>OAMR01000040.1:97072-168556 GCA_900205405.1 Echinochloa crus-galli | reverse complement strand
GCCGAAAGAGATGGAGGGGCGAAAGCGAGACAGGAGAAAAGTTCAGGGAGCAAAAACGAACTCGCACAGAAACAACTATTCTAAACTTCAAACAAAAGTAAATCAAATTCGAATTTAAACAGAATTTAAATTCCAACTTAATTTACCAGCACCCAAAAAGCAATGCAACAACATGAATGCAACAAAAACTTATTTTTGACTAAAATTATTTTGATATGATGTTTAAATTGATTAAAAAGACTAGGAGATTCCAATCAAATCCTAAATTTTTTTTATTAAGCCTTAATAAATCCTAGAAAAATTCAGAGAGTTGCTAGTTGGTTTATGTGATGAAATTTAGGGTGTTACAGCTAGTTTTACGTTCTTCTCTTCCATCAGATATGATGTCCAACAACGGAGTTTGTGGAACCTTGTGAAGAATTCTCTGCTTCAGTCTGACTATCTCCGGCCATGATGCATGATTACCTGGTTCTCCAGTCAGAGTTTCTGCGCCTTTACGTGCGTCGGTTTCCTTCTCCTTTGTGCGCCTTATCTTGCGCACACTTACAACAGCACAGCATTAAGCCCGTCTCCAATTTGCAGCTTGCCGACTAATCAAGCACGCAAAAGATAGCGACTTGAGTCAGATATCTGGACTAGTTTATCTCCCCCCCGGTCTCTACCACGAACCCACATCGTCGTAACCTCATATGTGCCACTCCTCACTGCTCATGCTCTATATATACGCCTCTGCTCTGCTCCCGCGCTCCCTCCTCCCGTAAGATCTGAGGTTGAGAGTTCTCCCATACACGCACTTCTTGGAGAGCTCGAGCTCGACCACCCGGCCATGGAAGCCCGGCTGCACTACTCCAGGCCGCTCCTCCTCCTGCAGCCGCAGGGCGCCGCGAGCCCGGCGCCCGCCCCCGCGATGCCCGGCGCCGTCCCGGACGCTCTGTCCGTTCCGGCGCCGGCCGACGCCTTGGCCTTTCTCGACGGCAACGCGATCCTCATCCTGGCGCTCCTCGTCTGCGGCCTCGTCGCGGCGCTCGCGCTCCATGTCGTGCTCCAGTGCGCGCTCCGCGTCGTCACGCTCCGCGCGTGCCACTTCGCCGGAGCCGACACCGACGGCGCCGCCCCGCAGGACGACCCAGAGCACAGCACCGGAGAAGGGGGCGCCGGGCAGGCGGCGGGAACCGGAACGCACGGGCGGAAGCAGCGGCAGCCGCGGCGGATCACGAAGCTGGTGCAGGCGCTGCCGTGCCTGGCGTACTCGTCGGGTCTGGAGCTGGCCGGGTCGTCACGGTCCGAGTGCGCCATCTGCCTCGCCGCGTTCGCGCGCGGGGAGGCCGTGCGCGTGCTGCCGCGCTGCAGCCACGGGTTCCACGCGCGCTGCATCGACCGGTGGCTCGCGGCGCGGCCGACGTGCCCCACCTGCAGGCAGGCGCCGTTCGTCGAGACCACCGCGCTCCTGCAGCCCGACAGCTCCTCCGGGCCAGTCGCCGCCGTGCCGCTCGTGCGCGTGGTCATAGTAGGTGACGGCGTGGCCCGCCTTGTGGAGCCCGACGCAGAACTTGTGCGCGGTCCGTATATAGTGTTTGCGCATGTGTGATAGGGCATAGCGGGGTGTATAGGCAAAGCATTTTGGTCTTGGGACGCGTTACACTCGCTAGTCGCTACCAGAACCAGGAAAATGAACACCATTTTGGTAGCCCTATCCTATCGTTGTGTCTTAGCGTGAAATGCGTATTGCATACAGGAAACGCTGGCAACAAACCGAATATGAGCATGGGGCTAATGCACTAGGTGGTTATGCTATGCATACTGTCAGTCTGAAAAATCTGTTTGATTACGTTTTCGCGTTGGGTGTTCCTCATCTTGTACATACTGTCTTTTACACTAAGTCGTTGCACCAACTGTGACATAAATCATAAATGGTCCCTCGAGTCTTTTTGATATGTTTTCTTAGACGAGGAGATTGTTGATATAGCCATATGACCACTGGAACCTTTAAAGAGCAGACGTTTTCTGTTTGAAAAAAAAAAAGTATACACCGTAGAACAGAGGAGCGGCCGTACTAAAGGCCCGCAGTCTAGCAATTCAACAGGCATAGCTGAAGCCCATTCATTTCTTCATCTGGCCATTCTGCCAATCCTCCGGGCCGTGCTCCCCGAGAAAAACCTGGCCGCCGAGTGAGCCCAGCAGAAGCCCATGTCTTCATCAGGGGCCATCCGCTACCCTCGTGAGGGAAAAAAGGTCGAAAACCCTTCGAGGAAACTGCATAGTGCTTACTTTAAAAAAAACTGCATACAGTAGTGCGGCCAGCCGCCAGCGTCAGCAGGAAGCGACGGGCCAGTAGCCGGCGGCCGCTGGACGCCGGCGTCGAGGGCCCCATAGATCAGCCAAAATTCTCCGCTGGCGCCGACGCGGTCGCACCGCTTTGCGCACCGAAAGTTTCTCGCGACGGCGACGGCCAGGCCGTATCGGCGGAGCCTTTCGGGCCCCCTTTTTCTGCCGGCCTCCGGTACCAGTTGGCCGGAGAGGGCCCCAGGTACAGAGACGAGTCCTGCACGTCTCATGTCACGCCCCGACGTGTCCATCGAGAGCTTACACGTGCCCGATTCCTTGGCGTTACGTGGAATACAAGCGGCTAGGGGTGGCAAAAGGCACGGGACGAAGCCCTCCTCGCGGTCCGCGTCACGCACGCAGGCACGCACCCCCCCCGGCCGTTCTCTACGGGCGGTGTCGCACACCTTCTTTTCCTCTTGGAGAATAATAATACGGCGGAGGCGTCTAGTATAAACCCCAGCGAGCAGCCCCCCGCCCGTCACGCCGCCCGTCCGTGCGTTTCCTTCCTTTGTCTTTGCTTGCTCTCGAGGCTTTGCGTCACTCCTCGCCGCCGCCGATCGGGTTCCCCGGACGGACTCTCCCCAGGCCGAAGCGATCGCGGCGCGGCTTTGAGCAGGTGAGTCTCCTCTCCCTCGGCTGTTCGATCCCAATCCGTCTTTTCGATTGTAGCACTTCTCACCCGATAGATCGCCTCGCCAGGCTTGGGTTGGCGGTCTCTTTTTTTTTCTGTGTGGAACTGTGGATTCTGCGTCTGGCGCTGATGAATTCTCGTGGTTTGTTTCGTGCGCGGGCGATCCCGCATAGAAATTCGCTGGGATATTTGATGATTCATCCGCAAACCGCGTGCTAGGAAAGATTATGCCGCGGCTCTCGCGCCGTCTGTATCTTTTGCCAGTGGTGAGCTAGTAATGAATTTTTAACCAAAAAAAAAAGAATCTGGGAATTAACTTCAAAGAATAGACACTGCTGCTGTGGAGCTTTTGGGTTCACCGCGCTGATCTATACTTGCCAGGGTTGGTACTAAGTCTATTGCTGTGCAGTAATGATACGATGAATACATACTGCAGCCGAAGGCCAAATTGTAATTCTCCTCTGTTTTTTTGATAAATATTCCCAAATGTTCTGTGTTCCTCGAGAATCCTTAAGTTCGTTGAGTGATGATATCCGTGACCACTCGAGAGTAGAATTCGTCGGACTCTGCATCTGCATTTACACGCGAGTACTCTCGGGCGTTTAGTACTTCAGGCTGTTATATTCCTTTGTCCTGTACAGAGGTCGGAAGTAAAACAAGATAATTGGAGGAAATTTTTCTTTTACAAGCGAGTACAAAATTCATTTTGTTCCCCTGTCCACTCTACATAACTACACAAAGTCACTGCAGTTTTCTCTGAATGTATACTGAACATTGATCTCTATTGCAGAATACTCGAGAATGGCCGACGAGGATATTCAGCCTATTGTGTGTGACAATGGCACCGGAATGGTCAAGGTGGTTATTGCACACAAAAAATTTTGCTGTAAAGCAACTCTACTCCCATCAACTAATTGTGGGTCAACTCCTTGATATTGACAGGCAGGTTTTGCCGGTGATGATGCACCCAGAGCTGTCTTCCCCAGCATTGTTGGAAGACCACGCCATACTGGTGTCATGGTTGGCATGGGCCAGAAGGATGCCTATGTGGGTGATGAAGCTCAGGCAAAGAGAGGTATCCTGACACTGAAGTACCCAATTGAGCATGGCATCGTCAACAACTGGGATGACATGGAGAAGATCTGGCATCACACCTTCTACAACGAGCTCCGTGTTGCACAATCGAACTTTTCTTTTTACTGGGGTGTTAGTGTGGTACAGCGTTCTAAATGACGGTGGCGACGCTTGTCACTATGGCCTTGTTTAGATGTTGAATTTGGAAGGTTAAATTTGGAAGTAAGTGTCACTTTGTAATCATTGCGTCATTGTAGCATTTCGTTTGTATGTGTGAAAAATTGTCCAAAAATTGATTAATTAGGCTCAAAATGTTCGTCTCGCAGAGTACAACAAAACTGTGCAATTAGTTTTTGATTTCATCTATATTTAATACTTCATATATGTTATGACATTTTAATGTGATGAGGAATCTTCTTTTTACATAGTGTATTAGTGTATTTGGGAGTTCCTTTTTGAACAATACTGCTCCCAAGTTACTATTCATTTTTCTCCTAACTTTTAACCATCTACTAGAGTGCCTTTTCTGCATACGGCGGCATCTTCCCACCCAGATGGCCCGATGGGCCACCGTCCGATGAAACTTATCCGATGGATATTTTTGTTGAGAGGCTAACGGCGTGAGGATGCTGGACCGACATCTGTCGCTTGCTGCCCATCACATTCCCTCCTTTCCGGTGAGGTCCCTCGTGATCCGTCCATTGCAGGGTAAAGCACAGACGATCAGTGGAGGATCCAAGACATGCGGGATGGAGGAGGCGTGCGCGACTGCTGCGACAAGTGGTGGAGCGCGCGGTGGCGGAAGTGGATGGACAGCCGCTGGTAAGCTGCATGCTGATCCAAGCGCAATAGAGCTTGGCGAGCGGCATCCAGGCGCCCAGGCGCGTTGGAGCTCCACGCGCTAGAGCCCGCATCCATGGCCCTGCTGCTACCTGGCATCCTGGGTCAAGGAGCTCCGTGGGGAGTATGTGTGCAAGAGCATCACACCTAGCCTCAGACAAAAATATGCAGTTTGCAGATCTGACGACTACTGGATTCTCAGATTGTTTGTGCATATTGCTTTTCTCTTGTTCGTCATTATTGTTTCTAGATCTGACGATCTGCCATGTCGTTTTCCCTTCATTGATGCTAAATTCTGTCATTCTGTCAAATGAAAACGATTTGCATTCATGATGACACTTGTTTATGTCAAAAGTTATTGTGTGTTATTCAGATTCATGCGAGATTGGAGCTGATCTAGGTGAATGATTGTTTGTCTGGGTGTTGAATTGGGATTGGGCCACTAAACTGCTGCCTTTTGTCACATATTTGTTTCTCTCCAAACTCCAAATCACATCTTCTTGTGAGAATGTTTCATGTCATATTGTTCTTGAGTGGATATCAGACATTTTTTTGGAGAAAATGCTATATCAGATTGTTCTTGAGGACAGAAGACATTTGTCATGAATAAAAAGAACTTTTTAATCACACTAGACAGATGTTGTTTCTATTTGAAACATTATTTTCTATCTTATTCCAAATCACTCGAGGCCATAAACACTCCCGATTTTATTTACTGCATGGATGTTGGAGGACAGAAAATGAATGAGCTGAAAGATAAAGATGGAAAGACTTTTTTAGTTCCTAGGACCCACATGTGATCTCTTTACGGCTGCTAACAACGTTAGGAGATGGGCTCATACCGCCATGTACACCAAATGTTTTCCGTTTAACTATCTATCTTGTTAAAAATGTTGGTCTAAATAAATGAAAATTAAGCCATACGTAATTATAAAATATGTCACAAGCAAAATAAGCCGTACTTACATAATTTTATAAATAAGATAAATAATCAAAGGGGTAACTAGTAATATACTAATTATACTAATATGGAACATGTATGTTGCAATCCAGGCCGTTCTTTCCTTGTATGCTAGTGGGCGAACAACTGGTAAGATTGTTTTCACCTTGGAAATGGGAATATTTATTCAAGAGTCATATGTTAGTAGTAGTATTGACACTATTTCTCTCTGTGTGTGTAGGTATTGTGCTGGACTCGGGTGATGGTGTGAGCCACACAGTTCCAATCTATGAAGGATACACACTTCCTCATGCTATTCTTCGTTTGGACCTTGCCGGCCGTGACCTCACGGATCATCTAATGAAGATCCTCACAGAGAGAGGGTACTCCCTCACGACAAGTGCAGAGCGTGAAATTGTCAGGGACATTAAAGAGAAGCTCGCCTATGTTGCCCTTGATTACGAGCAGGAGCTGGAAACTGCCAGGAGCAGCTCCTCTGTTGAGAAGAGCTATGAAATGCCTGATGGCCAGGTTATCACCATTGGATCAGAAAGGTTCAGGTGCCCTGAGGTGCTTTTCCAGCCATCTCTTGTTGGCATGGAATCTCCTGGCATACATGAAGCTACATACAACTCCATCATGAAATGTGATGTCGATATCAGGAAGGATCTATATGGTAATGTTGTCCTCAGTGGAGGATCCACCATGTTCCCTGGGATTGCTGATCGTATGAGCAAGGAGATCACGTCCCTGGCTCCTAGCAGCATGAAGATTAAAGTGATTGCACCGCCTGAAAGGAAATACAGTGTCTGGATTGGTGGCTCTATACTGGCCTCCCTCAGCACTTTTCAGCAGGTACTCACAGTTTGTCATGAACATATGTCAGTTTGGTTTGAGAAAGGAATTAAAGCAGATGTCCCATCATTTTCTTTTCCTTCTTGTGCGAAACATCCATTATGCACCAATTCCATGCTGTTCATGCACTGCCCGGTTTTCATTAGTTCATTTGCATACACTTGCATGGCATATATAATTTCCTGATAAGCTATAGATGATAGATGTGCTCACGCTGGACATGTTAGATATTGCTCTGTCAGTAGGTTAGTCAGGAAAATGATGAAGTACCACCTTCGTAGAAACTAGTAGGAGTAGAACATGGTCACCGCTACTTGTTTTTTGCACAATACATTTTTCTTGCAATGTATTCCTTTCCTTCCTCTATTTGAAATTAGCTCTGACTCTGGGTTAATTGTTTGACAGATGTGGATTGCTAAGGCAGAGTATGACGAAACCGGTCCCGGCATTGTCCACATGAAGTGCTTCTAAGTTTCTGGGGGAAAGTTTGACATTGGTGGTGGGTTGTTCAAGAGGTTGCCGGCTTGTCAGTCTCAGTCCGTTGCCTTGAAGCAATACAGCAAAGCAGGGGCAGAGTATAAGTGAACAGAAATAACAGTAGTCGTGTACCCTACTAGGTTGTGAGAATGAAGTAAACATCACAGATTAGTCCGTGGTGTTCCGTACCGTATGGAATGAATTGTTTGTGTACTTAGTGTACTGTTCCCTTCACAGTTTGCGTTTATTTGGTTCCGGCTGATGTCTATGCGAGCGTTAATAATACAGTATATCCACCATTTTACTTGAAAATCTACATGCCATTTTGTCCTGTCGTACTACATTCTCATCCCACGTATCAAAATTTCACCGAGTTGCTTTTTTTAGATTAACTCATGATCATCAATCTTTGTCATCGCAAATTCATCAATCTTTTGAAATTTCCAGTCGTCCAGCGGCGCAGCCCAAGAATGGAATTCTACGGATCGCTTCGATGGCTGGGCCTCTCGGGCCCAGAAGCAGCTGTGAACAATCAACAGTATCCAGCCGGCCAGCCCCCACCGCGCAGACCTTGTGGGCCCGTCGAAACTCGTCGCGCAACCGCAACCAATTAGAGCGCAGGAAACCTCCTCCCACGGATCGCCCCCCCACGATCCGCGTGCCTCCCACCAAGCGCAATCGCAACCGTTCGTCCCCGGCGAATCCAACGCTCCAAACCGCGCCGCTCCTCCCAAAAACCAAACCCCCACCGCCGCCGAGAATACGAAATTTTCCCAGCCTCCCGCCCACTCGCCGCCTACATAAACACCTCCCCCTCCGCAATCTCTCCTCACTTCCAATTCCCCAATTCCCAAATCCTCCCGCAATCTCGCGCCCTCCGCTCCCCCTCCTCCGCCAGCGCCGCCCACCGCCTTCCGCTCCCGATGGCCCGCACGAAGCAGACGGCGAGGAAGTCCACCGGCGGCAAGGCGCCCCGCAAGCAGCTGGCGACCAAGGCGGCGCGCAAGTCGGCCCCGGCGACCGGCGGAGTGAAGAAGCCCCACCGCTTCCGCCCCGGCACCGTCGCGCTCCGGAGATCGCAGACGAGGACTAATAGAAGAAACCGCCACTTTCCTCTTCTGCCAGATTCGGTACCAAAGCACTAACCTGCACGACAGCACGAGAACAATACGAGTCCCAGATAAGGGGAAACGAGTCAATGACAGTAGGCCCAGCATGACAGTCACCCAGTAAAGATCAACACTAACTCTGAATACTGAATAAGCATCTACAATCTGCAGAAAAACGCCAACAAACTCACAGATTTCAGCAAAATGAAGCAACACATAAAACAGAGGTAATGCACCAACACATAAAACAGAGGTAATGCACCAACACATAAAACAGAGGTAATGCACCAACACATAAAACAGAGGTAATGCACCAACACATAAAACAGAGGTAATGCACCAACACATAAAACAGAGGTAATGCACCAACACATAAAACAGAGGTAATGCACCAACACATAAAACAGAGGTAATGCACCAACACATAAAACAGAGGTAATGCACCAACACATAAAACAGAGGTAATGCACCAACACATAAAACAGAGGTAATGCACCAACACATAAAACAGAGGTAATGCACCAACACATAAAACAGAGGTAATGCACCAACACATAAAACAGAGGTAATGCACCAACACATAAAACAGAGGTAATGCACCAACACATAATGTAGAGGGATAAGGCTCGAATCTAAACACAGGGAAATTGAGTGACTGATAACTTCGGTGACCCTTCCATTTCATTGTTCCATTGCAACTCAGATACACCAGATACGATGGGATAAATTACAGGATGAACCATGATTCGACCATCAACCCGATCTAAGTAAACCAGCACATCTCTCTACACTATCTGATTGGGACACGGATGACAGAAGCTACTACTTCCACTCCCAGAGACTACGCCTAGGCCCTCTCACCACGGATGCGGCGCGCGAGCTGGATGTCCTTGGGCATGATGGTGACGCGCTTGGCGTGGATGGCGCAGAGGTTGGTGTCCTCGAAGAGCCCGACGAGGTACGCCTCGGCGGCCTCCTGCAGCGCGGCGACGGCGGAGCTCTGGAAGCGGAGGTCGGTCTTGAAGTCCTGGGCGATCTCCCGCACCAGGCGCTGGAACGGGAGCTTGCGGATGAGCAGCTCCGTGCTCTCTGGTACTTGCGTTCCAGCGCCTGGTGCGGGAGATCGCCCAGGACTTCAAGACCGACCTCCGCTTCCAGAGCTCCGCCGTCGCCGCGCTGCAGGAGGCCGCCGAGGCGTACCTCGTCGGGCTCTTCGAGGACACCAACCTCTGCGCCATCCACGCCAAGCGCGTCACCATCATGCCCAAGGACATCCAGCTTGCCCGCCGCATCCGTGGCGAGAGGGCCTAGAGGGTGCGGGTTCGTCCTCCGTCCTAGTGCCTGCCTGGTCTCGGTAACTGTAGAGATTTGTTCCGTAGTTGCTTAGCCTATGTTATGTCATGGTTGTGTTTGTGGGGTAAGAGTTTCATAGTTTGATGTGGTTGTGGGGTTATGGTTGATGTAGCATCTGATGCTATCATCTATTTATCGTCAGCAGTGGAAAGTTGATTATCTAATTTGGATCTGGGCTCTCCAGTTATTGTCTTTGTGCATGCGTTCATGGATCTTATTTGAGCACTGGTCTCCGCCGGCTGATCTGTTGAATGAGCAATGAGAAGCGCTGGGTCTTGAATGACGCCTTGCAGTTGGTTAAAGTGTTTAGTTTTGTTTCATTTCAAGTTATCTGGTTCATATTCTCAAATCAGAACTAGGAGTATCTAGATCCCACTGGCCTGCAGTGTTGTTCACCGAATCGGAACTATCTAGAGTCCTTGTGCATGTACCGACTGTCTAAGTTTTCAACATTCAGCCTTGAGGCATTGCGTGGTCTCGTTTGTTCTATGTTCAGACCTTCAGATCTTGTGCTTTGGAGGTATTTTTAGATAGAATGGCAGAATGCACAGTGCAGTCGAGGTTTCCTGGATCTTTGGTTGTAGTTGTTCACTTGTGATGCAGTGTTTGATTTTGTGATCTCATTGTCTTCGACAATGGAAGATGGAAGAAATAGTGGCTGTATGACATTAAATTGGTGCTCTACAATTTGTGGTGAGTTTATGTCCTGCAGTTGTCTCTGATTTCAATCTAGTTTAAAGGGCGTTCTAACATTTTCCAGCACACGTGTCTGCCATTCTCTCTGATTTCAAGTAACTATTGGCTAATTTAACTGTTCTGAATATTTCCACCCCAGGCAGCATATGTGAAATAGCTTCATATTTTCAGGCTTAAGTGATTCCTTGAACCAAAAGTTAATCTAATTCAAATGAACCAAAAGTTCACCCTGCTTTGCTGTAATCATGAATCTAGTTCAATTCCATTTCAAGTTTCTTGGTTCTGTACCATAAAGGTTACCTGATTCTGGCTGGCCATCTTAGATTCTGGACTTCTATACATGTATCCACTGCATTACCCAGTGCTGTATGTGAAACTGATCACAAATGATCCTTAACCAATGTTTCAGAACCCTGTCTAGATGTATTGTCCCGAACTTTAAGGTCAACTTGCAGAAATGAGGATGGCTCGTTGATGTCCTGAACAATCGCAATTTCTCATTTGCCGCTATTTTTAGTGCGTCTTGGTCACTATCTTCCGATGTACAGAAAAAAAAAAGCCGGAAATGGGGTCGAACAATACATTTTTCTTTCAGAAAGTAGCACTGCCGCTGTGTTTCTGTTGACTACTTTTATCTGTTTTCTACCCACTTTAGCCAGTTTGTCGTGAAACGCATTATCCCATGGCATCGTTCAGTACGTCAGTCAACCTGAACGCGATGCATTGTCGCTCTGAGGAGCGATTGCCTGTAAGTACTTGTAAGGTTCCGGTTGCATAAACCTTGGAAACAATTGCGAGTAGTTCTACGTCGTAGTTTTGCGTATCCCTTTGTTTGCTGCTATAAAATATGACGCATTTGATTTGGTCAAATCTGCAAGGCATGGACCGTAAGGTCGGTCGGCTCAGTGTCTCAGTCGTCGCGCGCCATTTTCATTGCCATCGAAACTTAAGTGATGTTTGAGGCATCGACGAAACATGGTTCATTTCTAAGCACGCGCCAATCCCCGTAAGATTGTAGAAATTTTGTGCCAAGATTCCACAGAGTTATCACACGATTTTGCTCGATCCAGTGTGTGGGCGCATGGAAATGGACCCCGCAGGGCCAGGGAATCTAACGGCATGGAGGAAACTCCACCTTTTGCCACCAAGCGATCAGGATGGCATAAAAACGCCTCGTCCCGTCGCCGCCAAGGGCAAAGGCGCCCGTCTTGTATGCCAGTTGCGAGCTGAATCGGATTCGCATTCCATTCCAACACGTAGGTGGTGTTTTAGATGTTAGAATTGAGAGGTTGAATTTGGGAGTAGGTGGTGTTTTATTGTGTTACTGTAGCATTTCGTTTGTATTTGTGAAAAATTATCCAAAAATCGATTAATTAGGCTCAAAATGTTCGTCTCGCAGAGTACAACAAAACTGTGCAATTAGTTTTTGATTTCATCTATATTTAATACTTCATATATGTTATGACATTTTAATGTGATGAGGAATCTTCTTTTTACATAGTGTATTAGTGTATTTGGGAGTTCCTTTTTGAACAATACTGCTCCCAAGTTACTATTCATTTTTCTCCTAACTTTTAACCATCTACTAGAGTGCCTTTTCTGCATACGGCGGCATCTTCCCACCCAGATGGCCCGATGGGCCACCGTCCGATGAAACTTATCCGATGGATATTTTTGTTGAGAGGCTAACGGCGTGAGGATGCTGGACCGACATCTGTCGCTTGCTGCCCATCACATTCCCTCCTTTCCGGTGAGGTCCCTCGTGATCCGTCCATTGCAGGGTAAAGCACAGACGATCAGTGGAGGATCCAAGACATGCGGGATGGAGGAGGCGTGCGCGACTGCTGCGACAAGTGGTGGAGCGCGCGGTGGCGGAAGTGGATGGACAGCCGCTGGTAAGCTGCATGCTGATCCAAGCGCAATAGAGCTTGGCGAGCGGCATCCAGGCGCCCAGGCGCGTTGGAGCTCCACGCGCTAGAGCCCGCATCCATGGCCCTGCTGCTACCTGGCATCCTGGGTCAAGGAGCTCCGTGGGGAGTATGTGTGCAAGAGCATCACACCTAGCCTCAGACAAAAATATGCAGTTTGCAGATCTGACGACTACTGGATTCTCAGATTGTTTGTGCATATTGCTTTTCTCTTGTTCGTCATTATTGTTTCTAGATCTGACGATCTGCCATGTCGTTTTCCCTTCATTGATGCTAAATTCTGTCATTCTGTCAAATGAAAACGATTTGCATTCATGATGACACTTGTTTATGTCAAAAGTTATTGTGTGTTATTCAGATTCATGCGAGATTGGAGCTGATCTAGGTGAATGATTGTTTGTCTGGGTGTTGAATTGGGATTGGGCCACTAAACTGCTGCCTTTTGTCACATATTTGTTTCTCTCCAAACTCCAAATCACATCTTCTTGTGAGAATGTTTCATGTCATATTGTTCTTGAGTGGATATCAGACATTTTTTTGGAGAAAATGCTATATCAGATTGTTCTTGAGGACAGAAGACATTTGTCATGAATAAAAAGAACTTTTTAATCACACTAGACAGATGTTGTTTCTATTTGAAACATTATTTTCTATCTTATTCCAAATCACTCGAGGCCATAAACACTCCCGATTTTATTTACTGCATGGATGTTGGAGGACAGAAAATGAATGAGCTGAAAGATAAAGATGGAAAGACTTTTTTAGTTCCTAGGACCCACATGTGATCTCTTTACGGCTGCTAACAACGTTAGGAGATGGGCTCATACCGCCATGTACACCAAATGTTTTCCGTTTAACTATCTATCTTGTTAAAAATGTTGGTCTAAATAAATGAAAATTAAGCCATACGTAATTATAAAATATGTCACAAGCAAAATAAGCCGTACTTACATAATTTTATAAATAAGATAAATAATCAAAGGGGTAACTAGTAATATACTAATTATACTAATATGGAACGAAAATAGTACCATGATTGCAGGCTTTGCAGCACCGTGCAGATGGCCCCGTGAACGCTCCAACAAGTGGCTAGAGCGAAATCATCCGACCAGGATCCAGTCATCCAGCCAGCCCAGCTGGCCTTCCCTCGTTTCTCGGGCACGCTTGCTCTGGCCTCTGGTTGTGCGGTGCCGCAAGTCAGCTTCCGAAGTTGCTGAGCATATCACGGTACATATCCGCACCCATGCGGATCAGACGTGGAGTCCCCAACCCCATCCACCCGCCGCGCCGCCCCCAATCCTCCGGGCTCCGGCCACTGCCAGCGCCAACAAGCCGCGCCCGGCCGCGGCCGCCCCCCTATTTCAAGCCACGGACCCCTAGCCTCCTCCGGGCACACACATCAGACGCATCTTCCTCCTTTTGCCCGCTTGTAACCATATCCGCCGGCCGCTCCCAACAATTTGCCAATCCGCGCCGCTCGCCACGTCGTGACGCGCGCGCACCCGCCCGCCCCGTCGCCCGTCCCCGTCGCGCCACAGCCACAGGACAAGGCGCCCCCAACCGCCGCCCATCTCATATCGTCACCTGCCTGCCGATCCCTCCTCCCTCGGCTCCTCCCACCTCTCCGCACACCAAAGTCCAAAAAGCCGTAGAGCGCGGGTGATCCGGCCTGATCAGCCGAGAGCGAGCGGGCGAGGGGAACACAGCCGGCGGGCAGGGAAGGGATCGGAGCGCGAAGAGGAGCAGCTAGGATGGACCACGCGGCGGAGGCGCAGCGGACGGACCTGATGACGATCACGCGGCACGTGCTGAACGAGCAGAGCCGCCACCCGGAGTCCCGCGGCGACTTCACCATCCTCCTCTCCCACATCGTCCTCGGCTGCAAGTTCGTCGCCTCGGCGGTCAACAAGGCCGGGCTCGCCAAGCTCATCGGCCTCGCCGGCGAGACCAACGTCCAGGCAAGCACGCGCTTTTCACGGCCACCGATCGCTCTCACTGTCATGATCCCCATCCATTTCGTCGCCTTTCACGTGCCGACACACGCGTACTCTGAATTATTACTACTACCCGTCTGGCCGTCTGCGCGCAGGCTGTTCCTCTCACGCGCGGCGTGGCTTTGAGCCGTATGAACACCTGACATTTGTTTGCTGCAAAATCGAGCTGACTCACCGCTCATTCGATAACCAATTATCCATGCTCTCACTGTTCTTGTTCGTTATAGTATTTAGTACACGGATGATCCCGAGTGATACCCTTTTGTCAGATACTTTAGTTCATCTCGGGAGTTGTTGATGACATGCGACAGCTTCCTGCAGGGTGAGGAGCAGAAGAAACTGGATGTGCTGTCCAATGAGGTCTTTGTCAAGGCGCTTGTCAGCAGCGGCCGCACCGTAATGCACTCTCCTACACGTCTGACTCCCATGTTTTCGCCTATAAAAACACATCGTCGACTTCTTTTCCAACACTTAAAGTTATCAACTTATTAGACATTGACTTTGCTCATGCGTGTAGTGCGTTCTTGTGTCTGAAGAGAACGAGGAGGCCATATTCGTCGACCCAGTCCTCCGTGGAAAGTCAGTGAATTTACTCCCCCTGTGTTACTCTTAGTTGCTTGCTACTAATTGTTTTTTGACCTGTAGTTCCACAAGATCTCACTGTTGCTTTCACTGACTGTGACATGCACGGGTTTTCCTATCTCTTCAGGTACTGCGTTTGTTTCGATCCGCTAGACGGCTCCTCCAATATCGATTGTGGTGTCTCCATCGGAACAGTATGTGGCTTTGACATTTTCTTTTTTCTACTTGTGACCTGTACTGGTGAATGAGTCAAAAGAGGTTAGAAGCAAATGATGTAATGATCGATTTGAGTTCCAATGAAATGGACCATGTTAATCTTTCTGACGATACTATAAAGTATCTGCAAGTGTCTTCCAGTAGTCAATTAGAACTCTGTCGACTTGTTCAACTGGTTTTAGCTACAAAAACTTATTAATTTTGTGAAGCATGTCCTCTTCGAAGCTCTTACTGTCCCTACTTGTCATATTCTGTTTGGTTGTACAGATCTTTGGGATTTACATGATCAAAGATAAGGACAATGTGACTTTGGATGATGTACTACAACCTGGAACAGACATGCTTGCTGCTGGCTACTGCATGTACGGAAGTTCCTGCACGGTAATTATGTTTACTGAGCCCATTTTACCTATTATTCTTTTACTCTTCTTCATGAATTGACCGCTGTTATGTATTATGGCAGCTTGTGTTGAGCACTGGGAATGGAGTCAATGGTTTCACTCTTGATCCTTCCCTTGGGGAGTTCATACTAACTCATCCGAACATCAAGGTTAATAACAAATAATATATTGATCATGCGGCTGATAGTATCTATTTTTTGAAGCGGCAACATAATTTTGCACCTGTGCTTTATGCTTCTTTTCTTGTGCAGATGCCAAAGAAAGGGAAAATTTATTCTGTCAATGAAGGGAATGCCAAAAACTGGGATGTGCCTACAGCGAAGTATGTAGAGCTCATTTTTGTTTACAGATATTGCAGTTTCTTAAGAGCTTAGCTAAAATTCCAGCTGACATTGAAGGTACGTGGAGAAATGCAAGTTTCCCCAGGATGGTTCATCGCCTAAATCATTGAGATATATTGGAAGGTGACTCATTTTTCACCAATGCATATCAGTGTTGCACAGTTTTCCTTATTTTGGTTATGAACTGCATGTGTCTGAAGTTCGGTTGAATCCGATTGCTCATTCTTTCGTTGAACCACAATGATTGAATTATGATGTTATTATGTGTCATACGTAGTTGTTTAGGACTAAGTGGCCCCACTTGGTTTTGACTAGGTCCAGGACTCTTCAGTCTTATATATCTGCATGTATGAGATGATCACCTTGATCATTGAATTCTAATCCACTTTCATTATGGTCCTTTTCAATGGTTCACAGTATGGTTGCTGATGTCCACCGTACCTTGCTATATGGTGGCATATTTTTGTACCCAGCAGACCAGAAGAGCCCGAATGGAAAACTCCGGTATACCAAAGCTAACAATCTTTTTCTTACTATATATCTGGATAGTTCAACTGCTTATAAAGAAATTGATTCTATGTGGGATGTCAGTGTTCTGTATGAAGTCTTTCCGATGTCATTCCTGATGGAACAAGCTGGAGGTCAGGCTTTCACAGGCAAACAACGGGTCTGTTTCAGATCTTTTTCTCAGATCTCAAATTCCAAATGAAAAAATTCTGCTACAAATAACACATCCTCCTTTGATATTGGTGCATTTTGACCTACAATTAGGAGTATAAAACTTAAAGATAGAAAGCACTATGGCCACATTTTTACTAACAGTTTTTTTTTTGACACGATTTTTACTAACAGTTGGCATGCTGTAACTAAAGATGCTGCTGCTAAATTTACAATGCAGGCCCTTGAACTTGCTCCTACTAAGCTTCATGACAGATCCCCAATATTCCTGGGGAGCTACGATGATGTTGAGGAGATCAAAGCATTGTACGCTTCAGAGTCAAGCACAGTTTGATCTGTCAACTGTATTCATCAGATATTTATGTTCTGTTCTTGCCTTGTTGGCCTTTAATGTAAAATATCCATACTGTACGGATACGGTACAACTTAATAAGGCTATCCGCACTCGTCCTACTTCAAACACATCCTCTAAAACAAATATTCTATTCCAATCATCGAGATTTTACTAAAGTTTCACTCTCCCCGCAATTGTCATTCTCCGTATCTCGTAGTTGATAGGATTTTATTTCCCACCCACCCTCTCTCTCTCTTCCCTATCCCCTCTCCCTCCGCATCGTCCATGTCCCTCTCGGCCCCTCCGTCTCTCTCTCTCCCGTCCGTCGGCGACGCGGGGGTTGGCGGCGGCCACCGCGGGAAGAGGCGGGGGCGGCCGGCGCTGACGACGACGGTGGAGGCGAGCGGCGCTGTGCTGCGGGCTGCGAGGGCCGCGGCGGCCGGCCGAGCGGCGTGGCTCCATCAGCACGGCGGCGGGCCCAGCGGCGCGGCTCCATCTGCGCGGCGGCGGGCCCAACGGCGCGGCCCGGCGGTGGACGGTCAAGTTTACTAATTTTCAAATTCTCCCTAATAAGGAGGCTCAAGTTTTAAAGATCCCTCTGTAGGCTTTTGTTAGAATGCACAAAGCCCATGAGGTGCTCATCCTGCTCGGCTTCTCCATCGTCGCCCTGCTCTTCTTGTCTTGGCCGCGGACGGACGGACGTGGAGGCGGCGAGCTCGGACGGCGGGGCACGGCGAGCAGGACGAGGTCTTCACCTGCGGCTCCAGCGGCGGCGAATCGAGCGGCGGCGGCGTCGAATCGGCAGGCCGGCAGCGGGTGCGCCATTCTCCCCCTCTCCCCCGCGCCGCGCCATTCTCGCGGCGGAGCGGGGGCGGGCGGAGCGGCGGCGTCGAGCGGGGGTTGGGGGGGCGCGCGGCGTTGGCGGCGTCTTCTCCGCCGTCTTCTCCTCTGCGCCAAGCAATGTGTGGAGGGCGCGCGCGTGGGTCCCGCGCCGACGTGGCGGGGTACCGCTTCCCTTTCTCTCACTCTGTATGTAGCGTTTGTCAGGCTCGTTTCCCGTGCGGCGTCTTGGCCACGTTTCTTTCCCACCCTAAAAAAAAATTCCAAAGGGAATCCTGTATGTATGGAATATTAAATGAAGTCTATTTGCAAAACCTTTTTAGGGATGAGTGTAACTTTGCGCGACGAATCTAATGAACCTAATTAATCCATGTTTTGCGCGACGAATCTAATGAACCTAATTAATCTATGTTTTGCTACAGTAATGCTACAGTAGTCATCCTTTAATCATGCGGTCAAAGGTCTTATTATATAGGTTTCGCGAAATAGTTCAATGTACGAATGTACTTTTATAAACTGACTTTATTTAATATCTTTAATTAATTATTGATCAAGTGGAAATATTTTTCCACCCAAAGAAACACTGTTTACCGTCTGCCGCTGCAGACCAAATAGCGGGATTCCGCACGGCATGCATGTGATGTGGCATGTACCGTGCGGGGTCCCGCTCCCCCCTGCGAACAGCCTTAAGCAACTGAGGCTTACGTTTCATACACATTTTACTTGCTATTGTAATTCCTTAATCAAATATTGATTAAAAACACATACAACATGTTTTGAAACGAATGTGGCAGGACAGCTGCCGGTTGTGTAAAAAAAATGAAGGCATGTTACTTGTGACATTTTGATTGGTTGTTGTTTATGAACGTCTTGTTCATAATCAGATCTGTGATCCTCTCCAACAATCCTTTACATTGATCTAATGCCTTTATAGCAATCAGACCTACTGTCGTCGAGTCTTTTAAATTTTGGGGAAAATAAGTTTTATTACTCAACTCACTTTTAAAGAAGTTGGTTCTTTCCCCCAAAATTAAGGGATAGGCTGGTTGGTAGAATTTTTGCCTAAAAAAGGTGAGAGAGGTTATTTGGTAATTTTCCCTCAAAAATTTTGAGACAGAGGCTGGTAGCTGCAGTGTGGATACAGAAAATAAACCAAAGCAAGCGATGTTCCAGATAAGAGGTAAACCAGAATTGCAGACCAAATAACACAGCCGCACTAAGAAGAATTAGGTATCCTGCTGAAACTCTGTAGATGTCTGAGTAAACACGTGATTGCTAGTATGCAACCGGCTCTTTAGTCTTCTGTACCATGAGCAATATGCAGACAGATATTCAATGCAGAAAGAGGGTCGACTAGACAACAAAACGAAAGACAACTAATTTTATTTGTTGGTCTGTAAGAAATGTAAAAGACGAGTACATAGACCAGACAGTGGACACCTTTTTAAAAGAAACTAATAAAGAGGAAGATACAGACTAAAATATCTCTGGATAACTCATGTGGCTTGCTGTTCATCAGATCCCAAATGGTCTGACGATTTGTGCTTTTGCTGCAGATCGCATGAGAAGATCTGGTAGGGTGAAAAAATGGGGCACGCTCTACCGCCTCAATGTCTGCATAATGTACTGTCCGTACAGATCCCTGCACAAAACACCACAGTTCATTTCAGTACCGATCCAGAAGTTCCAGACTGCACTCCTCCGGGAAAAAAAACAATACTTACATGGAGTACTGGATGGCTTCGCGGGCAGCTACAGCAGGCAGGAAATCGTTGACGGCCACCTCCTTGTTCTCGTTCTTCTTGTCTGAAACATTTGGGCAAGAAACCACACAGTTGAAGGGAGTGTGCAACAGGAAGCACCAAAATTCAGCGATGGAGTAGTGAGGCAGCAAGTATACAGTCTTCGAAGAAGCGACGGATCTCCTGCAGGCGGTGAGGAGAGAGCTCGCTGATGTCGTTGTAGTGGCGGTACTCGGGATCGTCGGCGCAGACGGCTATGATCTTGTCGTCCTTCTCTCCCTGTTCCAACCATTTTGGGTAGGACAGCATGCCGTAAGGTCGGTGCAAGTACTTAACTCATAATCGAAATGCATAGAGAACTACAGATGGAATCATCAATCATGCATGGAAATGGCTCATGTATTTTTCTACCTGATCTATCATAGGCATGAGGCCGATGGCCCTGGCCCGGAGGAAGGCGCCGGGAAGAACGGGTTCCTGGTTGCAAATGGCATGCCGTTGTCAGAACGAGAAAGTAAAAAAGGGAAAACGAAATGCGGAACACAATTGAGGTTTGGGCATGGTTGTGCTAATCCTGCTGAATTGAAGTAAATGCCTGAGAGCGATGAGAGTCACCTGCATGAGGACGAGGACGTCCATGGGGTCATTGTCCTCGCAGAGCGTCCGGGGGATGAAGCCGTAGTTGTGAGGGTAGACGACGGAGGAGTAGAGGACCCGGTCCACCTTGATGAGCCCCGTCTTCTTGTCCAGCTCGTACTTCACCTTGCTCCCCTTGGTGATCTCCACGACCTGCCCGATCGAATCGAAGAACGCGCACCGCCGGATCAGACATTCACCATTCACGCTGCTCCGGAGCAGTTGCGATCCATGATTGCGGAGACGAAATGGGATCCGGATACTTACCACGTTGAAGACGGCCGGAGCTTCGGGACCTGCAGGAACGTGCGCACGGTCAGTGAGTTTGAACATGAACTTTGATCCCCGGATTAAAATTAAAAACTCTGTCACGCCTCGTGCATGATGTATCTGCCACTGTATGGTCAAAGGAGGAGAGATTGGCGGGCGAGGCGAGGGAGGGAGGCGATGGGCGGGCTCACCGATCTCGAGGTCGTGCCATGGGTGCGCGGCGACGGACCTCCGCGACAGCGAGGAGAGGATCCGCTCGTTGAGCTTGGGCGCCCGGCGCCGCGGCTCCACCTCCATCACGTCCTGCTCCTCGCCGTGGGCGGCGGCCCCGTTATCCTGGCTCATCGTCGGATCGGATGGATCTACCCGCTGGAACCGGAACCGGAAGGCAGCACAGCTGTGATCGGCGCCGCTCGTCTCGCGTCGGGAGGGGAATGGGATGCGGCGAGCACTCGAGCGGCCCGCGCGCATATATAGGTGGGGAGGGGGGAGGAGGGGAGGGAACGCCGGAGCGGTGGCGTGGGGTCGCGTCGCCGGTGGGTGGTGGGGGAGGAGTGGGGCCCTGGCCCTGATCGACGAAACGCGGCTGGGTCGTCGTAGGCGGCACGTGGGGGGAGTCCGCCGCGATGATGCGGTGCCGCGCTGGCGCCGGAAGCTTCGTCTTCGTCGCGTCGCACGTTGTTGGCTCGGAGAGCCTCGATCTGTTCCCAGCTACAGCTATCCGCCGTCCGATCACCACGAACGGCGGCGCGCCGCGCGGGCGGACGCGTCGGAACCGACAGGGCTCTCCGGTCCCAGCGCTGCTTTGGCTCGTCAAAGTTGTACATGAATGCGAATCGCAAAGGCATCATTTGAAATTCTAAAGCTGAAGCTGATGATGATCTGGAGAGGTTCGTAGGCATACAGTTTGCATTCGGTCCCTATGGCATGCATCTATACTCCGATAAAAGCCTTTCGAGATCGTGATGCACATGACCATGTCGTGATTCCCACAAATCATTAAACATAAAAAAAGAAACCGAAAGGTGGCGGAACCAAATCGTCACATTTCGTAGCGACGGATCATGGTAAATAGCACTACCTCCGCATTCAAAATAAAAAAATTTATAGCTGCTGATTTTTTCCATAATATTTGATCATTCATTTTATTCAAAATTGTTATAGATTTAAAAATGATAAGTTATGTTTAAAGTATCTTACATGATTTTTATAAATAAGATAAACTATCAAACGTCGTAATTAAAAATCAATCAGTGATAAATATCCAATCAATCCACAACTTACTGCTTACTGGAACGATTGATCAAAAGATATCGCTCGCAGTACTTTACCAAGCCCACCACCAAATAAGATTAAGCGAACAAACAGAGAAGTCGGTTCAAATACACACAGCCACTGTTGAAGTACAATAATGCTATGCTGATGTCTAAACCTGTGCCACATCTCAGAAACCTGCTGCTTGCCTCTCCAGATAAAACTTCCCCAACCACTGGTCGCCTTGCAGAATGCACCACCACAACTTTCAAACCGTCCGCAAGGGTGGGGACACCAGCATTACACCATCTCCTCGGACAAAAAGGAAGGGGATAGTGCGTTTACTCGTCTGGTAAGAGCACAAAAATAGTTATTTCAATGGGTATAACATTTCTTCACTGCTAAATCATCTGATAACATTAAAATCACACGAACGACGTCAATCGTGCAGAACTAAAGTTGACAACAACGGATGATCAAATTACCACATAAAACATGAAGGCACAAAGCAAAAAAAAAACACAGAAAACATCTTCTACAAAAACAATTGCTTTCATATGCTGTATATATAGATCATGTGCACCAATAGGAAGCATGGTCAGAAATAGTGGGCACATGTATATGATTATCCAGGATGAACTCCAACTGCCGTTGCCTTGTTAAAGGCGAACCACAGGCCATCAGTAGTATGAACTAGCTTTACTAGTATATTGCAAATGATAAGTGGCTCTATAATTGCCGATAGTGCAACAATATAAATTAGTGATCAACATTACACTGCGTCACATTATAAAGATGGCCTATCACACTAGTGACTAATAGCATGTAATGTAATGATCCATAGAAACAAGGATGCAGGCAAAACACTACAAGATGCTCTTGCATGCGCATGTCACACAATGTATCAGGATGTAACTAGAACAGGGAATGCACAGATCAATTTACTGCTTATTTTGGTGAAGATTGACAATGCAGCAGAGCAAGCAACAAGTTGCAAAATATATAGTTGACGCAATCAGACCTTAGTCACCGGGAACGTGGGACGATGCCGCGTTCTGGGTTCGTTCGTCCCGAATGCAGGTCGCGAACAATGCGGGTCGGCATCGGTTCGCTGCCTGGGACGTGACCAGAGTGCAGACTGCGCCACGTAGGGATGATGCACTGAGCTGCTGAACCGCTCGTGGTGGGAGGCCAAGGGGCTGGGTAGCAACAGGTGCTGGCCGCTTTTGTTGCATCAGGACTCAGGAACATGCAAACGGTTGGGCTGAGGATAGTATAGAACGTGGGCCTGATAGGCCTGTTGGGCTAGTATTTACGAGAGGAGGAGGTTGATTTTCTGCTAATCAACGTATTATGTTTGAAAATAGAATGAGGATCGTCCCACTATCGTTCCCAAAAAGGTTGGTACACGTTCCACTTTTCGAACCAAGCGTCCCAAAGACGTATACCACCTTCGTTCCACGTTTTTTAAATATAGCGTATCGCATTCCTCGTTCCCGTTCCTCGATCCGATCGTCCCAGGAACCTGGTGACTAAGAGTCAGACACACAAGATGAGGTCAACAGACTTACTGAGCAGCAAACAATCCAGGGACTGCCCTGAAGCCTACCACCCCAGCGCAGGGACTCTGGTGAGGATTCAGATATACCACTTACCAGCTGCCACAGCGCAACTGACAGTAGGTCTGGCTTGAACCAAACAATGGGATAACTCTGGCAAAGTTGAAGAGGCCTAGGGTGGAGAAATGTTGTGAATGTTATTGTTATTTAGTTGGGCTAGGGATGTCGCCCTCCCATATATGGCCCTTTCAAATTGAATGTGAAGCCCGAGGACAGGTGCTGTGTGCTCCATTAAAACACACATATATGGAAGACATCTCTAGCAAGAATAACAAACATCGATAGTAACAAGTATTCTCCTTCTAAAGTCTGTTGCACTTTGCCACAATATTGCACCACCGTCCATTCCAACCGGCCATGCTGTTCGTCATGCAGCAATAACTCAAAGGCTGTCTCTGAATCCTCATCGCTCCTGCTCAGGGGCAGCCAAATGTTTTATTGGCAATGCATGGATTATGTTGCTACTCAATTTCTTTGGCAAGTCGCGCATGGGGCCATGCTAATCATGTAGTGTGCTGCTTTACAATCACATTAATCAGCCCTGCCGTGCATGGTGAAATCAATGCATACCCTTTTACCAAACTAATATGGATTGATTTGTGCATCGCTTGGTCTAGTTTTATACTGATACGTGCATGCAAAGGGTATTATCCAACTGCTTGTATCATTACTCCTTTATGTCAAATTGCTGGTTTAATTGAGTATCCCAACATTACCTTGTTTCTCCATATTAGGTGATGTTATCTAAAATTCTAAGCACTACCACAATAGGCAGTAATGACTGTATCTTGAAAAATGTGGATCAATGCAACGCTGATTTGGTAGTTTGCATTGCTATAAAACACCTTAGCCCAGAGAAAACAAGGATGAACAGCTAGTTTTGATATAATCCAGTTGATTGAGACATAACAGGTGCTACAGTTTTTTTTGGTTCAAATCAGAAAAAGAAAAGAACATACGAGTTTTGAACATGGATCTGGGCCAAGCAAGTAAGCAAACCAACCGACTAGTTAGTTAGCATATTGGCATGGTGAACAAAAAATGTCAAGCATATGTTGCCAAGAGAACCAATTCCTCAAATTAATAATGGGCAGAGTCCAAGAGCTAACCAAGGCCAGGACCTTGGCAAGACTGCATGACTGAATTCGACAGAATCAGAACAATCTAAACCGTCAACCATGGAGTCTTAGCTATTGAGATGGCTTACTAAAAAGTATAAATATTACTGTAAATTATTATGTTATAAGCACCATCAAGCAGAAACTGGTGATAGTATAGTTTGCCAAGAGCATGGAGGTGAGAATGTTGGGCATAGGGGCATGACCACATTGTGTGAAACCCTCAGTAAGGTGCTCTACACATATTTTTAACCCATAGACAAAGATACTGCAATTTCCACTTAACAGGCTATAAAGATTGTTAATATGTACTTGAAAAATTTAAACACTGAATAAACTGATAAAACATGTACTTGAATAAAGTAAGTAGTCAAAAGATACTTACGCGAACAATCTCCTCATAAGTCTCATCATCGATTTCTACAGTAGTCACAGTCTCTTCAACATCTCCAAGTATCATATTGAGATGCTGATCATATGCCTGGATTGGTGGAATCATAAAGGCAACTTAGAACCAAGAAAAATAAGAATGCATTCCATAGCAACAGAAAACCAGGGTGGATCATTACATAATCAGTACAAACACTCATCACGAATCAACCCAGCAATCATAAAGATCAGACAAAACATGATAATTACACAAGAAGATATGAGCTGCTAAGTTGTACGGAACATAGCACAAAAGAAATGGAATCACAAGATCAAATGTCCAGAGAACGACCAGTTGACTAATGTGCTGTTAAGCAACCCGCATATTATTATAATGTAGAACTCAGTATGATTTGTTATTAATGCGCGTTGTTAATGTTTCCAAATTACATAGGACGATCACTGACTATACTAACCAGGAAATCCAAAGAAATTTATATCAATGTCTATAATGATAGCTTGTCTTGCGCAGTTAAATCAAGAGAAAATAGATAGAATCAAAGTATGAAGTGTTTCAGCAACGACAATAAGAAACTGTGTTCACGAGTATATGCGCCCTAATAGAAAAGGAAGCAAAATTTTCTACTCCCTAGAAAAGTTTTTTTAACTGTAAAAATCTTATTTTGTTTCAGTGCCTACAATATGCCACTAAATCAAAAATAAAAAAATCTACATTTTTCCTACCCAGAAGAACTATAGTCAGTACGTTTTACTTCTTCACTAACAGCTAACTCCAAGAGTTTTACTTCTTCACTAACAGCTAACCCCGAGGAGAAGTAGCTTCTGGACTGGACGACCGGAAGCGCTTTCACTAACAGCTAACCCCAACGAAGTAGCTTCAATTGGAAGCACCTCCACGCCCGTAAGAGAACAAAGCCTACCATAACGACAGAGGAAACCGCTGAGGGAGACGGAAAACCTACATGAAGCTTGCCGCGGAGCTCGCGCTCGGAACGGAGCTTGACGTAGATGCGCTCGTCGAGGCTGAGCCGTATCAGATCCAGCGGCTCCTTCACCGCCATGTCCTCCTCTGCCGCCATCGCCGCCGCCGCTCCTCCTCCCTTCCCCCTTCTCGAACGGAAGCCTAAACCCTAGCCCTCGATCCGAATCGAGCTCGCGCCTCGCGGTCGCGGAACTAGCTTTCGCTGCGCTTGTTTTGTCGGGTCGAATCCGTGCCAATGTTCGCTCTAGAGAACCCCGAACTCGTTTCGTCAATTTTACGGGCCTGAATTATGGCCCATGAAAAAGGCGTTTTTTATGTGTGGGCCGGTTCGCATACGGGCCTAGTAAAACGCACTTTCCCGGGGGGCGTTATCAGCTTTGGACCGATGATGATGCTCACTCGTTATTTGGCCCATCCTCATCTGTCAAACTCAAATTGCCCATACGCTGAAAATTATCTCCAGTAATAACCCAGTTAAGCAACCTACAAATAGCCAAAAACCACAAACCAACATACACTCTAGGAATAGCCCCCCCCCCCCAGACATTCATACTCCAACGACCATGCCATGGCTGTGTTTAGTTCCAAAAAACTTCCCAAAATTTTCTCTCCAAACTTAACTATTCACCTATCACATCAAGTCACATTAAATCTTTCTCCTCATGCATGGAGCACTAAATGTGGGTAAATAAAAAAATTGGTTGTATGGTTTTGATGTACACGACGAGACGAATCTTTTGAACATAGTTAGGTCATGGTAGGATAACGATTACCACAAACAAACGAAAAGTGCTATGTGACATTTTTACCAAACTTTCCAACTCTTTTTTTTTGAACTAAACCCACCACATGTACAAACGACCAAATCTGCCTGCCGTAAACACCGAAGCTTCGTCAGGTTACACACCAAGCCGGCGATCACCGAGTTTGGCATCCTTGAAGCACCACTTACAAAAACGTCTGCGTTCTCATCCGCAGTCTCAGGACCGAGTGAGCGACGCAGAGCACACCTTTTGTGCCACGCTGAATTGCCATGCAGCTGCTGACACGCGTCGCTCCGCAACCGGCCGTCCTTGTCCTGAAACCGCTGAAACCCGTCGCGGCGAAGGGTACAGTGGCGTCCTACGGGCTCCACCACCGCCGCACCAACCACTCGTTGCCTCTGCCGCCGGGGCCCTGCAACGTGCGGGGAATGGGGCACCGCTCGTGCCCGCCGTGGAGGACGAAGGCGCGCGAAGAAGCAGAGCCTGAGCCCCTGTCGCCGGCGAAGGAAGTTGAGGAGGCACTGGCACCGGCGCAGCGCAACCGAGGGGAGCGCAGCCTGGCGTACCAAATCTTCGAAGCTGTCTACGTGTGCGCCTACGTCTTGTCCTGCAGGATAGGCGAGCTCATCGCTGTGAATGCGCAGGATGCTCTCGAGAGGCTTCATGAATATGTTCGCGATAAATTTAACCGAAAGCATTGACATGTTTGTAGGTTCTTCAACAACAACTGATTTGTGCTTCTGTTCATCTTTCAGTCCAATAAACGTGAGACTTTATTTTGTTCACGAAATGATGTCGTAAGCAAATGCACAGAATGTGTTGTGTATGCTCGATTAGAATTTCCCCTACCTTATTCCAAACAAAAGAAAATCCACTATCTCGGATTTTTTGCATGCGTTTTGAATCCCTGCAGGGAAAGGAAAAGATTCTTGCACTCCAAACGAAACCTAACAATATTCCTCGCACTGTTAATCCACTGGCCGCCGGTGCAATTGCAAAGTCACCAGTCACCACCGTCCACCAAAGCGCTTATTGTTGATTTTCACAGATAAATTGGCAGACGTTCTGGGCAGCAGTGAATAATCAATTATCAAGAAAAATATGAACTGCAGTTGTAAAACCCGCAGCAAATCAGAAAGGAGTATTAATCCTGAATGTGATTTGTGCTAAGCAAATTATATCCAATGCAGGGCGAAGCTAGAACAGTAGGATGAGGGGGGCGTACTACTAGGAATAGCTTTTTAGGGGGTGGGGATCCAATTTCTTCTTCAAATTACATATGGTATAAAAGTTGGTGTCTACGGACCAGTTGTGTCATGGACTTCTTGGGTGAGCTGACTGAGTTCTATTGGGTCACGTTCATTAGAATTAGATCAGAGATAAGACGATAACTCATTATAAAATGAGAATATATATGTACCAGTTGAAGATAAACGATGAGAATGTTAATTTATTATTGTTAGCTCCTTCTATCCATGCTCTTATGATCTAGCTGCCGTCAAGGGTGGAAATGGATCGTGGTCATGCTCCTTCACAATCTAACTTGGCCCTAGTTAATTTTAGCTCAAAAACTAGTAGTATTGTAGCCCAGCTCTAATTGAACCCGATCCTTTAAATTTTATAGTACAAATTTGAGAACCTTTACCACCCTAGCCGTCTACGGGTGAGGTCAGGTTGCTCAGGTTAGATCAATCATATCTCTATACGTGAGAACTCGTACCCATGGATTCTTCACCGATTAATGCCACTCACCTAACCACCACATCACCGACATTCCACCACTTATCAACATGGCCAACAAGGTCACTAACCTGGCAGCACAGATGGCGGCGTTAGCCAAGACGATGCCCGGGAGGATGGAGGCTAACCACCAAGCGACGGCGGTGTGACTTCACGCGGTAGTTGCAGTTCGGCTCCAAGCAAGCAGCGGCGCACTGACTCTAGCACATATGGAGGTGCGGGTAGGGGCGGAACCAGCGGGGGGACTATGGGGGCTGGAGCCCCCCTACCCTCATGCAACCAATGGAGGCCCCCTACAATTTCTAACTACATGTGAAGAGGAAGAAGAAGGAAAGGAGGAGGAGAAAGAAGAAAAAGGAAGAGGAGGGGGGAAGAAGGAGCAACTCAGTCCCCAACTTTAAATCTATGGGGTGTGGGCTATATGCCAGGAGCATATAGGAACAGCACTGCCCCTTCAAGGACGCATGATGTGTTTCGTCGCCGTGGGTGGCATCATCAGACAACCTCTACTTAAACCACTAGAGACTACTGCCCGTCGGCATGTGGCTGAGGTCACCAAGAGACTACCGCTTGTCGAGATGTGGCTGAAGCCCTCTCCGCAGCGATAATGTACGGATATTATATTAGTTATTACTATTTCAGTATCAAATATTTGTTAATAATGATTTTTTATCATGATGTTTGACTATTTTCTATTCAAAAAATAATACAAGTATACATTATTTATTTATAATTTACTTTAGCATTAAAAGGTACTTTAAATATAATTATATTATATGCAGATAGCACTATAAAATTTGTATGTTCAATCGCTCCGGCCACGCCAATGACCAATTCCTCCACCAAAGCCTACATAGCCAACGTCTCCTTACGTGTTCACCATTAACACAAGATCGCTAATCAGCTATGCCATTTCGTGCTCTCCTGCACCGGAGGTCCATCGCCCTGCAACCAGCCGGTCGCGTCCTGAAACCGCTGAAGCCAACCACGACGAACGCTACGGTTCCGAGCAGCACCAGCACTGCTGCGCCCTACAAGCTCCTCCTTCCTCGCATCAGCCATCAGCTACTCTTCTGCGTACACATTGCTGGTGCCGGCGCCCCGTAACTTTCCGGGCACGGGGCACGGCTCCTTCTCGATCGGCGGTGAAAACGAAGGAGCCAGCTCAGAAAGGCGAGGACATGGCGATGGTCGCGCGCTGCGGGAGGACACACCGTCAACGTCAAGGACGGGTAGCCGGTCCGTCGTGTAGCGCAGCAAAGCGTACGTGTTCTTAGGCGAGATGTACGCCTGCGTCTATGTACTTTCCTGGATGATAAGCAGGCTCATCTTTCTGGATGCCCGGGATGGTCTTGAGAAGCTTCAAGTTTTGCAGGTATGTTCGTGAGAAATTCAGCCAAAAGCGCCGAAAACGTGTAGCTAGGTTCCTCAAATTAACTTGTACTGGTATGGATTGTTATATCATTTCCGAGGTTTTCGTGTACAAGATCACATTGCTGTATGAGCCGAAATGTGTTCTTGGATTCATGTTGCCCGTACAGTTGAACAGTGGAAGATTTGTGCCAGTTCCCGTGGCCTCGTGGCCGAATGTCCTGCGGCACGTAACCGGCTGGTTGCGTGATTTTGGCTAAAAGAAAGAGCCCTTCAAATTCAGAATGACGCAGGATGCAGGATACGATTACCGCAAGCGCAGAACGTTTCGAGCCTGGCAAAGTGGTCACTGCAGTTGTGCTCCGGTTCTGAAAAACTTGTGAAAAGACGCCACAACTTTTTTGCAGCACTCCCATTTTGGACGGCTTCCGATCTCATTCAGTTAAGCGTATAAATATGATGGTGATCGGTGACGGTGATCACGAGATGGACGTGCACGAGCACTAGTCGTAGTCAAGCACTTATACACGATCACGAAACATACATCGATCTTGACGTACGATCTACTTGTTGGTTTGTTTCTGACAAAATTTTCAGTGTCTATGTGCAGCTAGGTTAATTTCTTCTACCAGACGCTCCCGCACGACGCTGTGTCTGTATCAGTATTGGACGTAAACTTGTCTCTGCATCAATGAATCACGTACAGTCCATGGTCTTTCGATTAAGCATGGCTGTTCTGCAGATGAATGCATACACGGCGCCACGGACTCTGTAGTGTGACGCCCACGAATCCGGACGTGCAGCCGATTGATCGTGAGTTCACCAAAAGACCAGATCTCTTCGATGCCATTATTCCGGCCCACTACCCATCTCCCGGGGCATTATCTTACGAGATAATTCCAGCAGCGCTACTGATCCTGGTCGCAGCGACGCACGACCAAAAAGAAACCGTCGCTGAAACCAAAGCTTTCGCCAGCTGCACTGACCGGCCATCCATTTCGTGCTGATCGAGTGGCAGGTCACAGCTGCTTATTATACGGCGTTGGCGTCGTCTCTGTCACGTACTACTTCTTTGAGCTACTCCGCCGCGGCACATTGCCAAGGCAACGGGCGGCGGAAACGATGGGGAACTGCGGGACGAAGCCGAAGACGAGCGACGGAGACGACGCCGCCGCCCCTCCGCCGGCGGCCGAGCAGCCGGCGCCGGCGGGGGCGGCAGAAGCGGAGCCCAAGGAGGAGGAGGCCGCGGCGCCGGGCCAGGGCCAGGCCGTCGTGGCGCCGCAAAGTGAGGTGCGCACAACGATCTCTACTTTTCCACGCTATATATGCTTTACCGGTGGTTTTGAAATAACCGATTCATGTGGAGATTGAATTGCTTGCTGTGGCATGATGCAAAGTTTCGTGAAATTCCCGTGCTCTTGGTACTTGTTTTTTTCGTTTGTCATATCTTTTTTTAATACTTTCGTTTGTCATATCCGCCAATAAATAATCAAGCATTGCAACAGCTGTTTTCCGATGGATTGTGAGAATGAAAGAGAGTTGGGCCAGATCCAGATGCCCCTGCTTCAGAAAATTCGGCCCCTTGCATTTCGTCCCTCTTTACTGTAGGATCTGGCCCATGATGGATTTACTTGGTTTCGTAGAGTAGGCCCAGACTAGTCAATGATGTTCCGCCAGGACAGCCCAGCCCCTGTAGGATCTGTACGTGGGCCGTGTCTCTTTGCTAATTGCTTCATTTATTTTTTTCATGATGATTGGGTTTATATTTGTGGTTTCGTACTATACTTTTTTGAGAGAACTATATATCTATTACTTTGAAAAGTAGTATAACACTATATTTGATGAAATTATGTCACAAAAATGTTGGCGAACCTTGTCTAACTGCCTCCGTGCCGTGTGGCAGGAAGCTACAACAACAGCAACTGAAACAAAAGAGCATGATGAACCAATGGAAAAGGGGGAGGTTCCTAAGGAGAACGCTGATCAGAGCAAGGAGAAGGAAACAACAACGATAGAGGAACCCGTTCCGGCGTCCACTCCGGCTAGCGTCGTCTGAAGTACACACCCAATCCTCTCGCTAAACCACGGCGCGTCCCTACCAGTTCCGTTTTCCCTTGCAGATTGTTTGAGGCATGGCAAGGCCCTGGTACTGTGTTATTTTTTTTCCCTCGCCATTTCGGCGATGCAGTTGTTTAATGGATCGGAATGAACCTTCTTTTCTTTTCCTTTTTTTTTCCTTCTTTTCTTTTTGTTTCGTGGCTGTTGTTGGTTTGGAGAACGTACGGAATTGAGCTACCTTTTGTTGGTTTGCTGATGAATTGCTGCTGGGAACAGGTGGGAACTGCTATTTCCAACCTACAACGTACTTAACTTTTGTGTTTTTCAGAATCGATGCTTGGATTGCATGCCACGTTCCACTGAGACTTAATTTGTAGTTTCCCAGCCTTTTCGTCACGGGACACGTACGAGCGCATCGCGGCCGATATCAAGGTCACCTGTCACCTGGTGCGGACGATGATCGCGCGACCGTGTGCCGCCGCGTCTTTGTTTGCATTGCACACGAGACCAACCAAACGAAACTCGAGCACACGTCAGCGTCTCCCGGAAACCTAACCTAGCTAACCGATGCACCTAACCTAAAAAATAAATCGATAGCAGCGGCGTATTCAAGGCGGTCGATTTCGAGGAGAGGCTGCCGCGTGTAAGGTGTACCACCAGGCGCTATCATCGCGTCCATGTGACACGATGGCCTTGACTCGAGGTCGATGGAAGATGTTCCAGCCAATTCCATCGGAGAAAAATAAAAGCGAGAACAATACTACTCCATTTTGAAGGGCTACACTGCTACCGCCCACCAGATAAGTACACTCCCGACGGCAGCTCACCCTGCACCGCAGTTTCATGAAAGAAAACCAGGGAATTCGCTGAGCAGTCTCGCAGGCAACTTCGTGCGAATGAACCGACGGAACCCTCCCTGTCACGCATTTCTGGTTGACTCGAAGAGTACTGTAGCACGCAACGCCATCCGCCCTTCCTTATCCGTCCGAAGAATGGACAGCCCACTTCGACAGCACAAGCAAGCACACGCAAATCGCGACTCGCGAGGATCACAAACAAAAAGGCAAGGATGGTGCGGGCGTCATTCGTTGGGTAATCAGTACGCGCACGGCCGACATGACGTCGTTGGGAGCGCAACAACAACCCGCCACGGGCGCACGCACGGCACGGCACGGCGCGGCGCGGCGCGGGACTCCAGCCAGGCACAGCCTGCACGTACGCTAGTGGAGCAGCGAGCCCCACACGCAGGCGGGTAGCCGAAAGCCGTGGCCACCCGGCTCGGCTGGCGAGAGGGACAGAGGCTTTACGCGGCCACCTCGGACGCCGACCTGTGCCGGCCGCGCGCGCCTTCGCATGGGCTTCTCGAGCTCTCTCCCTCCCTCGCTGTCACGCTCTGGCAGGTCCCCCCGTGCATCCAACGGCGTAGGTGACGCCACCTTGACTCCATGCGGTGGGTGGTTCGGTCCCGGAATTCGATTCGAGTTCGAGCTTCGTTTCCCACCTCCACGAGAACCGCGATTTGTGAACAAATAAACTAATTAATTACGACTCCCGTGCAAAGTTAATTTGCAGTCATCCGTGCTAATCTCCCCTTTTAATGGCGGCTGTCAGTGGAGAAAGGAGCCTTTTTGTTTACGGCTGCGCGCGGGCGCGGCTCATGACTCATGAGTGAGCGCCGATCGAGCACGGCGCCGGGGCCGGGGGCCGGACGCGCGCGGCTTTTCACACCGCGCCGGGCGACCTCGTCAGCGCCCGTGCTTTTATTTTACCGCCACCGGCAGAAAGGGGCTGGCCGCTGGCGGCGGCATCGATGGCGAACGGAAGCAGCAGGCGGGCAGGCGAAAAGCACGCACACGGCACACGGTAAAAGCTGCGAGACTGCCCTGCGCAATCGGCACGGTGAAAGTAGAAATGCTACTGTACTCGTACTCCTACTCCGTAGGACACACCAACACGATGGGGATTGCGGAGTGGCCGTCTTTGACGGACAGCAAGCAATGTCGGGAACACCGAACACGAGGCCTCGCGAGAAAACACAGCCTGCGCGGGTGTGTCAAGTGTCCAACCCCATCATTTTTTGTTCCCAGCAGCTTCAACTTCAAGCAATGCAAGCATTCGAGCTCAGCGCTGGTACTCTCCAACAAAGATGCGACCTGTTGTATGTTGTAGCGTTGAACCCTGTTTGTTCTGATTTCAGATGATCGTACATACGGAGTACGACAGAAGAAAAGCGATCCTCTTCTATCGAGACAGATTTTCGCGAGCCTTAACATGGATTTTTTTTAAAAAAAAACTTTGACGAGATAGGGTGCTCCTGTTGTTAGCATTATGTTTGTTTTAGCACTATATCTGGAGTATCAAGAGATCTTCGTCGTCAAGAAAGCACGACTCGTGCATCTTCAACTCAAACAAGGTCTGCTCGCAAAGTGAACTGAAAGTGACATGCTGCTTTGGCCTCTAGCCCCGATCGCTTCCACGACCTGTGCCGGCCGCGCGCGCCTTCGCATGGGCTTCTCGAGCTCTCTCCCTCCCTCGCTGTCACGCTCTGGCAGGTCCCCCCGTGCATCCAACGGCGTAGGTGACGCCACCTTGACTCCATGCGGTGGGTGGTTCGGTCCCGGAATTCGATTCGAGTTCGAGCTTCGTTTCCCACCTCCACGAGAACCGCGATTTGTGAACAAATAAACTAATTAATTACGACTCCCGTGCAAAGTTAATTTGCAGTCATCCGTGCTAATCTCCCCTTTTAATGGCGGCTGTCAGTGGAGAAAGGAGCCTTTTTGTTTACGGCTGCGCGCGGGCGCGGCTCATGACTCATGAGTGAGCGCCGATCGAGCACGGCGCCGGGGCCGGGGGCCGGACGCGCGCGGCTTTTCACACCGCGCCGGGCGACCTCGTCAGCGCCCGTGCTTTTATTTTACCGCCACCGGCAGAAAGGGGCTGGCCGCTGGCGGCGGCATCGATGGCGAACGGAAGCAGCAGGCGGGCAGGCGAAAAGCACGCACACGGCACACGGTAAAAGCTGCGAGACTGCCCTGCGCAATCGGCACGGTGAAAGTAGAAATGCTACTGTACTCGTACTCCTACTCCGTAGGACACACCAACACGATGGGGATTGCGGAGTGGCCGTCTTTGACGGACAGCAAGCAATGTCGGGAACACCGAACACGAGGCCTCGCGAGAAAACACAGCCTGCGCGGGTGTGTCAAGTGTCCAACCCCATCATTTTTTGTTCCCAGCAGCTTCAACTTCAAGCAATGCAAGCATTCGAGCTCAGCGCTGGTACTCTCCAACAAAGATGCGACCTGTTGTATGTTGTAGCGTTGAACCCTGTTTGTTCTGATTTCAGATGATCGTACATACGGAGTACGACAGAAGAAAAGCGATCCTCTTCTATCGAGACAGATTTTCGCGAGCCTTAACATGGATTTTTTTTAAAAAAAAACTTTGACGAGATAGGGTGCTCCTGTTGTTAGCATTATGTTTGTTTTAGCACTATATCTGGAGTATCAAGAGATCTTCGTCGTCAAGAAAGCACGACTCGTGCATCTTCAACTCAAACAAGGTCTGCTCGCAAAGTGAACTGAAAGTGACATGCTGCTTTGGCCTCTAGCCCCGATCGCTTCCACAAGTGAAAAGAGGAACTGCATCAAGGTTATTATGCGTCATAGGGGTCACAGAAAACTATTTTTTTTAAAAAAAAATGAGTCATGAAAAACTTTCACGTTCGTTTATGCGATTCATTTAAGAAGTCGTTGCAAAACACCAAACACAAGAGTCGTAATCAGAAAATTCTGCCTACGCACCCGTGTGGATGACATTTTCTTGGGAAAATAGTTTCATCCCACCGGCACATGCATGCGGGACTCGCTCGCTCACCCGTGAGTGCACGTCAAAGCATACGGGACATTGGACAAACTAAAAGAAGATTTTTTTAATCCATCCATAGCACAAATTTTATGCCTATAGACCTTTACTAGCACTAAGATTTGAGCTACCGTACGATGCTTGGTGACTTGGTGAGTGAGGTTGTACCTTGAACTTTTTCACTACCTCACTAATATATTTTTCCCTTGTTTACCTCCTCCGCGCACACGAATGTATTCAAGCATAGGATCTCAATTCTCAACGATTCCTTTTTTTTGGAAAAAAGTTTCTAATTAACAGGATCCTACTAGCTGTACGCCACTCCAACAGAATCACTGAACCAGTACAGTACAAACGTGAAACGTTTACACTAGCCGTCTAGCCCTGGTTATAACTTGACGTGCAAGTCAGCAACGTTAGTGTGCAGCCGCTACCGCTACCACCCGTGTTCCCTGGCGCCCTGTCCCTGCCACGATGGCAACGAACCAAACGATCGAGTCCACCACCAAATGAGTAGACGACCCGCTCCCTGTGGCTCGGGCGCCGGGCCGACCGACCGAGCCGAAAGGGAAACGGGCCCCCGGGGCCTGGCGCACAGCGACAAGTCACGCGCAGGCCGCGGCTCCACCTGGCACTTGACGCCGTTACGCGCGTCGGCCCCCGACCGCCTAAACGGAACGGAACGGGACGGGGATGGTCAACCCCCGCCCGCCCCCCGCCGTGGACCGGGGCGGATAATAAACAACGCACGCGCCTCGTGCCACCTCCCTCCCTCGCTCGCTCACCTTCCTCGCTTGCGCTCGTCTCCCTCCCTCCTTCCTTCCTCGCTCGCTCGCTCCGGGTCTCCGTCTCGAGCCCTCTCCAGTCTCCACACCCACTTCCCAGTTTCCCACCCCCCCCGGTCCTCTTCCTCTGTCGGCTCCTCGTCGTCGCGTGGCCAGGAGGGAAACCAACCTACTGGTTGGGAAGAGCTGACCCGCCCGGTGAAGGAATCTGAGCCGCCTGCGCTCCGATCTGTCTGTCGTCTGAGTCTGACGGAGGCGGAGGGAGCTCCGGATCGGGGATTCGCGTTCTTCCTGTCCGCCCTGATGTGAGTTCTCTCCCGGAGTTGTCGTCCGATTCGGGCCTTCTCCGGGCTTGATTTCTTTTTTTTTGGCCTGATGCGTCGATTCGGTGGTAGACTGGTAAGGATGTGTGAGCGGCGGCGGCGGCGTTTTTCAGCGCGTTTACTCGTCGGGATGTTCGCGAAATCTTTTCTGGGGCTCTGTCTCCTCTTCGGTTTATCGCTGCCGGCGAAGAGACTGCTGTGTACTCATGTTGTTCTAGAGCTTGCTTGACTGGCTTCCCGTCGCCCCTTGCAGACCTGTTAGATCTCGCGTGCATCTCTTCTGAGATTTTGTAGCCCGATGATTTATTCCTTAAAAAGGTTTCCCCTTTTCTATCCCCCTCCCACCCTTGTCTTTAGATGAATCAGGAAAAAAGGGGTTACTTCTGATCTATCGACCACGGAACGCCTAGTTTGCAGCATAGGAATGGGTTGTGGCCGTACGGGGGCCGACGTTCCTTTCTCGAAATGTTGCAACATGCCACCAGAATGGTTGATGTGTGACGCGACGTCCCCGAAATGAAAATGCTTTTGCCCTTCTCTCAGCTTCTGAAATGCTGTTGTAATATCGTTATAAATATAAACCGTGGCGAGCTGGACTTGGAACTGGTCTATTATTCCTAACATTTGTCGATAGCTCTATTCCATGCTATTATTCGCACGCTTTCTCATCAAGATTCTTTTCCTCCCGCAGGAACAAATCGGCACCTGCTGCTGTGTAGACACACCCAAAAGCAGCAATCCCATCTGTGGTGGCGTGATCTCCACTGTTCCGTGACTGGAGCCACCACCAAGGCTGTTGGAGACCTTTACTGTTATATATTGGCAGCCTAAGCCTCAAGGTTCTTCAGGCCCTGTTCTAGTTGGCGTCCATGTCTTTTCGCAGCATCGTTCGTGATGTTCGCGATGGTTTTGGTAGCCTGTCGAGGCGGAGCTTCGAGGTGACCATTTCTGGCCTTTCCGGACTCACCGGGAATCACAGGGGGAAATCTCAGAGCACGGTGCATGAGCTCCATGATACGGATCTCATAATCCAGGAGAGCCGTTGGGCTAATCTCCCTCCTGAGCTCCTCCGGGATGTGATCCGGAGGCTGGAGGCCAGCGAGAGCACCTGGCCAAATCGCAAGAATGTTGTATCCTGTGCTGCCGTTTGTCGGGCATGGAGGGAGATGTGCCGGGAGATTGTGCTGAGCCCGGAGTTTTGTGGGAAGCTTACCTTCCCAGTCTCTCTAAAGCAGGTAAGCTCTAAATTCTCTAATGGAAGAAATCCTTGAACTGATTACCCGGATGCTTGCTTTGAGGAATGATATTTTGTACCTAATGGTGGAATTTCCTTGCGCTTAATCTTATATCTGTCATAGTATTAATGACATCTTTAGGGCTAGTATTAATGGCATTTGCTAATGCTTGTCTTTACAGCCTGGGCATCGAGAAGGAATGATTCAGTGTTTCATAAAGCGAGATAAATCGAAGTCCACATATCATCTCTGCTTGTGCCTCAGCACCGGTATGTTGCTTCTTTCTTTTGCTTGTATGAGTAGATTCTTCCTTTATTGTTTTTGCATTACTGTGATGATAAATATTTTGGCAAATGTCTGCTGTCATCGAGTCTCCGTTCTGGTCCTTTGTTATGCTTACGTGTTTCTAACATTGATTCTCAATATTTACCTTTTTGGTTATGGAATGGCCAAACCTCTGCTATGTTATACTTCATATGTTTGAAAAGTTGGCACATCGTTGACTTTTTCTTCCTGTTTTGGGGATCAGCTGTACTTACGGAGAATGGCAAGTTTCTCTTATCTGCTAAAAGGAACCGCAAAACAACCTGCACAGAGTATGTTATCTCGATGGATGCTGACAACATCTCGAGATCGAGCAGCACATATATTGGAAAGATTAGGTAATTGAAACACATGTGAATGGCAAGCCTTTCTTATTTATGTCCGGTTTATTTGATTGTGTAGACTAATTGAGGTGTTTCTTGTCATTTCCAGGTCTAACTTCCTCGGCACAAAATTTATGATCTATGACACACAGCCCCCTTATAATGGGGCTGTTGTTCCTCATTCTGGACGGACCAGCCGGAGATTCAACTCCAAGAAAGTCTCCCCTAAGGTGCCAACTGGTAGCTACAACATAGCTCAGGTGACATATGAGCTAAATGTTCTCGGCACGAGGGGCCCTAGGCGGATGAACTGTGTCATGCACTCCATACCTGCCTCTGCTGTTGAGCCTGGCGGCATAGTCCCTGGACAGCCTGAGCAGATTCTGCCTCGAGCATTAGAGGAGTCTTTTCGCAGCACTACCTCCTTCTCCAAGTCCTCCATCTTGGACCGGTCCATGGATTTCAGCAGCTCCCGCAACTTCAGCAGTGTCCGTGACTTCAGCAGCGCCCGCTTTTCCGATATCGCCGGAGGCGCCATAGCAGGTGACGAAGAGGGACAAAATAAGGAGAGGCCGCTTGTGCTTCGCAACAAGGCCCCAAGATGGCATGAACAGCTGCAATGCTGGTGCCTCAACTTCCGCGGCCGTGTAACCATAGCTTCGGTGAAGAATTTCCAGCTGATCGCCTCCACATCAAGCCAACCCCCAGTCACTGGGGCTCCGACCCCGTCACAACCTGCTCCAGCAGACCAGGACAAGATCATCCTGCAGTTTGGTAAGGTGGCAAAAGATATGTTCACGATGGACTACCGCCACCCGCTCTCAGCCTTCCAGGCTTTTGCGATCTGTTTGAGTAGCTTTGACACCAAACTAGCCTGTGAGTAGATAGACACCATAGAATCATGGAAGTGGAGCCGGAAATAGATGCATTTGGCCCTAGGATTCTAGCTTGATGCTTTTGCATTTTGTTGTGTTCTCTCATGGTTGTATTGTGTTCTGCTTCTGTTGTAGCCTGGAACTGGATTTCTTCTGAGCAGTATGTTTCACCTGCCGGCACCATGGTAGGTGATTCCCTTTGAAATGGAGTTCATGCTTTGGTGCCATATACTGCCATTCGTGTGATGTGCATGAGATTCCACCCGTAACATGAAAGGTTCCCTTGATGAATTGTTTTCAAGCTTTGCGTAGATTCTGCGACATGTTGAAGCACAAAAAAAAGTGATCACGTTATCTTGAAAAACTGCTGTGCATGTGTGCTTTGCATTATTATACAAGGTGAGAGCATCACGCTTGCATCCCGTTGTGCCGGGCTTGTCTCGCTCGATGGAGCCTTCCAACCTCTTTTTTACCCTTTCAATACGGTTGGTCACTGGTCAGTCACCAGCCATCATGTATCATCATGGCATGATCTGCAGATGCACCTCTTGTTCGGCGCGTCAAGTGCAGTGGTTATGCCCCTGATAGGAGAATCATTGCACATGTGTGTGCCCCTTTATCTCAGCACAAAGTTGTGCCTTTCAGCTTCTTTAGGTTGAGCTTTTATTTTTTTTAATATTTTCTCATACAGAAGTTTTTTCTACATATAATATATGAGAAGGTTGAGCACTTTCTCTGTGGAGGAGGCCAGGAAGGGTGTACATTTCTGTAGCAACAACAAGCAGCAGTACAGCTAGGGGATGTGATAAAGTAGGAGGGAAGGGCGCATCTGATCTGGACCCATGAGGGCAGGCCCAACGCGACGCGCTGGCCAGTAGCCCCAACTTCCACCTAAGCTTGAAATCTCCATGTCACGTATAATGGTGGCTCCGCAGTAGCACAGAGTAGCCTGCAGAGGAACCCGTTGCTTCGTCTGACAAAAGTCTACTCCCTCCATCCCTAAATAACTGTCTTTCTCACCTTCCGAGAAATAACTTTGATTAATTTTATATTAAAATATATTAATATTTATGATGCATAATTAGTATCATTGGATAAATCTTTTGATCTAGTTTTTTAATAAATTTATTTAGAGATTAAAATGTTACACGCATTTTTTACAAATCAAATCTAAATCGTGGCACGAAAATCAACGGCGACACTTATTGACGGAGGGAGTAGAGTTGAAGCCTGCGTTGGACGAGATAGGCACCTGAACCTATCTGACAAAGTGACGGTAAATAATAAAAGACGTGGGGCCATGACAGAGGCATAAGCGGTGGTTTGGATTGGGAACTCGATGGCCCTGAGAATTCCCTACCTAGCTGGCCAGTCACTTTTTCCTGGGGGTAACGCCTTTTGCTCCGCGCGTTGGGCCTGCCCTGATGAGTGTGACCGGGTGAAGGAATGGTTTTCTTTTCTGCATGCGAGTATGCGACCGAGTACAATTTCTAGAAAAATAAAACTAGCATGTGTCTGAGTATTTCTTTTTTCAAAAATAAAATACTCCGTATGTAGTACGCGTCTGAGCTGGAATCCGCACAACTGGACGATGAATGAACGGATAGATCCGAATCTCCAATCACTTGTCTTTCAGGAACAAGAGCATATTGTTTGTGGCCTGCTTGGACGGCATGAGCTGAAGAAACAATCGAGATACAAATGGTGGTGGCTGGCAATCATTCCCGGTGCACACACGAGGGCAGGGGCAGTGCTCGCGGCTCCCAGAACGGTGGCAGTGCGCACGCATTATTGGCGCGCGTAGGCTTTGGCCAGGTGCGAGTGGTCTCATCACTAGATCGAGTGGCCTCATCACTAGATCGATCGGCGGTGCGTACCAGACCCGGTGCTCGATATAATTCTCGAGGATGATTGCTCCATGTCGGCTGCTTCCTACCTCCGGCTCTTCCGAGGAGGAGAAGGGCGTTCATTTGATCGCGTTTGGGATGCTCGTTTTGGGGAGATCGAATAAAAATCCCTCGGTTTAACTGGGCCGAGGGCGGCGCGTTCGTGCGATGCAACTGGGCGGGCATCACTTCGCTGTAGCTCTAGCTCAGGTGGGGGGAATTTCTGATCTTGTCTGCCTGCTTGCTTTCTCTACCCGATTCGTGGGCGGCACAGCGCGGCGGAATAATCCCACTAGCCATGGCGCCAAGTGCGATTCGATGCAGGGAATGATGGCCTGGCCAGACGGTATAATACGGGTTCTGTTTGCTCGCCAGATTCTCCCCTTTTGCTGCCCGGGTCTCGGTCTTGCATGATTGCGCCGTTGTATTCCACCCTTGTTTTAGCCTGCTTTCCCACATGGGAAGCCGATGAGTTTTCAGTTTTGGAGGAAGTGTGGACGGATACCAGGATTTGTAATCGAACTGCTTTCAGAACACAATTTTGGTGTAAACACTGCAGCCAGGCCAAATTGCACGCGTGAGAATGGCAAAAGTAAAGCGCAACCACTCAAATGTCGTTCAAACACAAATCCTCGCTTTGATTCCTCTTCCTTCGACGGCATAAGAAACAGCGTAATGTTTTCGCGCATGCTTGCGTTGCGTGATGCCTCTGTGGAAGCAATCAGCGACACCTAACGTTGGGTAAACCGACCCCTCCGGCATCCACCACCTTCCAGTCTTCCACCTTATCTGACCCTAGAAAAAAAAATGGGAGGGCGGCGTTCCTACCGCCGGCTAATCGCCGGCCGCGCCCGGGCGAGTTTGTGACCGGATCAGGCGGCGCGGTGAGCCGGTCAAACGCGAGCTACCGCCACTGGCCCACTGCTGCCGAAGCACCAACCGGATTGCAGGCTGGGCTTGTGGTCGTGGCCTTGTGGGCTGCCGTTCTACTGGGCCACAACAACGCAACATGTGGGTGCTGGCCCGAAATAATCATGGCCTATCCGTAATGGACGTGCTCACGGGCTGGTGTTGGGCCCTGAGCACGGAGAAAACCGGCCTGCCCGCCGCTTTGGAAGCCGACGCAGCCCGAGTCAGCGTGGCCCTTTCCATCCATTCCTCGATAGCTGCGCCGGCCCGGAGTACTTGGCACTTGGCAGTGGCAGAGGAGCAGCGCGTGGAAGGTTTTTTTTTGTTGCCGCGGCGCAGGTGGGGGCAGTGGGGCCGATGCCCTCGTCCTCTCCGCCGACCTCGGGGAGCGGTGCGCCGTTCCGACGCGCGGCCGTCACTCCCTCGGCCTCACCCTTGGGTCGGGAGGTTCTCCGCTCCGGCCTCGTACGTTTTATTCGACTCCCCGTTTCTGCGTTTCGCCTGCCGTGGTTTCGGAACTTCGACCGGGATCGCGGCGTAGATTTGATCACTTTTCCGCTTTCCTACTGTCGATTTTTGCGGTCGATGCTTGGATTTTGCGTTTGCCCGATGATGATCACGATGGCCCCATTACCTGATGAATGGATGGATAGATCGACCCGGATTTGTGTTCCGCGGGGCATCCTTGCTTCTGTGAGGTCGAAACTCCTGAAATGGCTAATGCAGTGTAGGCTTCTCCGTCTTCTGGGCGCCGAAGCATTTTTGGGATCGGATGTCACTCCCACTGATGAGTGGGACTGCCGTTGTGGTGGCGGATCCACGTTGGGGCGAGCTGGGGCGACTGCCCCAGCTAGATCTGGAATTGCACGAGTACCTCCCCTTCTTCTCTTGTGAGTTTCCGAGCTCCGTCAGCCCTCCTGGATAAGTGAATGCGGCAAAAGTAGCAATTTGAGCAAGGAGGTGTGACGCACCATCTCAGGTAGGCATAGAAGATGGATGAGCTTGCAGATATAGTTTAGATTTGCCTGACTGTCTTCCAGATCCTCATGGTTAGGAAATGCATTTTCCTCCAGATACTTATGCAGGCAAGTGTTCTCAACTGCAACATGGAGTGGGAGTAGGTCATCAATGACTTCAGCTCCTGCAGTGCGGACATTTGCCGATGCACCATAGTTGAAGAGCAACTTGACCATGTCAACAGAAAACATTTCGGCAGCTTGGTGGAGGGGGAAATATCCATAACAGTTCATGTAATTGGGGTTGGCACAGTACCCAGAAAGCTCAGGTGCCTTGCCCTCCAAGGCAACTTTAGCACATTGCAAAGCATTTTGCTTGACCATCTGGGTGAAGGTTAGTGGGGTGATGATAAAACCCCATCCCATCGCGCCCCCCACTTGACGGAACAAGGTAAGGAAGCGCCGCACGCTATCCTTTTCCAGTATGGGAAACAAGCGGGGAAGTTCATCGTAGAAGGAATCAACCACTGACTGGATTGATAAATTCACAATTGAAAAGGACAATCAATTATCTATTAGAAGATATAACATAATAAACAAAGTCTTTCTCTAATTATCACATGGCAACAAAACAGAAAAGCCAAAATAGTAGGAAGATAAATCCTTTGAATTCTGTAAATGAAGATAGAAATGAACCTGAGGAGTGCGGTCTGGAATGATTGTGTTGGTTCTTCTTGAGTTAGCAATAATTCCATTTATCTTATCATACCACTGAGAGAGAAAATGTGTGAACAACCACGGCTAAGGAAATAAAACAGAAAGAGAGGAATACCATAAGTGTTGTTAGTTAATCTACCTTGATCAATTGGGCATGGGTCCCCAAGTCAAGATCGGGAGAAGGACTCTGGCAAGCACCGGCTGGCGCCAGCGACCTGAAGCCGCAAGCGCAGATCCATCCGGACTTGGATTGATTTCTTCTTCTGTTGGTATGGGCACCTAGCTAGCTAGCTTGGATGGATTATTCTTCTTCTTCTACTACCGAACCCCTGAAACGCTTCAGTGCCAGCGTCGAAGCCACACTGCATTAGCTTCTGATGGAGATCAAACAAGGTTGTCAAATCTGAGGGCTATGAGTTATGTGGTACTACAAATATTCTGATGTTTCGATTGGAATCAATTTTATGACGTGCTCTTGGGGAGTTTGTTTGAACAAAAATTAAAACTATCAGGGTTTTCATGATTTATCGCGTTGATCTGATGCTTTGATGTAATGCTCTATGATGGGGCTCACTTGAGCATGTGGGTTGTGGTGTGGGCGTGGCAGAGGTATCGCAATTTGCAAGGTTTTATTTGTATAATACCCATCCTTTGTTTGTCTTTCGTCCGCTTGTTGGCACTGCCAAGTGCCAACTGCCGAGGTTTGCAGCATTGTTTTAAAAAGCGGACTTTGGTATATTAATATCTTGGAATCAAAACAACACTCATCCGTCCTTCATGCATGGTGATATTGTTGGTCTTAGCAGTTTATTTTAGACCATTATTGACTTTTACTGTCTTGTTGCTTGATATGTCTTTTGGCCCGATGATGATCAGACTTGTGAATGGATAATGGACTGAAAAAGATATGAGCTTGGTGGGGGTCAACCTATGCAGTTATAAGGTTGCACCTCCTGAAATGGCTTTTGCAGTGTTGGCTTCTCCATGATCTGGGCACTGAGGCATGCTGAGGTATCGGGCACATGGGATAACTGCTTCCTTCCTTCTTCTACTTCATCCTCCTCCTCTACAATTGTTGCCACTGCCGGCATGCTCGCTGTCATCATCATCATCTTCTTCTATTATACTGATCCCTTGGGACATGCTTTAGTACCAGTGTTGGAGCCCTCTGCATTCTCCTTTCGTGCAACATGATGTTACATGCCTGGCACATAGTCTGAGGGCCATTTGGTATTTGGTAATACGGACCACTGGTAATTTGTTTTCTTTCCTTTTTTATTACGGTTTCATTTGTTCGAGTCAAAGATCCTCCTTTGATTTGGTTTACCATGGAGAGCTTGTTGTCATACCCAAGTGGAAGTTGGTCTTGTGCTGTAAGATGTGACTTGCTAAGCATTTTGCGATAAAATTTCTTTTCAATCTCTTCTAACCCCCCCCTCCCCTCAAAGCTTCATATTGCGCGGCGACACCCCTTTTTTCTCTCCCATCTGGGAACTTATGGCTGCACAGCTGCACCAAATTTATGGTCTGAGAAAATAGTGACTGCCATCTGTTGGACAATGAATGTCAGCATGACCTTTTATAATTTCTTAAATGTGTTGCCATGATAAAAAGTGAATATGTGAGGTGTTCTCTTGCAGTCCTGCCTCTTATGCTAGATTTATTATTGGTTTTCACGTCCTTTGATTTTATCTCTGATGTTATAGCTTTCCTTGGAAATTATTTTATTGTGTTTCTAGTTTTTTTTATTTATCCAGTTTCTTGTTTTGTTTCATTTGCAGTATCTGTCTCTCTTATTTAGCTTATTGACCTGAAGAAACTCACCCGCTTTTGGCCTGTTGGTGCTTATAAGGGTACCACGTTGTAAACCGGATTCTGTATGACGTCCAAGTAGTTAATTGTTGCAAAATGCAGTTCCTACTAAAGTGGGCAGTCCATAGTTGGTTTCTCTGCTGTGTTCATGCCTAAGCCTGGTTGGGGGCAGAGAGACGAACACACATAACGAGTACATTTGACTTGAAATGCAGTTTTTATGTAATGGATTTGGATATTTGAAAAAAAACGATTAGATTTGTCTTGAAATGTAGTTTCATGATCCATACAAGTATACTTTTGCCATGTTTCAAGAGAGCACCTCACACATTCAAACTCTACTTATTTGTGACTAGAGGGGGTAATAACACACAGATCAGTCAGTTTCTGTGATATCCATGGCCATATTTTTATTTCAATTGGTACATAATCTGAATCAGATGTGAGACTTAAGTGGTATGAGCATTTGCATTCACACGGTTGGAACTCCTGAACTTGGCCAACACACTGATGGTGTCTCCATGGTCTGCAAGCTGAAGCATACATCATACTCATGTATTGGATAATTGGATGAGGTATAGTTGATGAGCTCGCTGACAGGTAGACTCATTTAGTTGGTTGGTCAATCATCTCTGCTTATATCTTTGCTGCCCTCCTTCCCTTTTCTGGAAGATATCACTGTGGTCATTGTTGTCCTAATCTACTTCTAATGTTATCTCAAGAATCAAAGCATGCTCTTGTGCCTGTGTCGAAAGCTGCTAGATTAGCCTTTGAAGAATCAGATGGTATATGCTGTCTCATAGTTTGAAGGCAGAGGGCCATTCAATAATATAGACCACTGAATTTATTGCCGTTTTTCTTTCTTTTAATAAAGGTATCATCTCTTGCAGGAGTTAGGCTTCTTTAGTTGGGGTCTTAGCAAGAGTATGCTTGTCATGTTGTTTTCCTAATCTTTGTTCTCTTTTTGTAAGTTTGGGTTTGAGTTTGTCCCCTGTCCCTGTTCTCGTCTCTTATCAAGTTCCTTTTCTCTGCATTGCTTTGTAGATCTTCATATTGCATTATAACAACCCATTCACTCTCCTGATCATGCTGTTTTGGCGGCACTGAATTGTGACTGCAGCCTAGATTGATGATAGTTTTCTGATCAAACATCTTACTGTGCACGTGTTCTTGTCCCTGTTTGCTATTTTATTTGTAGCTTTATTTGGATGACGGATGATACAGGACCTATTTCTCTCTATAAACAATTGCCCGATGATGGTAACTCAACTCAATATGCAGAGATGGCACATCCCCCCCCCCTCCCTCCCTCTCCCTCTGGCTGCCGAGCTATCTACCTATCTATCTATCTATCTGCGCGCGCGCGGGCGCACACGTGCCTGCTGTATGTGCGGCGGCGGCAGAGCAGCAGCAGCAATAACAATCCTTTCAGAACTGCTCAGTTTTTCTGCCAGTTCATCCCTTGTGCCACCATTGAATGCTGCATGTACAAGATCTGAGGGCATAGTATTTCATTCCCACCTAGCTAAGTTTAAGTCCAATTCTTTTTCTTATCCATTCATATGTTTCTGTTTTCTTTGTCTTTTCATTGTCATAATACCATGTAAACTATTTTTTTTCCTTTGAGCAAGTGTCTTTGGGAATGTATATTGTTCCTTCTTTTTGTTGAAAGAACGCTGTTGACCTTTATTTGGCATGCTGCACCATTTTCGCAAGTGACTCATTTTCTTTATTTCTTAGTTTGCAATACACATCATGAAGCTGGCATTACTCTTAATTTTTGTGTACGCATTCATTTACCTGCATATATATGCCTCACAAGCACACTTCCAACCACCTTTTATTTTATTCCCTTTTATCCCATCCAGCCAAGAATCTAGCAACCCCCCATAGAATATTTCAACCTCAAAATACTGGTGGCACAAGAAAACTGGTTGATTTCATGGTGTTTTGCTACAAGCTATTGTATGTCTTCTTCATTTGTCAATTATGGAAAAAGCAACACATTCTGGTTTTCTTGAATTTTATGACTCCTGTAGCTGATTCTGAATTGATCAACATATTTTATTAATCGTGTTTTTCCCTTTCAGTTCAAATTTATTTTTTACTTGTGGCAACTTGGCGAATATCATCTTCAATATCATGTGGTGCTGCCCAAAACCTTGACGCCATGGTGTGGGTTGGCATGAAATAATCTTAGTCTGTTGGGCAAGGTTCCATGAGATCTCCTAAAATTTTCAAAATTTAATTACTTTGAATTGCTGTGTGCTTAGCTTGGTTTTTTCACATTTTCATGGGGTGTTGAGTTCTGCATCCTTCTCTGTCATTATGTGGCTTCTATGGCTATTCTCTTATTGGTGGTAATGTTTGCCTACTTATTCCGTGTTAATAAAACACTTGCAATATAATTGAATCTTAGCATATCCATAAACTGCTCATATTTTGAAACATCATTTATGTCTAGCACACAAAAGCCGTCTTATTACAAACTGCATGATTACAGAATATGCATGTTTGTTTATATGGTCCACCTGTTTTGCTATAAGTTCTATCATATGCAACTATTTTTCTTCATTATTGTAGCATTCTATTAATTTGTTTTCGTCGTCCTCAGTGCATCTGTAGTTTGCACATGATCGACCAACATTAGACTATGTATTATGTATCCTAGTACCTAGCATTGTTATTTATGACCATAGTCTTTTTTTTTTGGTATCTGACCTGTTCTTCTCTGGTCACTGTTTCCAAGAAAAAATGCCATCTTACGGTGTTGAGGGGATACCAATAACAAATTGTGCTGATCTCTGGCCTATCAGGGTTCGGACCATGAAAGTGGTATATATATGGTGTTTCTGGTAGTTTAGATGTTTAGGTTGGGTTTTGTCACCTTCTCCAGGGGGGTTTCCCCCTCGTAGGATGATTGGGTTGCATTCGGCAATTGAATCCTTTTCGTTGTTACTGTATGTATAATCTCGATATATGATGGCTAGGATATCGTGGTATTTATTATTTGTTTCTGCCGTTTGTAACTTGAGTCTCTGACGTTGCATTAGCATTACTGATGAATGGGTTTGGATCAGCTAAGGTATATGGTTCAGACCGACCTTTCTGTGTTCTGACTTGTATCTCTATTGCTCGAGTTGCTGATTTGTTGGTTGATTTGTACTGTGGTCTTGGTGAGGTCGGATGCGCGATGGCTGCAGATCGTGCAGCCGAGGAAGCGAGGCCTGAACCACTCCTAGGAGCTAAAACACCACCGCGTTGCTGGCCCAGCCGCCTGGCCCTCTGCGGGCTTAGTGCGGGTGCTTTGCCTGCTTGGGAGTTGGGACTCTCCTAGGGTCGACACAGTGCGTCATTCTGGCCTTCTTTTAGCAAGTGTTCGTAGACGTTTCTTTTTCATTTATTGCAATGTCTCGATGTAATCGCCTTTCATGTATACTTGTGTATTACTTGTGAAGCATGGTTAGTGCAAGTGTTTGATTTGTTATCTTGTGTGCTTGTAGCTCATGTGAACATTATCAATCCCTGAAAAGATGGAAAAAGCCACGGTTATAAAAAAATGATGTTGTATTACCTCTTCTTTTGTATGCCAATCTTGCAATATTTTTTCTATGTGCTACAATAATGTGCTCTGTTGACACCAAAAGGAAAATGATTTGCCACCTGGATGCTCTCACATTTGTGTTGATCTCTAGTCTTAATTGCTCTCAGTTTTTTCGGTGGAAAAAATCGCTCAGATTTGTGTTGAAAGCGGGCACTCAGTTAGCCAGGCGGAGAATCAGTGTCAGCCGATAGCAGGCGGGGTTGGATGTCACAACACACGTGAGTGTGAGTTTTTATTTATTTAGGTTAGTGCAGCGGTAAAAGGCAATAGCGAATCACCCCAAAATGACCCACTTGTGGGCTTCCCGATAAACTGTTTGCGTCAAGAAAAATCAACCAACATGATCTGTTTCTTTTTCATCTGCTCAAAACATTGTCTCTGAATATGTATGTGTGCATAACGTTGTCAACAATGGTACTAAATGCCAGCTTAGATCAAATATTATATGGATGTGCGCATAACGTTGTCCAACAATAGTACTATCTAACAGCTTAGATCAAATATTCTGATATATGAATAGACATTTGTAATGGGGTTAGTTTGGTCCACCCTTAAAGCAAACTTTATTGTTTTCGGTTTATACAACACTCAGCCACATTCACAAGAAAACGGTCCAGCTCACAACAGATCAATTCTGAATGGCGTGACTTCTTGATCACGCACAATCCCAACCCTAAACAGTTTTCATGTCACCTAAAATGGTTTCTGCTATTCCTACATAGCTGCCAATGAAAACTAGGGGAAACAGAAATCTAAAAGAAAAAAAAATCTGTAACTTCTAAGAGAGGAGCAACAGGGCTCAGGGTAATTTTTCTACCATTCCATGGAGTTGGTTCTTCTAAGATCTTGGGGCGGTTTTTTCCTTGTGACCGGAACTGCCCTTTCCATCAGCTGCGCAAACAGGTTAACTTCTTTAGATTAGTGAAAAAAGAACAGCCAATTTTTTATGTTCGAATTTGCAAAGCTACTACTCAAGTAACCATGGCAATAGATTTGAAAAAAAACACAATGGTATGAACATGGAGAATAAAATGAAGACTACACAGTGTCCAATCAATGTTGAACCATTAGTTGCTATGCTGGAATAAGTGGAGGCTACTTTTCCTTATGCATACGAACAGTGTATAAAAAGCACCCTCCATCAACATTGATGGGGATAAGATAATGCTTCAACTTGATAAGCAGTGTTATGCTGTGAGATTATCAGTTACAGACTAGGCCAGTGGCAAAACTACATGTTTGTATTTTGAGTCTATGGAGAATGCAGCAACGAATGGGGAAAAAACAGCCATACTCTTCAAAATTAAGATTACAACCAAAGATATAAAAAGAGTTTCCTCCATGCACCGCAAACAAATTTGAGCTAATTAAATTGCCCCATAAATATGGAATTTGACACTACAGAAGGAACTTTCCGGAAACAGTTCTCACATGTTTTTAGAATTTTAGAGATTGAGAAAATACCACTTGCCGCAAAAAGTAGTTGTGTCTCAAAAATTGTGGGGAAGCACATTAGGAGTTCAGGTTCAGTTTTTTTTTAAATTTTTTTTTGGAAATCTCTAGGGTGGGATGGAATCTTTGTGCGTATAATTTGTCTACTAAATACATACAAAGCAATTTACCTAGGATAAATATGTGTTTAAGCAGTTATAATGGTAATGAAGCTTACCTCCTTAAGCCTCTTTTGGCGTCGCTCCTCCTGCAAAATAACAATGGCAAAATAAAACCAACTGAAGGGAAGACCATAAAGCCAAAAGTCAAGAGACGAGAACATATAGATAACCACTATTTCGCATGTACAATCCTTCATATATTTTTTTTCCATATTTTCCAGTCTGCCATTAATCTAATTTATTTAACAACACACTTCTGCACGAAACTTCTACAAGTAATCCATGCAAGTAAAGAAAAAACAGAAACTAGAATAAATGAATTGATAGACAAGGATATTACATGACAATGCAAATGAAGACGGATTTTCAGATAATGATATTTTTACCTATCAAGACTCATTTCTCCTCCTCTAGTGGTAACAAGTTCATTTTTTTTATTCTTGATATAAAGCCTCTGAATGCAATGTTAAAAGATCCACTACTGTTAAGATACATCACACTTTCAAATAAAGAAACTAAAATATGAGGGATGGGAATTTAGTTCGTTAAAATCTGGTACCCATTCCTTTTGGGGTGATCATGTGCCTGATATTACCTTAGGAATACCACGATCATTATCAGTGCATAGCATACATACTGTAACTTGTGAGATGTGTCACAATTTCACAATTCAGTTTGTTTCGAAAACAGTTTCACATTTCGAAAATAGTTGTGCATTATGGCCACTCAATTTTCCACTTTCGTTTTTTCCTTCTAGAGCCGTACATTGTTTGGTTCAAGCCCTGAGCCCAGGCAGCAGCCTCCGGGCAGCAATCTTGGTCCCAGGTTAATGAAATTGATGGCCTGAGCCTGTCGCCTGGTGCAGGCAACTTACCACAGGTTTAGAACCAAACAAGCCCAATATGGTCTACAAGATGATTCATAGAATCACCAGCTGGCCAGTTATAACTTATACTGTACTCGTATATGACGAAATGTTATGCCATAAAGCTATGGAAACAAGACGTGGCTCGGGGCATGCTCGAAAGGCCCACCCCACACGTCACAACACCAGTCGCTGAGTGCAAAACCAGCAAGAATAATACCTGTTCCCTTAACAGTTCTGCTTGCTCCTCCTCGAGCTGTGCAACCTGTGATTCCAGCTCTGCGACGTACGCCTACATACGGGACCAAACAAAACCATCGAAATCAGCCGCTGAAGCAACAAAATCTGCACTGAGCACAGCTCAAAATTACCCAGAATGCACCAAATCCTCCGCGCCGCGAGGCATTCCAGCCCTACCTGTTTCCTGTCCCTGGACCTCGCCGCGGACTCGCGGTTCTTGATCATGCGCTTCTGCCGCTGCATCACCGCGCGGTCCTCGGGGTCCACCATCGCTCGCTTCCGGCTCCCCCTCCCGCCGCCTACTCCCGCCGCCGCATCCCCGTCGGGGACAGGGAAACCGAGCGCCATGTTCCCCTCCACCACCGCCGCCGCCCTAGCGCCGGAATCCCGCGCCAGGAAATCCTCCAGCGTCATCTCCGCCGCGCCGCCGCCTGCGCCCCTGGCCCCGGCGCCGGCGCCGGAGGAAGGGGGAAAAGGAGAGCGCTCGCACCAGGCAGGCGGCCGGCGCGGCTCGATGCGAGCTTGTTGTTGTCTTGCGCTGTGTCCCGTTGCCTCTCGTCCCGTCCAAGGACGAGGTCTCGGGACGGGAGGATGGATGGGAGGGGAAAAACTGTGGTTGGTTGGTTGGACGGGAGGGGAGAGCCGTCTGTGTCCGCCCCGGCGGCTCCGGGGGCGAGACGAGGGGAAAAGGAAAACGAGGGAGAGAGGGTGAGTGAGTGAGAAGTGACTGCGAGCCTGCGACTGCTGCCTCGGAATGGAAGATGGGAGATTTGCGGCTTCCGGCCTGCGCTGCGCATGCGCACCGTGTGTGTGGTGCCTTTGCGGCTTTTCTGCGCGTCCTCTGTACTTGGCCGCTGCGGCTGTCTAGCGGAGAGTGGAGCTGCCCATGGCGCCTGGTGCGTGACACGCAGACCCTCGGCGGCGAGGGATTCGGATTCTGCATTTCCGCGGGTTTGGGTGGCTTCTCAGGCTACGGTTCCGCTTGCTCGCCGCCGCCGGCGCGTGAGATGAGACGTTGCCGGCACACGTTTATCCCGTGATCCCGTCGGAGCGAGAGCGAGCGAACCAACGAAACGGACGGCGGAGCGGGTCACGGAGGTGACAAGACAGGTGAGGTTCGTTCTCTGCACGGCTCGGGATCGGGAGTGACCGGCGCGCGTTTATTGCTCGCCCACAAGTGACAAGCCACAACGCGGGCAGAGGCAAGTAGGTACTCAACTGGGGCTGTGGCTCGAAGCCTGCCGCGGTAGAGATGCGTGCGCTGCCTCTGATGATCTGCCTGTGTGGTAGACTGATAGTGAGATTACAGGGAAAGCCAACCGGGCTGATGTTGCTGGCACGGGTCCCCGGCGAGGTGACCTTAAAATCAGATTTGTGGCTTGGATGGCCAAATCAAAAGGTTGATATAGCTAAAGGAAATGGCATGTCCAACCAATTTCTTCACAAACTTTCCCCGCAAAAAAAAAAAATCTTCAAAATCTGCGGTAACCTCCACGCGGCGAATTTGTGAGTTAAAGTTGGAATATTTGATTTTGAATAAAAATAAAGTGTCTTACTTTTAGAATGGAGGCAATATCCAAATGATTATATCTGTGAGACAGTTATCTATCTTGATTGCCAATCTAATTGTAGTATTGCACTCATTGCAATAAAGCTAAAAAACAATATCTGCGCACTGTTTAGTGGTGAGTTACATGGACCCACATACCATACACAATACCATACACAGTTAAGGTCCAGCCTTCCAACTTTTGTAATATTATACTAGCACGTGCGACATGCACATTTAACGAAAAATAAGATTGTACAACACATAGTTTGCCGGAGAGCGTGTTGGTTACGAACTCGACGATTACACGCAAGCGCGTATTTTTTCATGGACTGTTTTGTCAAGCGTGGTTTGACAAAAAAAGAGCATGCCAGATGGGGTCTTAGAAGGGGTAATGTTTCAATAATTTATGAGTCCGTCGACTCTCGAAAGTTTTGAATCTTTATATAGATATGAACATGCTCTGGTTTTGGGTTAGGTCAATATTTGGCTTGGCATGGTAGTTACACAAAGTACGGGCCTCAGACTCCGGTGAGACTTCCTATGCCTCTTTGTGGAAAATAACTTAAACACTACACGACCAACAGGCCGCTTAGCCTTATTATTATAGCCGATCAACAATGGCTCACAACTTCATTTGTTTTCCGTTTCTATCTTTTTGTTTCAATCTCCATAAATAATCAGATTTATTTGGTTGTGATTTTGTACATTTATACACACTTCACATACTTTCAAACTCGATTTAACAATCGGTGAATCCTAACTAACATTTCAGACAAACTAAGTTACCATTTTATGTGGAATTGTTAAATTAAAACAACATGTCAAAAAGTGTACAACACGTATATATTTAGAATGTTGAAATACATTATGAATATTGAATTTCATAATATGTGCACATTGGATCTTATATTCTGAGTGCTGATGGTATACACATTTGCCTTCCATTTTCTTTCTGGTTCCACATGATCATACCTTTCTTCTATCTTTCTCTAGTTCAGTTCGGTGAACAAGCCGCTTTCCACCAGGTGGTCCTCCGCGTGTGTAGCTCGCTGGCATCAACTCCAACAGTCCAACGTTGACATCAAATTCATCTTTAGCAGCACCACCCCATTTCTTGGCAACCTTCTCCACTGCATCTGCGCCTCACCCTCTTCCGGTTCCGGCACCTCTAGCGGCTCCCTAATCTTTCACCGTGCGTTGCTACGAGCAACAAAATATTTATAGCAAATAACATATAAATATTTAACTATTTTAATAAAGCAAACAATCAAATAGATTAACATTCACACCAAGAGAGATCAATGACAGTAACGCATCAATTAGTTGTAGGATACACATAAGTTCGAATCCACTATGCACAATTGCTCATCTTATTGAAACTTGAAATTATATAGAGCAGGTGTCATGAAAATAGTAATACCCCATGGAGATGTCCTGCAACGACGGCTAAGAATCCAGTGGTACCAACAACTGTACACAGAAATGCCGCTTGCATGATGAAAAAAAAAGAAGAAAATGCAAGATTACACTCTGAAAAGCATGATATATTTTACTCTGAATGCTGATACTATTGTGGTAATGAAGGGCTATCAAAAATAAACAAGCAGCAAAAGTACCTTGTTGTGCAGGCAGCGTGCCCATGGCACTCGACTGCTGGAAGGGTGATCCAGATGCACTTTTTCTACTACACTTTCTGTGTTATTGGCATTACTAAGCACATAAGCTACACCATATTATGAAAACTGAGAGACTGATTTGCCGGCATAAGTAATCCAAATAACTGAAGCGCAACCATATTGTTAATTAAGTGCTAGCATGCATGGCAACTCATCACTTGGTCCAATCTCAACAGCAGGTCATCACATAAGATTATAGTGAAGCTTAAATGCAGGAAAGGAACAAGGCAGGTATAGACCATAAGGATGTTCCTTAAGATGAGAAACCGGCCATCATCCGAATTCTTTACTACAGCTTACTTTTTTACCTCTCAACTTGAGATGTCCTATTGGCAAGTTACAGATTCTATAATTACATCTGCAAGATTTAAATTCTACAATTATAGCCATCCATTGGCAAATATTAGAATTTCAAGTTGACAACTCAAACAGGCCAATACAAGCCACACCACACAGATGATATAATCTTTACCTTGCATCTACCTAAATCATATGCTACTTTAGCTGCCAAAAATATCTTCAACGTATTACTTCAGCTTCAGCATTATAAAAATTGGCCAAACAAATAGACTTTTTTAGGCATGTCAAGCTATGTGTAGTGCGATCTACCTGTACATGCCAAATTGCTCATCAGTTGATGTGCGCGCTCACTGGCAGAGAGTATGCTCATCCATTGCAGCTTCCATTAGAACACTAAAATGTGATACAACCTTGTTGGGAAAAATGCAGAAGAATGAGATCAAAAAGAAAATTTTGACAAAGGTATGCCTAACAAATATGTGACAGGTGAATGGTTTTACCTATTCGCAGATGTATCGTTGGTCGACCCATTCATTCTAGTGTGGCCAGGGAGGCTTGCATCCTTCAGTCTGAATTCTGGAAAAAAGATCAGAAAAATACAGTAAACCATATGAACTGTGATATACAGAAAGTGAAAAGTTTGAAGGCTGGTTTACTATTCCATTCCCTACTCTGCAATGATACCAATGTTCTCTCATATATAATGCCTTATCGTTTGTAGATGTACAGAGCCATGTATGAGACATTTTTTTATATCTAGCTTGCACATTTATTCACGATCATCTTTTAAATCAAACACTCCTGCGAAAGGTGTAAATAGCAATTTCTCTAGCACTTCACAGAGGATGTGTGGATAGCAGTTTCTCTAGCACTTGTATAATTGCATATATTCATAAATTAGTTACAGGGTCAAACACATGATTGCCTGAAAAATATTCAACACATTGGTGCACAGTAGTTGATGAGTAAAACTGCTTACACAATTTCAGAATTTCAGAAAGCTACCTTTCTGTTGGTAGCTGATGAGATCCCGTTGTCCTTCCAAATATGAAGCAATTCAGTATCCCAGGATCTGCAAGATAATATAATAAGGCATCAGCAGGCTTCTCTGGCTGGTTGTGTCCTGGCCATGGCCGGCCATGGCAGCTTGATCACTGGCCGCGGCCGGCTGGGGGTGGCTGGGGCCTAGCCGTCACCGGGTGGGGTCACTTTATGAATTATATGCATGGAATAAGTGGTCACTTTATGAATTATGACACAAAGTAACTGTCGAGAAGCATACACATATGGATGACAAGTCATGGATGGTAGAATAAAAAACTGCATGTTCTCAGTGCCATTTTCTGTACTATGGACGAGCCAAAAAAAATATATTCAAACGGGGGTGCGGCGTGCGGGAAGAGGGCCGCGGGAGGAGAGATCGTGGGGATCGTGGGGATCGGAGGAAGAAACGGAGAGCCGGCGGACGGGGGTGCTCGCGGAGCCGCCCCCGGCAGAGCCAAAAAAATTTACCTACGACGTTTTTTCTTCTCTTTGATTTTATAGAGTTGCAGAGAAGATGAAGCCCCTACCTTGACACTGCCCATGTGTTGCAGTTGCAGTGTTCTATATATCAATCCCGTGGCCTCGCCTATGTGGCTACCAACACCACAGCAGGAACCCTTTGCTACTCCAGGCATCCTTTTTAGCCCAGGACCTGTTTACTTCATCAGAGAAGAACAAAAATTCAGGCGAGATTAACCTAAAAACACCCATTGTCATTTATCATTTCTTATAACTCTGTACTGTTCCTTAAAAAAAGCTTTGTACTGTTCTCTCCTTAGTATTTTCATATACTATTTTGGAATGGAATAAGAAGATGATCGAGGAAGCAACCCAGTGTATTTCCATAGACTATTTGTAGGAATGATCCCTGGATATAGTAATAGCTAGAGCGCTAGAGCATGGCACTAAAACATACCAAGTGTGTAAACATGCTGCCAAGTCACATGCACTGCTTGATCTGTTACTGCGATTCTATTCCTGTAATGAAGCCGTGTAGGAGACACCGTACCAACCGGCCAAAAATGCCCCTACTTTGCTATTTGGGCCTGCCGCGCCAGACGCGTCATCGATCGCAGGTTGCCAAAACTTATCGTAACACACTGCGCAAGCACGCTGCACTTCGCCAGCATTTCACACACACACACAGGTCTGGGCACTGCTTCATCTGTCGTACGTTGGGCGACCTGTAACGCTGCACGTACTTCCGGTTCTGTTCATCTTCAACCTCCCCGCATGTGATCGACGCGGCAATGCATATGCGTTCGGTCGTTGCTTGCTCACTTCAGCTTTCCCTTTCCTCTTCGGGCAGTAGCAGTGTGCGTCCGTTGCCTTCTAACCCGCGCCAGCACTCCGCGAGCAGGCAAACACTGAGCTCTGGAGCATCAGAGATGAGAGATCATATATAGTGCGGTAGTGCCTGCCACCCCGCGTTGAGAACCAAGGCCGCCCGGCGGTAGCAATGGCCATGGCGTCGCCAACCCTTTCCGCCCTCCTCCTTCTCGCATTCCTTTCCCTCGCGGCACCACCAGCCGCAGGCGCGTTTGACGAGCTCGTCGACGGAGACGGCCGCGTCTGACGAGGACATCACCGGCTTAGATACGACCATATTAATGGCTTGCAAACCAAAGGTGAATCAATACTATATCACAATTATTGTTGGTACATTCGATGAATTGATGCTGCGCCATGACGTGCGTTCATTGTCATTTTCAGAAATACATACGTGGATTAAAAAGAGTGCTACACACATATAGAAGACATGGAGGACCAAAGAAGTTGATTGGGGACCAATTCTAAGTATTCCCACGTCCCCCATCAGGTTACCACGTCACATTGGCCCAAGGAAGAAAAGAGACCAAATCCAACACGTTTTGGAAAGTCTGGATTCGGACTGCAGGAAAATGCTGACTTGCGACGGCCGCCACGATTTCATCCGGACTCCGTTTTAGGCATTTAAGTACTCGATGGAAAAGCTTATCAAGTCTACTTTCAGATGGATCCGGACTCACCTTCATATCTCTTCGGATGCGGCCGCAATCATCGATTTACTACAGAAACCTTTTCTGCCCACGGTGCTGCGTCACCTTATTTTGGGCCAATGGGCCATGTATCAAGTTGGGTCCATTAGGGACGCGTCCTAGGGTTATGGGACGACCCCACCAGGTCCTGGTCGTCCTCCACCCTCTCATATACCCCCATAGCCGCCACAAACAGATTGTGTTTTGTTTAGATGAAAGTTTAGCCATTGCTACTTGCTTGTAAGCGCGCGTGCTGGTCCAGCCGCCCGTCTTCGAGTCTACGGAACCCCACCTTTGTGAGTTATGTTGGTAGATATTTGGAATTGAGTTGCTTGTTCTACTTGTTCTTGCTTATTCTTCGATTGCTTGCAGGAATTACCCTAGTGGTTTGGTTGATCGTGCTCCACAAGATCGCGGCAACCGCTGGAGTTGGTGTATCGGTTGCTAAGGCGCAGCGCATGCCCTTGTGGTGTTGTAGTCGGGCCGTGAACGTCTCTCCAGTCTAAATCGAAGTTATCCCCCCTCTCATCGAAAGATCGGGCACAAACCCCAGCGGGTTCACATCAGTTAGTAATCAGAGCGAGGTTTATCGGTGAGAGACTATCAATTCTTTGCTGATTTTAATGTCCTATAGCCCAGAAAAGCAAAAAAAATAGTAGATTAGTTTTACCGCAATCCTATAAACTCTTTGAGCCTTTGCTAGTACTGTTTAGTTAGGGCTTGTTGAGTTTTTGGCTGCATCGGTTGTGTCAAGTTGCTGGTCTTAGTTTAGTCGGTTAGAGTTTCGAGTTCTTGTCACGTTGTTTTGTTTCGGAGTTCCTCTCTAGCACGAGAACAAAACTGTTGCAGTTTCCACGTCCAACCTCCAAATTGGGTGTTTGGGTACAATCTGGAAAGCTTAACTCGTGCTCTTTCCAACGGATCTGACCGTGGTGAAAAATTCCTTCTGAGCACTCCGCAATCGCCTTGGAGATGTGCGTATCTGGCTAGCTGAAATAAGAATTGTAAATCTGTTTTGGTAGAGGTTGTATGCTGCCATTTGTTTTGGTTATCACACCATCAATCAGAAGATTTTAGTGCCCCAAAAGAAAAGGAAAAGAAGGTAGGGGTTGTTGCTGCCATTTGTTTTGCCTGTCATAGCAGCAACCAAAAAAAAATAGTACCCAAAAGAAGATAAGAAGAAAAAAGAGAAGAAAAAAAGAGAAGAAAAAGAAAGAAAAAAAGTAAAAGAAAAGAAGAAAGAAAGGGGCTGATCTGATCATTGTTATCTATTGTTTCCGGTGGTGCTTTGTGACTTCCTTCGTGTCCAGGCTCGCGTCTCTAGCACGGTCTAGTCTAGGACCAGCACAGTACTGCCGTTGAACGATTATTCAGCTTGCTTTTTAATTAACGTGGTGCTAGTTATTCCTTCTTTCAGCCCACCTATAGCTCCACATATCCGACTACAGCTTGACATGTCTTGTTGCTGCGGCACCGATACACTATCTTTGAGGTTGTTGTCTTGTTGGTTGCCGTCACCTCCTGTTTGGCTTTGTAAGAACTTGTAAGAGCTTGTTTGAACAAGGATAGTTTGAGAGAATTACAACCAACACATCTAGTAGTTGATAGTAGGATAAATCTTACTTTTATGTTTCTTGTTGTCAACTAATCATGGCAGGTGATACAGAGATTTTTGTGCAGTTGAAATTAGACCCTCATCTTCAGGATGTCATTCAACATTTGCCATCATATACTGGTATGTTTGATCCTGAAGCTTATATTGATTGGGAGCTTAAGGTAGATGCAGAATTTGATAGTTATGACTTGTCTGAACATGAAATGATTTTTGCTGCTTCTAGCGCTTTAACAAAATATGCTTTGATTACATGGAAACACATTTGTAGGCACAATAAAGTTCCACAAACTTAGAAAGATTTTAAAATGATTTTTTGAGATGAATATGTTCCTGAATATTATGCTGATTATTTAGTTGTAAAATTGGACAACTTGAAGCAAGGTAGTAGGATGGTCAAAGAATACTATCATAGTTTTAAGATTTGTGTCATGTTTGGCGGATTAGATGAATGCAAGAAAGATGTTATGAGTAGGTTCATGAAAGGGCTTAATTCTGAAATTCGAACCTTGTTAATTAGCAAGTCATATAGATGTATTGGTGAATTGTTTTGGCTTGCTGTTCATGCTGAAAAAGGAGACTCTATTATTTGTGAATAATTGCAAGAATGATGAAACTCATGATATAAAAAAATTGTCCACTTTGCATGCTAATCAAGAGCAACAAATAGTGGAACCAGCTGTAGATTTACCTTTGCTACAAGATGAATTACTTGTTCCTTGTGATAAAGAAGACTTGTGTGTGGATGATTCTTTTACTCATATGCCACAAGTAGTGAATAAGTGTGATTATTTTTGGTTTGGAACCTTACAAATGTGCTGAAGCAAAACTGTTCCATCCTATTACATGTGCACAAAATGAATTGAAATTGATGTCTTCTTTAAATACTTTGGGTTATATTGAATTTGATATTATCTGTGATCTAAAATGTTTAGAGGAGAAACTTTTTGCATATTTTGAATTTTCATGCTTGTCTAATCATACATATCACTTTGTTGGCAAGTATAATTGCAAAGGAGAGTATTTGGTACATAAAGTTTATATCTGCTCTAATTTGAAATATCCTTTTGGGCTACAATATCATAATCAAATAGAGGGATGCACTAACACTAATGAAGTCTTGCAAAGTTTCTCTAGTTTTTGTCTTAAGCAACAGGGTCAGCCCAAAGAAGGGGAGCATTGCTGGTTGTGGCCATACAACATAGTCGCCGTTCCATGTTCCAACATCGAAGCAAACACCGAATGCCACCGGAGCAAGTCGAGGACGACTTGCAGCAAAGAAGGGGAGAATGATGAGGACATCACCGGCTTAGATACGACCATATTAATGGCTTGCAAACCAAAGGTGAATCAATACTATATCACAATTATTATTGGTACATTCGATGAATTGATGTTGCGTCATGATATATGTTCATTGTCATTTTCAGAAATACATACATGGATTAAAAAGAGTGCTAGACACATATGGAAGGCATGGAGGACCAAAGAAGTTGATTGGGGACCAATTCTAAGTATTCTCACCTCCCTCGTCAGGTTACCACGTCACATTGGCCCAAGGAAGGAAATAGACCAAATCCAACACGTTTTGAAAAGTCTGGATTCGGACTGCAGGAAAGTGCTGACTTGCGACGACCGCCACGATTTCATCCGGACTCCGTTTTGGGCATTTAAGTAGTTGATGGAAAGCTTATCAAGTCTACTTTCAGATGGATCCGGACTCACCTTCATATCTCTTCGGATGCGGCCGCAATCATCGATTTACTACAGACACCTTTTCTGTCCACGGTGTTGCGTCACCTTATTTTCCCATCAGCTTCCTCCTGCTCGACTGCAGCGGCGGCTCGGGCACGGCGTCCAAGAACACCAGCGCCGACCTCGCCGACCTCCTCGCTGCGCTCCCCTCCGTCGTGGCGCCGGCGGGCTCCGCCGTCCTGTCCCGCAGCGGCGCCTCCGCCCGCGGGGTCTGCATCGGCAACGACTCCTCCCCGGAGTGCTGCCACGCGTGCCTCGCCGCCGCCGCGGGGAACATCACCACCGGCTGCGGCGGCCCCACCGGCCGGCGCGGCGGGGCCTGGTCCGACGGGTGCTTCCTCGCCTACTACGCCGACGCCGGCGCGGCGGCGGCGCGGGACGACGATCGCCGCAAGGTGCTGTGCGACGGCGACATCCCCAGATCGTACCTGGACGACGGATACGACATGGGCTGGCGCTACTGCTCCGTGTCGTACCGCTGTGTCTCGGGGCACCCGGACCCGGCGGCCAACGGAGAGGCGAGGAGCATGTGGGACTGCTCCTCCGCGTCGGCGCGCGCGGGTGGCGGCGGCGGCGCCGTCCTTCGCTGGGGCGCTGGCGCGCTCGTCGCCGCGGTGCTGCTGCATGGCCCCCGTGGCATCTGACTGACGAGGTGCAGACGTGTCTTGTTTCGCGGTCGCGGGCAGTCAGTCAACGAGCATTGCATGGCAACAGTACGAATAAGCAGATCAGTGGATGGTCGGTTCTGAGTTTTCTGGCTGATGCATGGGGATCTCATCACCTAGCACTACCAGTAGTAGTTCTAGTTTACCGATGCACAATCTGTGGTGGTAAGGGCATTGCAAATCCCAGCTTTATTGTGCTGTTAGTGTTATGTGAACCCATGCGTGTGGATATATGCATTGATCAATCTTAGAGATCACAAGAGCATGCACGCGTTCATATATTGTTACGTTGTTGAAGCGGCTAGGCAACGAACATTGCACGACGAATTATAACCTGCGAACGCACCAAACGAAACAAAACACGATGGCACGATACGGTGCGTTTCGATTCGCCGACCGACCGACCGGTTCGCCGCCCCGCCCGCGTCCGTCGCCCGGCGCCACTGAGCTCCACGTGTTCCTTCCTCCACTCACCTCTCCCATCCTACGACGGTAAATTCCCCGGGAGCGAGGCGAGGAGGGATCCCGGCCGGCTAGCTCCACTGATCGAACCGCCGCGACGGCCTGGCCACCCGCGGTCGCCATGTCGCACACCCTCCACCCCTCTTCGGCGCGGTCCGACATGGACGAGATCGAGACCCTCGCCCGCGCCGCGCCGCCCCAGCAGGTCGCCATCGTCCCCGCCGCGCGGCCGGGCTCCCCTCCCCGCGCCTCCATCCCCGTCTCCTCCGTCGTCTCCGCGCCCCCCGCCGCCAAGCTCCCGTTCTCCGCCGCCGTGGTGCCCGCCTCCGCCTCCGTCTCGGGCGCCATCGTCGCCGTCCCCATCGCCTCCGACGGGTTCGGCGGCCCCGAGCCCGCCACCAACACGCTCACCGAGCCCGTCTGGGACACCGTCAAGCGCGACCTCCACCGCGTCGTCAGCAACCTCCAGCTCGTCGTCTTCCCCAACCCGTTCCGCGAGGACCCCGGCAAGGCGCTGCGCGACTGGGACCTCTGGGGACCCTTCTTCTTCATTGTCATGCTCGGACTCATCCTCTCCTGGTCGGCCACCGCCGCGAAGGTACCCTCTGCCCGCAGCATCTGGACGTTCGTTACATATATACCCGCATTCCTTCCGTCATGTGAAAATATGAAATCGAATGAAATCAGAGAAAAAAATGGACTTATTTAACTAGCAGATTAATCTAACACGATACTAGCTAGTAGCTTACAAGCACAACTATCATGTAACGTTTATCAGACTTGTTGCTAGCCGTGAACTGGAACTGCCCATCACGAGCACTGCAACGACAATGGCCAATGTTACGCTGGCTAGCGGTGAAATGGCCATTATGATCATCACAACAGTTGCCAATGTTAGTGTGATATCACTACCATCATATGGATACCTACGTTGGGTATCCCTCCCTAACCTCTGCCTGTCTAGCATGAATTTATCTAACTTTTAAGTGTCAGTTAGTTTGGTTAAGCAGATCCTTTTGCCACCACTTGTTGCGCCTATGTGAGAGCATTCATGGCATAAGCATGTATGTGCTAAAAAATTGGTTCACTCGTATTCCAATCTATGAGTGATTGGAATGTGAAATCTTACTTTGCTATGTCTTATCGAACTTTCTTAACGAGTGATTGTAATGTGGAGTATTTTGTTATTTTCCGGTGGATCCAAAGCCAAACCCTTTTTTTACCGTCCTCATAGAAAACTAGGTTGAGCATACTGAAGTTATTCATATCTGAAACAATATGCTTTTAGTTCAAAATGGGTCCATGTACATTCGAATGTGGAGCATTTGGACATTTCTGTACTTGTTCAGTGCAATATCTGCTGCTCCAGCTCATATCGCTGGGTTCTTTTGCCTTAGGACATCCATCCTTAGTGGTGAACATGGTTCATGTAGAGTTTATCACTGTTGTGCGCCCAAGGTCACATGCTAAATCTCCAGGTGACAAAAGGTAGATTACATTGCTGTTTGGCATTCGTTAGTTTAGAGCTCAGAGTATGAAGTGTATGTGTCGCAACCAAATCAGAGTTCGAGGGGAAAATGCAGTGGCGATACTAGTTCATCATTGAGATGTTGCTGCTTGTGGAAGTGGTGACAAATAGCAGAACACTTGCACAATTAGATATGCTACTGAAAAAATAGACAAAAGTGGTCTGGCTGATCTGATTGGCATTTTCTTTGGCTTCCCTGAATGCCCGAATGGTCGAGAAGAAAATGACTGGTGAAGAGGACAAGAATTACTATAAACTCTATCCTATCCATTGATGTGTCTGAAAATGGGACAGGGAAAGGATATTGAAATTATCTTCTGGAATTAATGGAGCCCCATGAGGATGCAAGTTTTTTATTTGTGCCAGCAAGTTAATAGTTTAGGGGTAGGGAAACAAGGACTGCAAGCAGCTACAGCAGTAGTAGTTCACTTCTCTTTTAGCTCTTTATTTCTAATAAGCTTCTGATTTCCTGTGATAATTTCCAACCAATCTCTAGGCCCTTTTTGTTTTACTGAAGTGTGCATCTTCAATCCTATCACACGACGGCCATAGTAGTGGAGGCATTCCTTAACTGACTGATATCTGCAGTTTTTTGTAGTCACCCTCATCTATACTGCTGAAAACTGGAATTGCAATGATTTCAGCCACTTAGTCTTCTGAGTGGGCCAATATGTCGAAAAGCCATTCCCTTGGCATGTCTAGTGTACTGGAGATGCAAAGTCGGGGATAATGCTCTTGAAAATCAGCATGTCCTATGAAAGCGACAGTATGCTTTGCCTTGTGAAAAGAGAAGCATTGACAAGAAGTTTCTAATTAAGTTGGTGTTGAACACTTGAACACTCGAAGCCATATGTTCATGTGGTCTTCAAATATTGAACACTAATAAGCAGCTCCATCCTTTCAACATATGCCTATTTATGCTAAATATCGGGGACAGACCCAGGGGATCCCCTAACCATCGGGGTAACCACCCTCAAAAAACGTTAACCACAGAGGGCCGAATCACCAGCAGCCCGAAAGGGCCACCAAGGCAGCGCGGCCCGTCACAGCTTATCACGGCCCAAAACAGCCGTCCGAGCTCGCCTGTCGAGGGGACCCAAGTAGCGACCCCCGTCTCCACCTCGCTCGAGGGACCCGGACCCCCGGGTCAGGCGCAACGCCAACTCCGCCTCGCTCGAGGGCCGCGCACCCCGTCAAGCAGGCGAGCCAACTCCGCCTCGCTCGAGGCCACCCCTCTACTCGACGTGGCGCACCCCGGCGCCCCGCCCGACAACGGCATTTAATGCCCGCCCCATCGGACCGGCGCCGAAGTCAAAGGGCGATCTCTCCCCACGCCACGCCGCTGACACCGCAGAGCTCGCTGTTCTACCTGCTCCGGTCACTATGCGTCCTCACCGCCACTGTGCGGACGCATGCGGCGCTGCACAAGGCCCTGTGCGGACTTGCAGGCGTCATTCCGCACCACTATTCAGATGTGTATAAGAGACAGCTCATCTTCCCTGTAACCATTTTCAGGGACTTGGAGACTTCCTCTCCTCTCCCGCCCGTGCTTGTAGCCCCCAACTGCAGGCACCTCGGTGCAAGATAGTATAGTGGCGCGAGCACAGTCTGCTGGACGTACGGCCCCGCGGCCGGAACCAGGATAAACTCTTGTGTCATCGTGCTAGCTCTTGCATCAACCGTCAGGGGACGGGACACAACGCATTCTGTGTGGCGCTGAGGTTGGGCGGCCAATATCAGCACCGACAGTTTGATATCTTTTCCTTTCGAAGTAACAATTGAGATTCTGGCGCTAGGAGCTAGCTAGATTAAATAGATGATTAGATGCACAGCTTTAGGTTGTGAATTCCTATGCCTGAAAGATTGCAGATAGATGCTGCGCCTCGTCACGATTAATTAAGATGACTTAAAGCGGGGCGAAAAAACAGGATAGATGCAGTTTTAACTTTTGAGATCAGAAGACATATAATGTATCATAGAAAATGTAGTCCTCTTAGAAAAATGTATGTTCTTAGACCATTTGCTCTCCTCTCAGTAACAACCAATTAGTTCACTGAAAAGCTCTGAACGTAACAAATTCCAACGAATTCATGTATTACCCTAGTTCGTCAACAAAATATTGTTATACATGAATATGAACCTTTTCCAGTATGCCCTGTTCTAAATGTTCGCTATCTTTTTTCTAAGTGTCATAACAAGCTACTCCGCGGCAATCAGCGCGAACCTGAACACGCAAGAGGATTCGCCGGGTCACCAGCTGGGTTCGATCCGCGACCTCAACATTTCCTCGCCCGGCGGGTCCTAGCCCGAGTCGGACGACGGGGAAAGTGTGCGCGGCCAGGAGCACCCAGGCCTGGACTACTCCGGGCTATGCGACCGCGAAGGTCTTACCTCCTTCCAGGCCACTGCGGACTTCTGCCTCACCTGTTCCGACGATTCCAGCGAAGGGGAATACGACCCCACGCGGGAATGCTTCGTCCTCGACGACGAAGTAGAGTCCGTGGGAGAGGATGAAGAAACGCGCGACGGGGCCGGACACGACGAACCACCACCAGCGCCCGCCGAGCCATCGGGCGAAGCCGCACTCGCACAGGCACAGCTCATACAGGTACAAGAGCTGGAAACCAGGCTCCGACAGGAGCGCCAGCAGGTACAGGAGCTACGCGCAGCTCTGGAAGCCCGGCAGCCCGAGCGCGGCGAACGTGCGCAAGCCGCCGGGCGCATCGCTCAAGCGCGCATCATGAATGATGGCAACGACGCCAGCCCTGCCATGCCGTCGCGGGCAAGCCAGAAGCTCGTTGCCGCAGTAACTCTGATTCGGGCCATACCAAAACCATCGACACCAGAGGCGCGCGACATGCGGCGCCAGGTGCAGACCCTTGTCGAAGAATCGGCCGTTCAACAAGTAGAAAGTTCCGCCTCCCGTATGCGCCACTAGGCCAGTTCAAGAGCCGGAGGAAGCAAGCGGGATAAGGAACAGTCTATCCATACCCCGCCTAGGGGCGCATGGAGCCATCCCGCCGCGCTTTCGTCAGCCGACCACCATTACCAAGTATTCGGGCGAGCTGAAACCCGAGACGTGGCTCAATGACTACCGCCTGGCTTGCCAGTTGGGCGGGGCCACCGACGATGCTATGATCATCCGCAACCTTCCGCTTTATCTCGCGGACTCGGCGCGGACATGGCTCGAACACCTACCCGCGAACCAGATCCATGACTGGGACGACCTGGTCAGGATGTTTGTGGGTAACTTCCAGGGCATGTACGTGCTCCCCGGAAACTCCTGGGACCTGCGCGGGTGCCGGTAGGCGGCCGACGAACCGCTGAGAGACTTCATTCGCCGCTTCTCCAAGCGCTGCACCGAGCTCCCGAGCGTGGGTGACTCCGAAATCATCCACGTCTTCCTTGAAGGCACGACTTGTCGGGAGCTGGTGCGCGAGCTGGGGCGAAACCATCCCACCATCGTCAACGCGCTATTCGACATCGCTACCAACTTCGCCTCTGGAGAGGAGGCTGTTGGGGCGATTTTCGACGGCAAGACCAAGGGGAAGCGCGTGGAGGAGGTTCCCACGGAGGGTAGCAAGTCCAAGGGAAAGGCTAAAAAGCAGAAACGAGGTGGCACAGGCACGAAGCCTCGGCAAGCCGCGCAGCAGTAGCAGGGCGAGGACTCTGACGAGGCCCTCGCGGTCGAGCGAGGCCGCAAAGGCCCTTGAGGCCCTCCTCTGGGGGGAGGCCTGTTCGATGAGATGCTGAAGAAGCCATGCCCGTACCATAAGGGCCCCGTCAGCCACACCCTCGAACAATGCGAGATGATCAAGGGTTACTACAAGCGCACCTCCGCGAAGGAGAATGGCCCGAGGAAGGGTACGGGTGATGGCGGCAACGACGAGTTCCCCCATGTGGAGAATGTCTTCTTCATTGTAGGGGGGCCCACAATGAACGTGACGTCCTGGGAGCAAAGACGTGAACGCCGAGAGGTCTTCTCCATTCACCCCGCGACGCCAACTTACCTCGCCTGGTCAGACGAGACCATCTTCTTTGGCCGCGAGGACCACCCGGACTATGTCCCGAATCCGGGGCGCTACCCTTGTCGTCGACCCCGTCATCAGCAACACATGATTCTCCAAGGTGCTGATGGACGGGGGCAGCAGCCTCAACATCCTCTACGTCCGCACCTTAGAGCTCATGGGCATCGGCACGAACCAGCTGAGGCCAAGCAAGGCGCCGTTCCACGGCATCGCACCGGGAAAACGGGTCCAACCCCTCGGGCAAATCGACCTACCCGTTTGCTTCGGCACTCCCGACAACTTTCGGAGGGAGACCCTCACCTTCGAGGTGGTGGTGTTCCCAGGCGCGTACCACGCCATCCTCGGGCGTCCGTGCTACGCCAAGTTCATGGCGGTCCCCAACTACGCCTACCTCAAGATGAAGATGCCGGGGCCAAAGGGCGTCATCACCGTGGGATCGTCGTACGAGCATGCTTACGCGTGTGACGTCGAGTGCGTCGAGGGCGCGGAGGCGCTCGCCTACAGCGAAACCCTGGTGGCGGACTTGGAAAAGATGGCGAACGAGGCCGTCGACTCCGCCAAAAGGCACGAGGGCACATTCGAGGCTGCAGAGCACACCAAGGCGGTGCCCCTCGACCCCAATGCCCCTGAGGGCAAGGCGTTAAGGGTCAGCACCACCCTCGACCCCAAATAGGAAGCAGTGCTCGTCGACTTTCTCCGCGCCAACGCTGACATCTTTCAGGATCACCCAGACCTGGACTACTCGTCGACTTTCTCCGCGCCAACGCCGACATCTTTGCGTGGAGACCCTCAGACAAGCCGGGTATTCCGAGGAAGGTCGCCGAGCACTGCCTCGACATCCAGCCTCGCTCCAAGCCGGTGGTGCAGCGACTGCGGCGGTTCGACGAGGAAAAGCGCCGCGCCATCAGGGAGGAGGTGCACAAGCTTCTGCAGGCCAGGTTCATCAAGGAGGTATTTCACCCAACCTGGCTTGCTAATCCTGTTCTAGTTAGGTGTACTTCGATGGGTCAGTGATGAAAGCTGGGGCAGGCGCGGGCCTCCTCTTCGTTTCACCCCTCGGGGAGCACATCCGATACGTGGTTCGCTTGCACTTCCCGGCGTCGAACAACATGGCGGAGTATGAAGCCCTCCTCGCCGGGCTCCGCATCGCCATTGACCTGTCAAACGCCTCGACGTCCGGGGAGATTCTCAGTTGGTCATCGACCAAGTGATGAAGAATGCAAGCTGCCGCGACGAAAAGATAGAGGCGTACTGCAACGAGGTTCGCCGCCTCGAGGACAAATTCTATGACCTCGAGCTGAACCATATCGTGCGCAAATACAACGAGGAAGCGGACCAGCTGGCCAAGATCGCGTCAGAGCGAATCACCGTTCCAACGTCTTCGCCCGCGACCTCGACCAACCCTCCGTCAACTTCGAACAAAGGGCCGGAGCCCTCGAGACGCCCTCAGGGGCTGAGGGGGTCGAGCCCATGGTAGAGGACCCCTCGAAAGAGGGGCTCGAAGCCCTCGACGTTGGAAATTCTTCGGCCGAGGCCATGGGAATCGACGTGGACACACGACCGCAAGACTGGCACAGCCCATACCTCACGTGGATCGACCGCGGGGAGCTGCCCTCGGACCGGACTGAGGGGCGCCGCATCGCTAGAAGGGCCAAGACCTTTGTCTCGGTCGGCGGCGAGCTGTATAAACGCAGCGCCTCAGGAATTCTGCAGCGATGCATCCCCGTCCCCGAGGGAAAGCAGTTGATCCGCGACATCCACGCCGGGGTGTGCGGACACCACGCGGCTCCGCGTACCCTCGTGGGTAACTCGTTCCGGCAAGGCTTTTACTGGCCTACCGCCGTAGCCGACGCGAACGAAGTCGTGCGCACCTGCGAAAGGTGCCAATTTTACGCACGAAAGACGCACCTTCCGGCGCACGCCCTACAGACCATCCCTGTAACATGGCCTTTTGCGGTCTGGGGGTTGGATCTCGTGGGGCCTTTCCGCCCAGCGCCCAGGGGCTTCACCCACTTGTTGGTGGCCATCGACAAGTTCTCGAAGTGGATCGAGGTCCGGGCCATCACCAGCATCAGATCTGAGCAGGCCGTGTTGTTTTTCACCGACATCATCCACCGATTCGGGGTACCCAACTCGATCATCACCGACAACGTCACCCAGTTCACCGGCAAGAAATTCTTGGAGTTCTGCGACGACCATCACATTCACGTAGATTGGTCGGCCGTAGCACATCCACAAACAAACGGCCAAGTAGAACGTGCCAACGGCATGATACTACAAGGCCTGAAGCCAAGGATCTTCAACAAGCTAAACAAGTTTGGCCGGAAATGGGTAGCTGAGGTGTCATCGGTGATTTGGAGTCTCAGGACAACCCCAAGCAGGGCCACAGGCTTCAGCCCGTTCTTCCTCGTCTACGGCGCCGAGGCCGTCCTCCCAACAGACTTGGAGTACGGGTCTCCAAGGCTCAAGGCCTTCCAAGAAGAACAAAACCAGCGGAACCGCGAGAATTCGCTGGACCAGGTGGATGAGGCTCGAGACATAGCGTTGCTTCACTCGGCACGCTACCAGCAATCACTCCGGCGGTATCAAGCTCAGAAGGTGCGGCGTCGAGACCTCCACGAAGGGGACCTAGTGCTGAGATTGCGCCAGGACAATCGAGAGCGCCACAAGCTCACTCCGCCATGGGAAGGACCATTCATCATCGCCAAGGTCCTCAAGCCTGGCACTTACAAGCTGGCAAACGAGAAGGGCGAGATCTTCACCAACGCCTGGAACATCCAACAGCTACGTCGCTTCTATCCTTAAAACTCTCAGCATTCCTTGTAAATACTTCATGTTCTTAGCCAACAACGATGAAAAGTTTGCGAAAAACATGGAAACATTGTTACTAACAGCATGAACAAGGGGGACTTGCTCCTATCCTCGACCTAGTCTCGATAGAGACAAGCCCCC
>OAMR01000040.1:42543-70370 GCA_900205405.1 Echinochloa crus-galli | reverse complement strand
GGTGACTTACCGACAAAACGTGGCCCTCATCGGGGCGCAGCCGGAACGACCAGAGGTTACTCGGCATAGTGTCGGGATGCACCGCCGTTCGCACCCTCGTGACGACGTACTCCTCAAGGGGTGGCTCCGGCAACATACGCGAAGCCGCCAATGCCGCCGGGTCGGCGTCCTCTGTCATCCGGAACAGAGGTATCTGTCTCTCCATGAGGGGAACCACCAGGCGACGATGGCAGTGCGCAAGCACGTGCGCCACGGTCAAACCCGACCCCTCCAGAGTACGAAGGGCGTCGATGGCGCGGCGGAGCCTCTTCCGCTGACCGTCGCCGGAAACACCGTAGCTCCAGGAGTCGGCCTTCTCCGTCAAGACCTTGCCAGCCACGGCCTCGGGCCCGATGTCGGCGCGCGCATCTTCATCTTCATCCTCGCCAGGAAAAAGCTCACGCCCGAACTTGGCGGCAAGCGCTGTGACGGCGTCCTCGGCACTGTCATCGGCCTCGTCAAGAGCAGCAAGGGCGGCGGCGTCATCCAGGTCTGCGTCGATAAAATAACCGCGCGCCACCGCCGCAAGGTCGATGTCGTAGTGGGTCGACACCACGCCGAGTGCCTTCTTCACACCAAGGTGAAGAGCATTCTCGAGGCGCTCCGCCACGCAGCCTCTCAAAGACCTCAGGCGGCTGAGCAATGGTGACCCCGACTGCAACCCCGACGGGATGTCGACGCACTGGATGTCCTGGCACGCGGCGTCGGCGGCGGCCCTCAGAGTTTCGAGCTCCCCCTGAGCCTCGGAGTAGGCAGCTTGAACAGCCACCACCTCGTCCGCCTTCTCGGCCTCGGCCTTCCGCAGCCCTTGACAAGGATCAAGCACATCAAGACGAACTCCAACACAGAAACAGCCAAGGAAGCTAAGAAAACATAGAACCATACCATCTACCAAGGCCGTGGCCTCGGTAAGCGCCGTGCGCTCCTGCTGGAGCAGGTGTTTGGTGATGGCCTGTGCTCGATGACCTTCTCTTCCTTCTTGTTCTTGATCTTGACATCTTGACTAGATGCTTTTACCATTTGCAAGGGCTCCATGGACCTTACCACCCCATGAGCCGCATCCATTAGTTCACCTAGATTGGTCCCCTTGGTGAACAATGTCACATCACGACCTCTTATCTTCTTTGCCCCATTGGCCTTTCCACCTCGAGTGTATCCAAGCCCATCCTTGATAGTACCATATCTACCGGCTTTATATGCCGGGTGGGTCTCGAATACACTTTTGCCCTTACCTTGGTCTTGGCCAATGACATTGGTCAACTTTTGAATTTGGGCATCTTTAGCCTTGACTTTCTCCTCTAGCTTAGAAATGTTAGTTGCACAAGCATCTAAATCAATTTTATAACATCTTGAGCAGCCTTCATTAGTAGAGACACTTGAGTCAAGAGTTGTTTTAGAGTTGTTCTTGGTACTTTCCCAAAGTGAGCTAAAGTTGGCTTCTAGATCTTTATATTTGATCTCTAGGCTTGAATGCGTTTCTTGAAGCTCACTTTTAGCATTCTTTAGGTTAGTTAGAGAGTCATTTGTCAAAGACAATTCCTTTGACAAATTCTCCCGTGAGTCATTGGCATGAGATAACTCACAAGCCAACTTCTCAACCTTGAATTTCTCCTCAACTAGAGCCTCTTCTAGGACAAGGTTTCTCTCCTTCTCAAGGATGAGCAATTCTTCTTGCCTATCAAGAGACTCCTCTCTTTTCTCAACTTTCTCTATTAGTTTTTTAATAAATTTGTAGCCATCTTTGCCGAACTTCTTTATCATGTTTTTCTCATGTTCGGCTTCTTCATTATCTAGATCATTCTCAATGTTACTAGATGACAAGAGAGTGGATGAGAGAGGTGGTGTGGGTTCAAATACCTTAGTCCCTTGGGCCATGAGGCACATGGGAGTGAGAGCCTCGTCATCACTCTCATCGATGTTGTTGAAGAGTCGTGGAGTTGGTGTATGAGCTTGGATGGCACAAGTGGCCATTCCTTCATCACCGGAGTCATCGCTTGATGAATCCCAACCTTCACCGACGTGGGCGCTTCCAAACTTTTTCTTGTACTCTCGACTCTTCTCCTTTTATTTCTTGTCTTTGTCACCGGTCTTGTCCTTGGACTTCTTGTCATCCTTGTCATTCTTCTTGCGGGGACAATCGGCAATGTAGTGACCTTTCTCCCCACACTCATAGCATCTTCGTTGAGAGAAGCTCTTCTTTTCACCTTTTGTCTTCATGAATCTCTTGAAGTTCCTAACCATCATAGCGGTTTCTTCATCGGTGCTCTCATGGTCGTTTGAATCTTCATTCTTCTTGGAAGTTGAGGTCTTCTCATTTGACTCAACTTTCTTGCTTGGTTCGGCCTTGAGAGCTATGGTCTTGACTTCGGTTTGTTGGATTGACCTTGTCACATCCAAGCTATTCATCTCATGATATTGCAACTTGTTGAATAGCTCCATAGGCACCATTGTCTTGAACTTGTCACTTTCTCTAATCATTGTGGCAAGCATTGGGTTCTTGGGTGCGTATGCTCTAAGCAATTTCTTTGTGACCTTGCTCTCGCCCCAATCATTGCTTCCAAGCATTCTAATTTCGGTGACAAGAAGCTTCAATCGATCATACATCTCTTGCAAAGTCTCATCCTTCTTCATGACAAAAGCTTCTAGTTCTCCTTGTAAGAGATCTACCTTGCCTTCCTTGACCTCATCCGATCCTTCATGCGCCATTTGAAGAGTGTCCCATAGCTCCTTGGCACTATCGATTCCTCTAATCTTGTTGTACTCATAGGAGCTTAGAGCACTCCTAAGCACGGTCACGGCTTGAGAGTTGCGGAAGATGTCGTACTCTTGTTCTCGACTTGGCGTTGCACTCTTGTCGACACCTATTTTCACAATAGTCCAAAGAGATGGATGAAGACCATGCAAGTAAACTTTCATATCATCGCTCCACCGGGCATAGTCAATCCCATTGAATTTGGGGACTTTGCCCATTGGAACGGATGAGAAATTAAGACTAGAAGGGTCGAAAGATTTGTTAGAAGAAGATGTCTCATATCGATAAGACACCGAGTGAAGTCCGTCGAGAGCGTCTCTTTCTCGTATCTTCTTCTTGAGAAGCTTTTGCGCCTTTCTTTCGGCCTTCTCCTTAATCTTCTTCCTTATCTTCTCCCTTCTTTGCTTCTTCTTTTCTTGTTCATCCAAGCTCTCATCAACATCGCTAATGTTGAATTCATCATCGCTTGAGCTTGACTCAACGGGCGTCGGATGTTTATCTTTGTGAGCGGAAGCCATCTCGGATCCATCTCCCGTACCGGCCATAGTGTTTTTCCCTTAGCGGTTAAGCCTAAACAAGGGATTAGGCTCTGATACCAATTGAAAGGACCAACACTAGGCCTAGAGGGGGGGTGAATAGGCCTGTTTAAAAATTCCTGCAAAAATCCTCCGAAAAACTGTCAGAAAGTCGGATGATCCGACACAGTCTCGGATCTTCCGGCCAGGAAGATCCGACACTGTACAGGATCTTCCGACTGGGACAGAAAACCGGAAGATCCGATGGAAAGCCGGATCTTCCGACAGGCAATACAAGTATACTTCGAGATTTGAAATAAAATGACCTTTTTACAAATTCACTTGAATACAAAGCTCACAAATGATGTAAGGAACCTTCTATATATGATCAATATCAGAGTATAGCCACAAATAAGTAGATCGGGACAAATCAAGATATAGAAACAATATGAACAAGAATGAAAGTGGAGACAAAGGATTTTCTACCGAAGTTCACTCCACAAAGGAGCTACGTCTCCGTTGAGATGCTCACAAAGAGCCGGGCTGTCACACTAACCCCAAGTCTCTCCCAATCAACCACAAAGGAGGATTGAGTTACTTACTATGTGCTCCCACGAAGAGAGAGGGTAATACAAACTTCCGGGACTCAAACCACAAGAGAATGGGAGTTCACCGGCACCTCTAACCGTCTAGGAGCAAGCTCCAAGAGTAACAAACGTGAATCGACGAATCCAAGTGCTTCAAGTGCTTGAGAGAATCAGAGATGTAATGCCCTTTCTCCCCACACTCATAGCATCTTCGTTGAGAGAAGCTCTTCTTTTCACCTTTATTTGGAGCCTCTTGAGGCTTCACTTCCCCTAAACTCAAGTTCTTGATGGCTTGACTTGGCGGGACTTCATCTACAAGGTCATTTACAACTTGCTCTACTTGAGAGCCGTTTGATTCATCAAATTTTACGTCTACAGTGATCTCAACGCAACCGGTGGTTTTGTTGAAAACACAGTAGGCGTGTTCGTTAGTACCATAACCAAGTAGAAAGCCTTCATCAACCTTAGGTGCAAACTTTGAGCTTTTGGTTTTCGTGAGCGGCGGCATTTACTACGGCACAGTAAAACGAAACGACGCGGCAGCGGCGCCTGACCGCCTGTCGCCTCGCCTCTCCCCGGCGCACGCCAACTCCGCCTAAAAAAGGTGCGCCCACTACGCCCACCTCGCCCACTTCGTGCCACGTCAGCCACGACCACGCCCGCCAGCGGTCGCGCGTAGGCCCGCAAACCGAAACGTCAACAACCGAACGGAAGGGTTCCTTCCAAGGTAAGACAACGACGCCCCTCCCCCCCGAGGCGCAGGGTGCTACTAATTAGGGGCTTGAAGCCCAGGCCTCGAAAGGGTTCGACGGGCGCCCCGGATTAAGCGATGCGAATGCTGCCGGTCACGCTCGACCAACCCTCGAGCCCGCTGCTCGAGGGCGACCTGCACCTTTCGCAAGGCCCCACTGATCAGGAGTACGAAGCCTGGCCCGCGGAAGGGTTCGACAGGCGCTCCGGATCAACAGAGTCAGGGACGATTCGGGCGTGCTCAACGGACTTTACCCCGAACGCGAAGTTTGGGGATGCCCCTGTTGTGTTCAAGGCCAGACATGGGCAGCTAGATGAGGGATCCCATCGAGGGAGAGCTTCCGCGCCCTCGGCCTCCATTGAAGGGGGCCGAGCCCTACCTATCAAATCTTTGCAAGCGCTCTTATTGACGAGTCTCCGGACCACGAGCCGACCCCTAGTGAACGGGGCACGTGCGTCCACTTGAACTACCCGCTAGCAGCTCACCGAGGCATCCGTGTACGCGGCCCAATTTGTGGGTTACACGAATGACCTCACCCCTCTCCCCCGCGAAGGGGAAGCGAGGGTCGCAACTCAAAGACAAGAGCCCCCCTGATCGCCTCCGCTCGGGCCAGGGGCTTCGGGGCTCCTTGCAGCATATCCTCCTCCTCCTATGCGCGAAACACGTCGAAGCCGTGCAGGACCCGCCCCCCGAGTTCCGTATAAATCGGTATCATCCCCGCAACCCACCACGTCGAATGGGGAGCGACTAACACAACCCTCGGGAGTCAAAGCCCTTGCACGAGTGAACTTACTCCTCCAAAGGCTTGGGGGCTACACCCGCGGGTGCGCTCGCGCCCCCCCACGGAAGAACATGCATTATCAAGAAGGAGTAACCCCCGCAGAATGCCCGGGAACGATCCCACAAACCATCAGCCTCTGCCCGACTGACCCTTAGTCCGGCAGAGGCTCGGGGGCTACTGTCGGGGACAGACCCAGGGGGTCCCCTAACCATCGGGGTAACCACCCTCAAAAAACGTTAACCACAGAGGGCCGAATCACCAGCAGCCCGAAAGGGCCACCAAGGCAGCACGGCCCGTCACAGCTTATCACGGCCCAAAACAGCCATCCGAGCTCGCCTGTCGAGGGGACCCAAGTGGCGACCACCGTCTCCGCCTCGCTCGAGGGACCCGGACCCCCCGGGTCAGGCGCAACGCAAAACTCCGCCTCGCTCGAGGGCCGCGCACCCCCTAAAGCAGGCGAGCCAACTCCGCCTCGCTCGAGACCCGGTGCAGCCCTCGAATGGGCGTGGAGAACCCTTGAACGAATATATGAGCAGCGACCGAGCACGGACTCCGGTCAGGCGCGGCCCGGTGATGACGAACGCCGGGTCAAATCCACTAACTCTCGGCCATTCCCCGGTAAACCGGGCACGCCGCGCACTGTGGTCAACAGCAACCACCATGCCGACCCCTGTGCCGCCAACTCCCGTCTTTCCCCACCTGCCACGCCCTCGAACAAACCAGCGGCGGACGGCTGGGCGCGGATTACGGCGGCACCGCCCCTCGAAATCACTCCAGGAGAAGCACAGGGACGGCCGTGACACCTGCAGAAGCCGGAGCTCGCCATAAATCCCCTGCCAGGGTCAAGGACGACCGCACGCCCGGCGCCATGCTCTCCAGTGCGCGCCCCTGTAGCACACACTGTACTTGTACTTGTAGGGCCCCCCTCTCCTTGGCCTATAAAAGGAGGAAGGGGGCGAGAGAGAAAACGGACGAACATGCACACGATCACCGTCTTCCACGATATTGGCACTCTCCTCAATCACTTTCACACCCATTTTCAGGGACTTGGAGACTTCCTCTCCTCTCCAGCCGTGCTTGTAGCCCCCCACTGCAGGCACCTCGGTGTAAGATAGTATAGTGCCGCGAGCACAGTCTGCTGGACGTACGGCCCCGCGGCCGGAACCAGGATAAACTCTTGTGTCATCGTGCTAGCTCTTGCATCAACCGTCAGGGGACGGGACACAGCGCATTCTGTGTGGCGCTGAGGTTGGGCGGCCAATCTCAGCACCGACACTAAATTTCTAACGATCTCCTATTCAGTATCAAATTATAATGTTTCTCATGCTGCAAACTTGGAAGTTGGACTGTTGAAGATAAATACAGTGACCATTTTCTGTGACTTGTTTGAGTTTCTTCCAATGTTTCCATGGGCAGAACGCCCTCCGGTGTTTAATAGTGACCCATTTTGCTGACACTGCTGGCTCTTTCCTTATATTATGGATGTGCATTGTGCCTGCAGATAATAAAGATTATTCTTTCCCTCTTTATTGACTGCAGGCATCTAGTAACTTGGTTCGTATGGCATTTTTTTATATGCTCCTCATTAGATTTTTTTTCTCGAAAGACCTCTCATTAGAAATTTAATCTATAGTACAACAGTATTCTTTGTAGGCTTAACTATTCAAACTATATTAACTCCTTTTTTCTGTTAGGTTGCAATGTTGCTTCTTTCATACAATATGATGTATAATGTATCGCATGCTAATTTCAATTACTTGGCTTCTGTTTTTGTAGTCTCAAGTATTTGCAGTCGCCTTTGCTGTATTAGCTGCTGGTGCTATAGTTCTCACGCTCAATGTTCTATTGCTGGTACGCCCCTAGCTCCTCTCCCCACTTCTCTCTTTTCTCTGCTTGCGACGTGGCACAATGCAAGCACATATAAAATCGCGGATACCTGCCATGTAATATTTTGTGATGACTGTAATGTTCTTGTACAGGGTGGGCACATCATCTTCTTCCAAAGCCTCAGCCTTCTTGGATACTGTCTGTTCCCTCTGGATGTCGGGGCTCTGATATGCATGATGAAAGACAGTGTCATACTAAAGATAGTCGTTGTGACAGTAACATTGGCATGGAGCTCCTGGGCAGCATATCCGTTCATGAGCGCTGCTGTCAACCCACGCAGAAAGGCCCTGGCGCTGTATCCTGTGTTCCTCATGTATTTCTCAGTTGGGTGTCTCATAATTGCAATTGATTAAGGTGGGGAACTGGGGACGATTGTTATGGTATCATCAGAGATACTGAGTTTTGTTTTCTACTACTAGTTGAACGATACAGATCTCTAGTTGGCATTTTCCTTTTTGTAGTTTTTGCTGGTTGCTTCAAGGTCTTGTCAATTTTTTTTGTAAGTAAAGTTGTGAAGGTCATAATGCAATGGTCAAAAGTTATAAATGATGTGTAGCCATTAGCCATAAAGGTATACCGTTCTGCATCCATGTAGATAATTTGGAGTGAATTGCTGAAACCTGAATGTACCTTTTTTAACTGTTCTGTAAGGGTGCGCGGAACAATCGAGCAGAGCTCGGTCCTCGTTCCATGTAAGCTCTTGGAGCTCAAAACTCGAACTCGTTCCATTCGGACCCACTGCCTGTTTGGTCAGTTTGATGGTAAACTCGAACTTTGCTATGGTTAACAAATTAATTTCCTGATGGTCTCCATTATATTGCCGACGACTTATCTACTATATGCTCCATGTAGTCTTATTGTTGACCCTCACCATCTGCAAAAAAGGTGACGCGCGCAAGTGATCGATGAAAGAAACTGCCGCGCAAATCGACACGAACCCCAATTGGTAATGCCGTGTGTTGCCGTCACACATGAAGAATAGAAGGGACCTGACCTCCCGAGGCTGACTCTCTGACTGATCACACGACGGGAGGCCGGCACAGATCGCTGCTGCCTTTTGGCCGGGTTTTTGACGCGAACGCGGCCAAGACCAATCCCCGTCGACGCGTTTGGCCTCCAAAGTTGTTTTTGGATCATCATGACGTGCTACGACCTGGAGAGGCCCCGGGACGGCCGGGCCCTGTTCTGATCCTTACTTCGCCGCCGGTGCGAGTACTCTACTTACTCTTCGGTCCAGGTCAATGCATGCCACTACGACACGGCCCCGTCAAGACGAGGACGAGCCAATGCGCGTGCTGATCTCGGGAGATCGAGCAGCGCACGCGTCACCATCGTAGGTCGCCGTGGAAACAAATATATAGGGTCCAAATAAAACAAGCCTAGGCTTGGCGACGCAGCATTTGTTATGGATATTAATAGACTGATTTGACTGATTAAAGAGAAAGTAAAAAGCTTGCGAGCTCCTCCTATATGGCTGCCTCTCGGCGTTGGTATAGAATACAAGCAAGGAAATCCACAAATAAATTCGGATCAGAACAGGAAGCAGTAGTGGCGACTTGTGGAACGGTTCCAAGTCGATCTCAGAGATGTTTGCAGCTAGCGGCGAAGGCTTCTAAATTTAGCCGTGCCAAACGCACGAGTCCAAGGCTCCAAGCAAAGCCTCTAAAATTCCGGGAGGGAAAGGCCAGGCCGCGTCGGCTTCGTGCCACCTTCCGAGTCTTTCCTCGGCACCACCACCACCACCACCACCGGCCTTGCCCTGCCAGCACGCCGTCGCCCCCTCCCCCTGGCCTCTATATTTAAGCACGCACGCCGTCCACAGCCGCACCGCACGGCCCCGCGCTATTTTACGCGACCACCGCTGGCTAGCTAGCCGCCTCGCGAGATCTACCCAACTCATCTCGATCGTCTCCGGCGCGTCGGTCGATCGGCGGGTGGCTATGTTCCGGCGCGGAGCAGCTCATCCAGCTCAGCGGCGGCGACGGCGACGGCGGGTCCGAGAGCAGGAGCGCGGACAGCGTCAAGTGCCGCGGGAAGGACAAGGAGGAGGCCGCGGCGGTGGAGAGCCGCAGGAGGAGCGCCGGAGCCGGAAGGCTCGCGGCTGCGGCCGGGAAGGACGGCGACGGCGGCGAGCCGGGCTGCAAGGGCGCGGAGAGCGTTACGAGCTCCACGGCCCCGGCGGCCGGCGTCGAGGGGAAGCCGAAGGATAAGGCCGTGGTGGTGGAGTGCCGCCGGAGGAGCGCTCCCGCGGGGAAGGATCGCGACGGCGGCATCCTCCATGGGGAGGGGAGGAGGAGGCCCAAGTTCCGGTCGCTGGCAGACATATACAGGGAGACCGAGACGAGGCGGACGACGCTGACCGGAGGCGGTGGAGAGGGTCCTCGCGCTGATCCTGATCCCTCGGAGGGCGAGAGGAAGAATAAGAAGAGAGCAGCCGATGAGGCGATCCCCGTCGACGCAGAGGCAAGCAATAAGGAGAGAAGATTGGTGTGCAATTAGCTAGCGTATATGCGTATGTAAGCTAGGCTCGATTTGCATATTAAGATGCTCAATCATGCATAGAGTATAGGTAGATAGATAGCGTCGAATCTGCTTGCATGCATGGAAATTGTAAAGATCGATCGGTAGCCGTGTTTTCTTTTCCTTTGAGCCAGGATCAGAAGAAGTTGTAGCGGTAATGGCGTCGGGCTTTTCTTTCTTTCTTGCAAGCCTCTTACATTAACTGTATCCAGGAATTTTCATGCCGCATAATCCAAGGGAAAGAACACATAGACATGTACCTGATTCAATTTGATGATGTTACAGATTTGATGATTTAGGTATCTCATCTACTCCGTATAGTATACGTAACTAATTTCAATATCATTTGGGCTCTTTTTATCTTCCATTTGTTTGTTCGGTTCCTATATCCTTTCCTCATTTGTAATCTTAGTCCCACAAGGTTGCAGGGAGCTTAATCCAAAAATTCGTTCACAGACTTACCTCCAGTAGATAGTTAACTCTGAATCAGTTGAATGGTAAGGTATATGGATCCTGCCAAGTCAGTACAGTTGATTAAGATAGAATGATGCTTCTCCATTGAACATTACCAAATGAAGCTCACAGTGGGTGTGTTTAGTTCTAAAAAGAGGGAGAGAAAGTTTAGTGAAAATGTCACATCGGACACTGTAGCGTAACGTAGCACTTTTCGTTTGTTTGTGGTAAACATTGTCCTACCATGACCTAACTAGGCTCAAAGATTCGTCTCGTCGTGTACATCAAAACTATGTAATTAGTTTTTTTATTTACCTACATTTAATACTCCATGTACGAGGAGAGAGATTTGATGTGATAGGTGAATAGTGGAGTTTGGAGAGAGAAATTTTGGAAGCTTGGTGATGTGATTAGGAACTAAACATGGCCAGTGAGAGGTAGCAAATCTACAAGGCACGTTTGGTTACGTGTCTGATCACGTGAGATCAGTTTGTTCATGGTTGGGAACAATTGAACAAACTAAAATACTTGGAGCTATGTCGGTAGACAAGTTTGTTAGAATTAATCTTGTTGTCGAGTGTAAGTGTGAATATTATGTGCGTGTCCTTTCAAATTAAGGGGACGGGTGCTACTCGAAGAGTCACCAAGTAGTGTGAACGTGTAAGGAGAGACAAAAATCTGTTAGAGCAAGCCCAGTAACGGGCGAATCGCCCAACACCTCAGAATTTACTCATGAGGTGGCGGAGAGAGAAAGGTAAGCTGAGTGGGGGAGATAAAAACATCCTGAGTATGACTTGTAGGCCCAGTACAATAAATATTGTGTATAGAAGTGCATGAACAGCCAAGTTATTGTATGAGTTAGGCTCTAAATGATCTAATAGCCAAGTACTTGTCTCAACTATTAAACCTGCTCTTAGTCATTACCGCTATATACACCTATACAATTTACTTTCAAGATATATGAAGTAACCCATTTGTCGTCGCCATGAAAACTTGAGTTAGTTTGTGTAGGTTCTAGTTCAGAACCAACAAAATCCTACTGAATTCTCGGTGGTTCTAGCAGGTGCTATGTACTCAATGAGTTGTTGTAAGGTGCCAGCAAATAAAAGAATGACAAAGGTGTTTTATACGAAAACAACGTGAAGCATTGATAAGAGAGTACGTAAATCATTAAACCTGCTCTAAATGATCTAATAGCCAAGTACTTGTCTCAACTATTAAACCTGCTCTTAGTCATTACCGCTATATACACCTATACAATTTACTTTCAAGATATATGAAGTAACCCATTTGTCGTCGCCATGAAAACTTGAGTTAGTTTGTGTAGGTTCTAGTTCAGAACCAACAAAATCCTACTGAATTCTCGGTGGTTCTAGCAGGTGCTATGTACTCAATGAGTTGTTGTAAGGTGCCAGCAAATAAAAGAATGACAAAGGTGTTTTATACGAAAACAACGTGAAGCATTGATAAGAGAGTACGTAAATCATTAAATCAAAATATCGTAATTGACTGAAGTGGAGTAATAACCTAGTAAACAATGGCCTGTGATAGCAATTACATCATACACCTTTTTGCTATGAAATTCGAGTAGAAGACATTGAGATACAAATATCAACTCTAGAAAGCAAGGTGGTTTGAAGACCGGATCAACTTATGCCTCAAGCAAGGCATGAAGGTGGTTTGATATAACTCATGAACAAGACCCATAGATAGGCTTGTGGGTATTGTTCGTGAGCAAGAGGCAGTTATCAAATAAATTTATTTCTAAAGGGAATGATTATAAGGGAAAATGGCTAGCTCATCATCCAATTCTTAAGAATTGGTTACCAAATCCAACATGGTGTCAAGCCACAACGATGAGCTAACCAAGAAAGTTAAGAATCTTGAAAACAATACTAAAAATACCTCTAAAAAGGTATTCAAATCGCTCTTTTGTGTTGAACAAAAAAGGACATCTCTACCTTTTGCATTTATTTAATTAATGAACCATACTCACCATCTTTCAATGAGAACCATATTGAGAATGGTGATACATACTCATGTTATGATATTATCAGCAAGAAAAATTGTGAGCTCAAATAATAAGTGACGAGACTGATAAAGAACTTGATAAGGTTGAAGGGCAAAGACAAATGTGATAAGTAAAGTGTTCAACCTTTTCAAGATAGCATTTCCAAGATGATGAAGATTGTGGAGGAATTATCCATGACTTGCTACCCATCAAGATGGCCACAAGTACTATGAATGCAAGTACAAGAAAAAGGAGTCAAAGACAAGAAGAACATATCCAACACTAAGCCTCACATGAAGGTTGACACGAAGAGAACACCCTACTTCTTCAAGAAGAAAGATAACAAGGTTGTCTCTCAATTAATCAACAAGTAATCCAAGGGCTGGAATAAACAGTTTTGGGTGCCCAAAAAAATTATTACTACCACAAAGGGTTTCAGGAAGTTTTGGATTATTAGTGTAAGAGTTTGTGGGACTCAGAAGGATTTGGAGATTGGCATACAAGTGAAGAGCAAGAATATCAAAAGCCAAGTTTATCTAGATTTGAGGTTCAATATAAATTGTTTGATTAGTCCAATACCTAAATCCTTCATATGCATCTTAAGTAACTAGATTTTCTTTTATGCAATTTTAATTAAATAGCACCTAATATCTATGTCTGTCTAAATAAGTTTTCTTATGGTAACTTACTTATGCTTTTCATGAGTAGCCTACATGATTTTTTAGTTTTAAGTAGTTAGCACTAGGTATATTTCCTAGCTTTTATGCATAAGTCCAAATTATTATAGGTTACACTTCCAATTTTCATTGAAGACAAGTGTATGACTCCTATGAGTAATTCATTTACATGCATCTTTATGAAGAACTCATTTTATGGTTTGTGGTTATAAGAATTAAGACCAATATGTTTGCAAGGCTATCCTTTAGTGTGTAGTCTCACATAGTAAGAAAAGAATATGAGAGATATACTTCAATTGATTTCAGATACATTTGTTTTGATTGCATATGATTTGCCTTTCACCGTGTGTATCCTTTTCATCGTGCTCATTTGGGCGCACCGACATGGATCATTCCAGCCCTGCATTGATTCGGCGAATGGCTGGGCTGGCAGCAGATGGAGGAGCGTAAGGCAAGACACAAGTCCTTGACTCTTTATTGTAAGCCTACGACTATGCTGGGTTGAACATGAGGAAAGGCGCGGACACCAACTACCTAAAATTCTTGTCTTTGGCTCTTCGTTGTGGTGTTGTGGCGACGTCGTTGTAAGCATGGCGAGAACCGGGATGAGCTTCAGCTTTTACAAAAAAAAAGGGGATGATGATTTAGGAGTCTAGGGATGTCATTCACATACATATGATAGGGTTAGGGACTAGGATGAGCCTCCTCTGTGGTATATGCCAATAGTGAGTGGACCTAAGTGTAATTAGGTCCACGTGTAGCCAACGATTCCCTTTGCAGTATTGGAGCGGAACCATTTTTACGGACTAAGTAATAACTAATTAGCCTTTTATTGGTCGGCTAGTTTGGTGAGGAAGTATTTATCTTATTTAGCTTATGGAGTCTCTCAGACTGGCTCGTTATGAATAACGAGATAGAATCCTTACCCAGTTCATTATTATAAAATAACGAACTCAACTTAGATCAATCAGCTAACAAGTCAGGCCTTTTCCAACCCTACATATGACTTTACTCTTCAATTGCATCTAAGCAAGCACATGTACTTTCTATTATATATATGTTGCTTTGGTTGTTCATAGTTTACAATATACTTTCAATTATTTTTATATTGCTTTGGTTATTCATAGTTTCGAGAGCGAGCACATGGGAGTTTTCATTTATTTTTACAAAAAATAAAAATTGAAGTATCTCACAAATCAAAATCTCTATAGGATGTTGAAGATTACAACAAACTATCGTATTTTTCAATTAGAACAAAAAATACATTATTTCCAATTTAAATTGGATAAATCCAATAAGTCAATCTAAAATCCTTCTCTTACTATAAAAGAGAAAATAACGTGTTTATGTTGCTATCTCTGTTTATAAATCTATACTGTAAAGATCCAAAGCTTTCGAGGACCGATGGGCCCACAAATCATTAAAACATTATCCCTCCTATCTTAAAGAGTTTGACTGTCCGCGAAAAAAAACACGCGCTTACGTGGAGTAGTTGAGTTCGTAACCAATACGGTCTCTGGTCAATTATTTGTTATTCAATTTTATTTTCTGTTTAATGTCCGTGTCGCACGTTCGTTCTTGCTAGTGAATAAAGAAAATGAAAACTTTGCTATCTCTATTTATAAACGAATACAAAATGAAAAAAAGAGAAATGGCTATATTTACTGAAAAAACAGAAATCTAGAGTGTAGTTGATTAAATTAATAAAATCAAATCAACGAATTAATAAAACAGTTTGGATAGGATGATGATAATTTACTTGTAACATTTCATTCACGCAAACCATTCCACATGTTCAATTTTATTCCAGCAACCGAACACTACCTTAACAACAACGGCTGAAGAAAACCTACCTATCGAGACCGTGCGCGTCGCGCCCTGCTGCACCTGCACCCCTCCTCATCTATTTCTTTCTTCCGTTCACCTCTCTCTGCCCCCCTCTTCTCTCTCCACCCTCGTAGCCTTCCTTTCCTGGTGGCGACGACTGGCCGAGCGGCGGCGCCCTTGGCACGTCTTCACCAGGCCCTTCGGCGGCGACGAGCAGTCACCAGGTATGCTCGTCCCTACTCTTCCGTTCTTGCTGTGCGAGACGGAGCACCCCAAACTCTAATGTAAGCTATTTGTATTTGGATCTGACCCAGTTACAAGTTATACATGTCTCATGCCTCCTAACTTTGATTTTTGCAAAATTTACGAGCGTACATGTGTACACCCATCTCCTATACTGGGTCGGTCCCTGGTGCTGATTAGTGTTGCTGCCTGTGTTACGGTGCGGGAGGATGGCGGAGCCGTCCAAGGTAATCCACATCCGCAACGTGGGGCACGAGATTGCCGAGGTGAGGAGGGGAGCAGAAAAGGGGAATCTTGAATCTTTTCCGTGTTTCGTGTTTTTTCTGGGTTTAGGGTTTAGGTCAGGTCCGGTTTTTTGGTGAAAGATTTGATTTTTATTTTCTATGAAATTCACCTTGCTGTTGTGTTTGCAGTCTGATCTACTCCAACTGCTGCAGCCCTTTGGGCTGGTCTCCAAGATCGTCATGCTGCGTGCCAAGAACCAAGTGAGCTCTCCTTCTTTTGTGCTGTTTAGCAAGTATATTCACCTGCTATTGCTGACTTCTGGTTGTTTCGTGGTGTAGGCTCTTCTGCAGATGGAAGACATACATGCCTCCGTGGCTGCGTTGCAATATTACAGTTCTGTTCAACCTAGTGTAAGGTAATATAACTTTTGCCTATTAGCTGTAATTGTTTATGGATGCCGAGGGCTCAAAAAAGAGATATTCTTAAATCATCTGCAATGTAATATTTTAAGTAATATGACTATATACCGGATAATGCGCACGCAAATTTATGGATGCTGAGAATACATTTTTCTGCTTGCTATCATGATTACATTCTTGTTTGAGCTTCACATTTGGCATGTGGCATCTCATTTTGTGCATCATGTTTGCCATTTTAGGGGAAGGAATGTATACATGCAATTCTCATCCCACCAAGAACTAACCACAGACCAGAGCTCTCATGGAAGGAATTCTGATCAGGTATGCCACACAATTCTGTACCTTAGACTTAATTTGTTATATTTTCCAAAATGATCCAAACATAAATCAGTGTCATGCTGTAGACTCTGGATGAAACTAATGCCTGTTAGTGCCTCACATGTTGTTTTATTTCCTCGTTCATCTTTTTTGGCATTTAGTTGTATGATCAGTTATCATATCCCACATCAAGGGTTGGCAGCAATAGAGCATCTACTTAACAGGGAAAAAGTCAGATTAATTATGCCCATGTTGGAGGACAGCTATTTGAGTGAGGACATACTTTAAAGTGAAGTAACAGTTGCCCTTTTTTTGGCATTTAGTTGTATGATAATCATGGTTATCACATCCAACATGTAGGCTTGGAAGCAATAGACCAACAGAAAAAGAGTTAGATTTGTTATATACCCATGTTATAGGGCAACTGTTTGTGTGAGGACATACTCTACGGTTGCCCCTTCTGCTAGTATGTTTCTGTAGAACATCAATTTATACCTCCGTAGACTCCCATGTATAATTAGTTTCCTGCATGTAAATAGTAATAGGCTTTGTAATTTCCCCTAGTTTAAGCAGTCCATCTTATAACAAAATTGTGCTTCTCTATACATTATGTGATGAGGGCTTGGAGGTTTAAAAGTTGGACATTTGATTGCACCATGGCAAAACTAGTTCATCATAAATTTGGTTGACATATGCAACTAAATGTTACAAAATTGTATTGATTGGAAGTATGTTTAGCTGTATTTTATATCTTTCTACCTCCTCTTTTAGACAGTGAGTTAGATTGGCATGTCATATCTAGTCTCTTATTTTCCAACTCTACACATTCCTCCCTATTTATTCTTTTCTTTCTATCTCCTCTTTTCCGTCTCGGTGCTTGTTGCTGCTTGGCCTCAGGAGTCTGAACCCAACCGAATCCTCTTAGTTACTATCCACCACATGATCTATCCTATAACGGTGGAGGTTCTACATCAAGTATTCAAAGCTTATGGATTTGTGGAGAAGATAGTCACATTTCAAAAGTCAGCTGGTCAGATTTTACTGCTCTCTCTATCTCTTTCACCAGCACACATACACCTGATATACATTTTCTGATTCACTTATAGATTGCATGTGAATGGTAAGGTGGCTTTAGCGATTCATATGAGCTTTATATGTATTAATGTGGGTCCGCTGAGGTGCATCCTGTTTTGAAAAGTAAAGTGTAAATAACAGCTTTACCAACTAACAACATCATGTGTTCTAGCAATAGATTACAAGTTCTAGATGTGTCTGCAAATGACTGGTACAACTCATGAACCTTTCATCCTGTTGTCACAAAGCCAAATGATGTTTGTACCAACATAATTTTCACAAACTCAATCATCTGCCCCTGGGGTTGATTATGTTTACAATATTTTTCCTTTGTGTCACACATTAATTGCCTGCCAAATATAAGCAGATTTGTTATCTTTAAGGTTCTTCATACTTTTCTTACTTGATGCAGGTTTTCAAGCTCTTATCCAGTATCACTCGCGCCAAGAAGCGGTGGAAGCATTTGGTTCTTTGCATGTAATGTTATGACACTAATGTCCTTGAATTGTGCATCTATATCTCAAACTCTATTCTTAACAAACACAATATTCCAGGGAAGAAACATATATGATGGTTGCTGCCAGCTAGACATTCAATATTCAAAGTACGTGCATCCTATGTTATTTGAAATTCATCTTCCTCACTTTCTATAGCTAATTTCTTCTTGTTTCTTTTCTTGAATATCCAGCCTCAGTGAACTGCAAGTCCACTACAACAATGATCGGTCTAGGTAATATTGACTTTTCATCCATGCAATTACTTTCAGATAATTTTTCATCTTAGGTCTTAAAAAGTTAACTGTATCTTCAGTTAGCATCTGAGTCTTTCTTCTGTGATGAAATTTATTTTCTTCGAGACATGAAAGCCACCTGCCTCTAATTACTTTTTTTTTCTTCAGGGATTTTACAAATCCATCATTGCCTACAGAACAACGTCCTAGGAACTCTCAGGTTGGCGATGATACTTTTCTTGTGTACACTTTTTTGCCTGTACCATTTTGATGCTGTAAAGCTAAACTGTGTGGTTTTCTATTATTTCAAATTTATTGGAGCAGCAAGGTTATCCTGATCCAGCTGGTCTCTTTGCCTTCCAACAACCTGGAGGTAGTGCACTTAAACTTTGTTTACTTTTGTATACATGCCTGAAATTTGTCAAAATATCTTACCTTTTTTTTCCTGGTTTGCAGCTTCATATGCACAGGTTGGCAACTTGGCGTCTAAGTGGATTCTTCAATGCTGTATATTTAGCAGAGAACTGATTTAACTGATATGTATTTGTTCTGCTTTGTGTTATGATTTGTCTAATTCCCCTGAATACTCATACAAAGCGTTTGTGTTTGGTGCTACCAGATGGGAAGGGCTGCAATGATTGCGGCTGCGTTTGGTGGAACCTTGCCTCATGGTGTGTCTGGCACCAATGAACGGTGCACACTCATTGTCAGTAATTTGAACACTGATGTAAGTCTTGAGCCGCTTTGAGTCTTTTGGAGTATCATTTCCTACATGCGATCATCAAATCTTAGCTAGTGCAAGTCTTTGGTTACTTTATGTTAAAAATTATGTTCTCTTTCTAATAGTTTATACTGGTTGTTGGTGAATTATTGTACTTTTTGAGGCTTTTATTTTACTTAATAGGTAGAAGATACCTTTTAAGTATTATTGCGAAGTTTAGGCCTTCAAGCTTACTACCTTTAATCATTCCCTGTTATGTGCAGAAAATTGATGAGGATAAGCTTTTCAATCTGTTTTCTTTGTATGGAAACATAGTACGAATCAAAATATTGCGTAACAAACCAGATCATGCCCTTGTTGAGATGGCCGATGGTTTGCAGGCTGAGCTAGCGGTGCATTATCTAAAGGTACATTCTACTAACCGGTATTTCTCCTTTTATTTGCATTCCTATTTTCTGTTCACATTGTGGCAATCAGCTTCTGTTTGGGATCCTATACTTTTGCAGGGCGCAATTCTATTTGGGAAGAAACTGGAAGTTAACTACTCAAAGTACCCCAACATCACACCCGCTCCTGATGCACATGACTACTTAAACTCAAGCCTTAACCGGTTCAACAGCAATGTGGTCAAGAATTACCGACATTGTTGTGCTCCAACAAAGATGATCCACATTTCTGCCCTCTCCCAGGAGATCTCTGAGGAAGCAATCCTGAACCACGTTTCTGAGCATGGCTCTGTCATCAACACGAAGCTGTTCGAGGTGAACGGCAAGCGGCAGGCTCTCGTCATGTTTGAGACAGAAGAGGAGGCGACCGAGGCCCTCGTGTCGAAACATGCCAGCGCGCTGGAGGGCAACACGATCCGTATCTCATTCTCCCAGATGCAGAGTATATAAGCCGCTGTTCCAGGGAAAGGTCTTTTGTCCACTCTCTTGGTCTTTGCGAGCTTTATTTAGGAAGCATTTGAAACTAAGATGTGAATCCTATGCGCTGCCCTCCCAGACTGATGCTCTGTCTGAGTTGTACCACACTGATGTTTTGGTTTCTCCATTCTCTGCGACACTGGCCTTGCACTAAAGGGTTTCTCTTGTTTCTTTCCCGTTCTGTCGTTTAGGTTGTCAAAGGGCTTTACCCCTTCATGTCGTGATATTCTGAGATGAAAGGCTTTATTTTGCGTGTGGATCATCTCTTATCCTTTGCTTTGAGGCTCCATGAAAGGAACCCCCCTACTTGTGATGGTTATATTTTCCAGATAACACGAAATATGCATCTCTGTAGATGAAAACTGAATCTGAAATTGATTTTATTCCGCACGGGGGACCTTTGACTACTTCACTTCGATGCCTCCGGGGGAACCTTGTGAAACCAAAAATCCGCCCATTCAAAATGGCTTTTGAGAGATTCCAGAAGCTTTTAGCATAGGAATTTGTATATACAGAAGTGAACGCTGGTTGATACAACTCGAATTAGAGTGCAATATTCAGCATTACAGCGGCCACACTGATGGTTTGCTGGAGCATCGATTAACGTACATCCGGTGCTTTGCAACTGAAGTGCAATTTCCGCAACTTCCTATTGTAACAGCGCATTTGTTTCGATGCCCTCTATTGGCACTGGGCCAACCAGTTGCTCAATAAAAGGCATTGCAGGATGTCGCATTTCAGGTTGCCAAGTAGCTGCCAGCGCTACACTTTAGCGTTCTCAATGCTCCATGTCCCCATCTCCTTTCTAATCCATAACCGATCATACGTATTGGCACTGGCCTCTCCGCAAACAACCCTGCAATACAACATACCGGTAACCCCAGGTATATATGTCTATACTCGATTTGCAAGCACCTAGGAATTTAGGGTCATAGATCAGTATTTCATTGTCATATGGCAATTGACCATTCCCTTTACAATATAGCATTCACATGCAAACCCTTGTAGAAGAAGATTATGCCTGATATATACCTAGTTTCATGCCTTATACAGTCATCACTCTGTCTAAACGGATGTTCTGGCTCTTGCGAGGTGTTGGTTCAAGTGATGCAATCACCTGCGGCATAGTCATTCCTCCCGAAACAATTATTTCTGTAGAAAGCGTAACAGAGAAACCATAAGGCTAGAAAACCAGCAAATATTGCAAAAAAAAAAATATTATAAGCTGATGATGAGTTTGTATCAGCCCGGGAAACAAGCGCAAACAATTAAAACAAAAATCTAGCACCTGAAAGGTAACATAACATCTGAATTGTGTCTAGCAGGAAGGAACAGCTTAATAATAGCTTCATATGTCAAATCAAACCATGCAAAGGAATTTCTATAAGAGATGTTATATTTTCTTCTTTTCTGGACAGTAGTAGTGGAAGCAAGTGTAAAAAGAGAGCAAGGAACCAACCTATGCCTTCTCGAATGGATAGATTGGGTCTTATAATTTCGGCAGAGTTTACCAAAAAGATGTCGCCGATATATAAATGATTGGTTGGCACATAAACACTACACAGTTCTTCATCACCTTTGTCTGTCTGCAAAGAAACAGCAGATGGTCACCTCAGAGTTCACCAAGATTCCAAGAAATGTCATCAAATGTTAACATAAGCATACGGACTTCATAGTTCATTGCCTCTGAAGGAACAATGGATGTCCAAGATTAGTATGGGTCACTGCCATGTATCCCAGTGGGTGTCAGCTCCAGGCTGGCTTGTAGGGCTAAGTTTTAAGGCCTTGTATGGTTAGTTATGTAAAAAGAACGTGACACGAAAAAAAACCTTACTGGGCTATGTAAACTTAATTTCAATTGTTTTGGGTAACTTGAACACAACAAAACGAGACCCAAAATACAAATGAACGAATCTTAAGTTGCATGCTTCTGACCAAAAATATGTATGGGAAACTTTTGACAGGATATTAACCAAGAAAATATCCATAATGAAGTGTCAAAAGATCACCATCTGCTGGTCAAAACCATCTACAGCATGCAAATATGCATGGACAAGTACCTGAAGAACCATGGTCGATGTTATGAATCCAAATGCATATTCACCAACACGGGGATGGCTAATAATTGCTACTTCTTTAAATGCTGTTGTATTTTGATCTGCCAAGGGAAAATAAAATTATTATAAGAACATAACTGGCTTTAGAAAGGAACTGTTAAAAAGGTGGAGATAAATTTTAAACTATTGATAGCTAGATACACACAACATGTAGTGCATATAAATTTGTGCAGCTGAGTCATAACAGTCAAAAGATTATGCAAGAAATAAGTGACGGTCAAACTGTTTTATGCTCTTTACAAAGCATAATTTTTACCTGGTTTAAAAGTTACTGGTTTTTAGATATAGTGGTCATGTGCTGCCGATGGATAAATTTCTTTTAAACAAATAAATAAATAATGCAGATGATCATCATTCTGGTGTTCATCAAATTGCATATAGATTACATTACCTGGTGAAACAGCAGTGCTAACTTGCTTTGATGCAGAGTATATGTGCCTTACAAATGGCATTTTCTTTATAAACCATTCTCCAACCCAGAAGACAGTTGAACCCACCCAAGAAGACACAAATATTCCAACAAGAAGAATAAACACAAGGGAGGTCAAGAACCCAAGGCCTGAAATATTGTCACAACACGTGTCACGAAAAAATATGCATTCAATAAAGAGAAAGTACAAGCACTCTAAAAATCATAACAAAATATCATGTATACTATATAACTCTAAAGAATCTAGTTATCAGAAGCACATAAATAATTCTACACATTCAGCATATATACAATGACAAGAAAGTATAGCACAAATTGAGCAAACACAGTTACCAAATATGTCAAATCCAAGTTTTGCGTAGAGTGGGCTGAAAAAACCATCAACAAACTGAATAAACCACCAAGTGATGAAGAACGTGACAGCAATAGGGAAAAGAACTACACTGCCTGAGAAATATATTCATTTGGAGACACCAAGAAAAACAAAGAAAGTAACATGACAAGATTAGGTGCATGCTTTGTCTAATTTGCTGGATTAAAACTAATTCATCATTATGTGGTACCTAAATGGTGTAAAAATTCCCGGTTCATAAATAAACCTTCAAGATGGAAAAATGATTAGAATGCCTAAATATGCAACTCTGCATGCTCAACTTCAAAAAACTTTTCAAGCCAAGAACACCGTGCTAGGTATCGTAGGTCAACTTGGCATCCATTTTATGTCAAGACTTAGTTTGAAATCAAAATTCATTTATAGTAGAACATATGAAGCATTCAGCACAATCTTCCCGAGGACAAATAAAAATCTCGTTTAAATTTCAGTATCTACTTCACATGACGCGAAAAAAAAGGTGCCCATTTCAAGCATGATGGAACCCCTGTATTTGGTGTCACTGAACGAGAAATCAGTTCTACCCCTTAAAGCTTAATTTCCAACAGGATCTATACTCTAATGCCCCCACATTGCCACGGCCAGTGGCGTTCTGCCTTCCGCAATAAACATTGAATTCGGACGAACAAGCACATGCACAAAATAGCACCTAAATAAGAGGACCGATAAGAAGGGAGTAAAAGAAAAACCAAAGCGTTAATTTGACCGCGGAGCTCGTGGTCAGTCAGGTCAGGTCCCCGCACATGGCCAACTCCCGCCGCCCTCCAGAAACAGGAGGCGGAGGATCAAAGGGCGAAACGGCACCTGAACGGGAACAACAGCGCGGCCGCGCAGACGACGCGACGCGACCAGATCCGAGCGGCCAGCGACTAGGGTACGGCAGAGGCCTGCGTCGGGGGTGGAGGGCCTAGGGAGAAGCGCATCCGGACCTTGCGCGTGGACGTGGCGGGCGAGCTGGGCCGCGGCGGCGACTTGACGGGGTCCTCGGGGTCGGCCGCCGCCGACGCCTCCGCCGCCGCCTGGCCGAGCGGCACCGGCGCGTACTCCTTGTCCTCCGGCATTGCGATCGGGGGGCGGGCCGCCGCTCGCCGGAGCTTCCGGAAGCTTCTCGCACCGGTGTGGGGCGGGGAGGAGCCGAGGCGGGGGCAAGGTCAGGTGGTTGGGCTCGCTCCGCTGGCTACCACCACCAGCAGACCAGCGGAACAGCACCTGCGGGAGCAGTTGGTGGCGGAGTCAGTCGAGTTCGAAAGGGACACGCCACGCCCACGCCGCCTGAAGTGACCGGACTGCCCTTGCCCTTCCCCGTGGGGCCCGCTCGGTCCGGGACGGCGCCGGCCCAGCGCGGTCACTGGGATATGGGGACGGGGCCGGGGCACGTGGGCCCGCGCGTTGACGTGCCGGTGCCGGAGCGGGCGGCGGTGGTTGCGGGCCGCGAGCGGCGGGTCCGGCTCGGTTTCGAAGCCGGCGGGCGGTCGCCGTCGTGCTCGGTTCGCCCGTGGTCTCATCGAGTAGGACGCGCGTGTTCGCCTAGGCCGCTAGGCGACTGACCGTAGCGGCACATCCATGAACCGGAGCACTACGCAGACAACACACGTGGCCGCACTTCCCGTAAAACAGGTATGGCCGCTGTTGGCTGGACTCTGTTTCGGTGATTTTGGAGATACGGTTCACAGAAATTCGACCTGGAGAAGTAAGTAGACCGTGCTCTGCTCTGTCATCGGTCCGGTTCACCAGTGATGTTGAGCCCATCGGCAATTGCAGAGACGATAGGCAAGACACTAGCTAGCCACCTCCCGGAGACAGACCACCGTTGGTGTAATGCTGCGGTAGAAACTAGAAAAAAGAATGTGTATGGATGGGAAGCATCCCACCCCAATCCACCGGGATGCTTGTTGGCACGGGCAATGCGGGGGCTGGTAGGGCGCGTTTGGATCTCTCGAAGCACCTTGCTTTTGCTCGGCTGGTCAAAAGTCCAGTGTTTGGATTTGCAGCAAGCTAGTTCAGCTCGCCTGGGCTGGCAAGGCAAGGCTCACTCGCGTGGGCGAGGCCAAGATAGCCCAGGAACCGAACGCGTCCTAAGTTTAAAGTTTGCGGGAAGCCTTAAGAGAAGTTTGCAGCCAGTAGTTTTGTCAAATTCGTTGACCGTTCATGGCGGCTAACATTACCACTTACTAATGTCCACAGATGATCTAACCAGACAAAAGCTTCACACCTAAACTAAAAGAAACATTTTATGAATAACTATTCCGATCCCGTCGTCACATTCATACCAGCAGCCATTTCCATGATGTTTACCACATTATCAAATGCCCGTAGGGCAATCATTTCCGTTTATACATGTAAGTCTACACACTCATTTATCTTTGTGCTCGACGTCTTCTCCATCTTCTCGGTTCAGTAGGTGCCACTCTTAAATAGTTATATGTCGGTGCAAGGAATGAGTTATCATATAAGCATGCAACGTTGGCTCCAAATCCAATAGCTCCTGCAAGCAGCAATACTAATTTTACAAAACCAGCTTCAGTGTTTGATCCATGGTTTATCTCGTTTCGTTGAATGCAGACTCCAGCAAAGATGGCAGAAACAAATCCAAGTTGTGAAACAGTGCTATAAAGTGAGCGATAGGCCTCATGTGGATCCTGGCCATCTTCAGGTACATCCTCAAGCGGAAGCATCCTAAATCGGCCCGTAGTATTTGAGTAAGAAAATGGAGCCATCCTGCACGAATAAAATGAGGAAATATTAGATGTGTCTCTGGTATCAGCAATGCTCCGTACTACTAGACAAGCCAGCCTATACTATACACATAGCATAATAAATAGGCAAATATGGTACTACGACAACAACTTCTAGGCTAATTTGTTTTGCCAGGCCACTGAGACAACACTAATTTGTGCAATGAGCCTACCATGCCACTAGTTCACTTGGTCCAAGTCACAACTCCTAAATCTCTCGTGCATGCAACAAATGGTAAGAAAGACATGTAATACTCTAATACTCTCTCTCTGGCTCAAAAAAAGGTGCCATTTTCGGACATCAACACAAGGTGAAGCTTTGACAAATAATTTCTATAAAAGTAAAATACTTCAAAGTATGGTAATTAGATATTTTGAAAGCACCTTTTCATGTTGAATCTGTACCAAATTTGCATTATGTCAACTAATTAGCATTCTCTAAATTTGCATTATGTCAACCTTGCTTGGCAACCTAATCTTAATCTGCATTATACAAATCATGTTGCTTTGACCAACAAATGAAGCAATCAATCCAAGCCCTCAGGAATCTGTACCTCCAATACGAGCAGAGGATATGTGAGGAGACGAGGGCCAATGGGAGAGCAATTCGAGATGGAATTCTGCGGCGGAAGGAGACCTGGTGTTCGGCGCTTTCGGAGTTTGGGGGAGGGTTCGATGGCCGGCGAGGCGGGACTGAAATATTGTGACGAGGGGAAGGAATGTGTGTACAGGATCGGATTCTACAAGTGTATTGACTATTGAGTACGATCACAACCCTTACCGCAATAGTTGGGCTGATCATGGGCCACGCGCTGACTTTTTAGTTCGATTAAAAAACCTGTCACAGAAGTTGCACTTGGACTCCGGCCGCGGCCAGGCCCACCAGGACCAGCGACTGCACCGCCGTACATGCGTGTCCGCTTCGGGCTCGGCAGCTTCCTGACCTTGAAGTATCCCACCTTCTGGTCGTCGGCCTCGTACACCATCGTCTCCACGGGGAAGTCGATGAGGTAGCAGTTGAAAACCGCGCCCCAGCAGCTGCAGACGACGGCGCACGCCTGCTCGCACTCCTCCGCCGCCATGTTCGTCTCCGACGGCAGATCCTCCTTGTACTTGTACGCCACGTACACCGTACCCGCTTCCGCCGCACCTAGCTACGTCGAACTCCAGCTGCTGTCCGGTGCCGGCGCAGATGTCGGAGGTCTCCCCGGCGTGGCACGGTGGCGCGGCGCCGCGGCGGTCGTGCCGTTGTCGAGGCACTGGCACAGCTGCGCGTTGCCTGGCACAGGCCGTACGCGCGCGCCGCACGCAAGACGCCGGCAGCTCGCACCGCTCGGCGATTGCCCTGTAATCGTAGATCCAGTCCTTGGCGCGGTCGATCCAGCAGTACGTGCGGAGGTTTCCGTCGTCGTATAGCATCATGCGCCGGAACACGCCGGTGAGGTTCTCCACGAACGGGAGCACGTCGACCTTCTGACGGCCGCCGCCGCCGCCGCCGTCGAGGTACAGCCCGAAGAACCCGCGGGCGTCGAGGCGATGGGCCGTATACCGGCGGCTCCGTCGCGTTCTGCAGCTGCGCCTGGAACGCCGTGTGCTGCCAGTACACCGGCGTGGTCCGGCCGCCGTAGAACTCCATGTGCAGCGGCACCCCCTGACGTACTCTTCATATTGCACCACGGCTGCAGCCTGGTGAACAAGTCTAAACCAAGTCCCCGGCCACCTCTAACCCCAACTCGCTAGAGCCCCCTGAACGTCGTTCAGGAAGAAGAAAACGCATGTTCATACTCGAATCTTGAAGCGCATCGATCGGCAGGTCGATCTCGAAATAGGCCTACAACAAGTCCGCCAAAGATTCATGTGGATCATAGCAGCCTTTTCTTGTTGGTCGTGCAAGATTTCCGCCCACTTATAACGAAATTGTTTTTTTATAGTAAATATAACGAAATTGGTACATTGCCAAAATTTAATTGAAGTTACAAGTTTCTATAAGAGAGAGAATTAATTCGACACCCACGCGCTTCATTAATTACCAAATTAAACAGCTCCATGCCAATTGCCAGCGGCTGCGAGCTTGTTAGATCAGACAGATGGCAGGACCCGCAGCGTCACATGCCTCATAGGCAAATAAAGAATTTTCTAATGAAATGTTATTTATCACGTGCTTTTCCATTAAGTTGCCACCGAAACCATCATCATCACATGATTAATACAGGATCAACGCCACCAACAAGCAGCAAAGAAGAAACACGATATTGCAACCTTCCTCTTCTGGATCTTGCACGGATGCATGCATCTTGAACATCATGCATTTGAACATCTACTATCTGGCTTCTCAATCAAACAAAGCCTTTCTTCTTTCGGAGAGGGGGGGAAAGGGAATAAAAGACGTACGAATTATGGAATGTGGAGAAATTAAAGACTACTGTGGAGGACGAGTTGACGGTGGATAGTAGCTGCTGGAACCAGAAGACCAAGAACCCGCGTTCGCCGGATAGCTCCACGCGCTCTCCGGCCAGCTGGTGCTCGTCCACTGCGCCGCCTCGCCGCCGCCGTAGCCCGGCGCGGAGGAGGCAGAGGACGGCACGGAAGCCACGGTGACGTTGCTGTCCGGGTACGCGCCGCCAGCAGTGGAGGCCGTCGTCGTCGTCGCGGCAGCTGGCGCGGCCGTGGGCGCGGCGGCGGTGGCGGCGACGGCGACGGC
>OAMR01000040.1:14589-42532 GCA_900205405.1 Echinochloa crus-galli | reverse complement strand
GCGACGGCGACGGCGGTGGACGGGGTGGTGAGGCGCGCGTCCTCGGGGAAGTTGAGCTTGGCGCGGCTGCCGCGGAACCGGAGCGCGGCCTCGTCGTAGGCGCGCGCCGCGGCCTCGGCGGTCTCGAACGTGCCGAGCCACACGCGCGCCGCCTTGTGCGGGTCGCGGATCTCCGCCGCCCACTTGCCCCACGGCCGCTGCCGCACGCCGCGGTACCGCCGCCCGCCGCCGCCGCTCGCCTCGGCGCCTCCCTCCATGACCGCCGCGCCGCCCTGCACGTCGCTGTGGCGGTGGCTGTGGTGGTAGTGGCCCTGCTCTTCTCCTGCGCGCGGCCGGACACGATAGATCAGAAACACAGTTGCGCGCGGGTCATGCGTGTAGGGAATGGCAATGCGGCCGGAGGGATATATAGTGCGTGGCGTTTGACCCCTGCCTTGTTCCGCAGCCTAAACGGGTCGCATTTTGGTTGCGGGTGTATTTAATACGCGTCTATCCGTATCGATCGGCCACCCGTTGCAGGCACGTAGCTAGTCACGTATACGTACGAACGTACGTAGCTTCGGGCACATGTGTACAATGTACAGTACCCGTGTCGTCGCTTTTTCTGCGACTACTGTAGCGATATCTCTTGGCGACGACGTGACAAGACTAACTGAGAGATCCTAGCAGCTGTGCACAATGCAATGCATGCGTGCTCCGTTCCTAGCCTGGCAATACATTTCTTGGGGTATATTTGTTGTGTTGCACGAGTGCAGTGAATAGGATATCTGGGGAGACGTACGTAGGCTGGTGGATTGTTTGGTGGGAGTTGGAAGAGGGTGTGACTTGCCTAATCTTTCTTGGCGAGATCCACATGCAGGTTCATTTTGGATGCATGTTCAGATATACAACGGGCCGGAAGTGCTTGGCTTCTGCTAGGTCAAATCGACGTTCTTTTTCCGAACCCGTTAAAAAAAAGTTTGACATTGTTCTCCACAAATCGACATTTGGGCCAGTGGTGGATGGGTGTTCCGCATTGAATTTAATTTGATGGCAACGCAATGAAGTACGCAATACAACTGCAAAACCTAGAATTTTCAGTCTCTGCGTAGATATATATATTATTTTTATATCTCCAAAACAATAAAGTAATTCGTAAATCATAAGGAAATGTCTAATCATAGAGATTAGCGACGTTTGCCGCGTGTAATCCATGCCTAGCAGACGGCTAGACGTCGCATTCCTCCTGGCGCAAGCAAAGCATATTCATTGTAAACAATAATCGAAACATAACTCAGCTTCTGCATCTAGTATGCACGAACAACACATGCCGATATATTGAACGAGCACCGTCATGAAAGGAAGCTGAGGCCGCAACTAAAAAGGTTCCGAAGGGCAGGCAAGTGCATGCACACACGTCACGCAAAGGTGTCCTTTGTTAGGTTTGTTATTGCTGTGGGATTCCTCCTCCCGGGCGGTCACCTGATAATTTAATGTTCTCGAAACACTACCGTAGAGGCATAGAATAATGACGGAGGCTCACCTGCTGCGAAGAACTGATCCGGCGTCGGCGCGGCGGCCGACGAGTAGCTTCCCCACTGCGGCTGCCCGTGCACGTAGCCGCCGCCGCCGGCCAGCCCGCCAGTGATCGGCGCCCGCCGCCGGCCATCTCCCACCACGCGCTGTCCCGGGGCTGCAAATGCAATGCCGCCGCCGCCGCTCGCATGCAATGCAAATATGCAAATATAACAGATCTATATACTATCTGCTAGCTGACTGATATAGCACACGTAGCAGTAGTAGGCACGGAGACTTTGAACAGACGGAATCAATGCAGATGCATCGTGCAACTAGATAGATATAGATGTCTAGATGAGCCGATCGGGCGAATGGGTTCAAAGCAGACGTGGTCGATGCGTTCTCGGCACAAGGCGGACTAACGTGGCGGGCTGCCGGCTCCCAATATATAGACGGACGGACGGACGAGATGAGAGAGAGAACATGTGTTGGATCAGAGCATACGTGTTTCGATCTTACCGCCGGCACCCGTCTCGCCGCCGCCGGGAAAAGGCGGGTTCAGATTTGGACCTGGTCTCCGCTGCTGACCGCTACGCAGCTGCTTTGCAGAGAAAAGCATGCACCCCTGTCTGTCAGGCGAGGCATGAAGACTGAAGACTGTACCAAGAAACAGCATGTATGCATGCATTGATTATTTACAAGTGTTATAATAATCGGGTAAACTAGGTGATTAACCAAGTAATTTTCTACTACCATTTAGTCGCATGGGAATTGTAGATCGTGTACTATCTGGCTGCTTACCCCATCTGTGTCTTGTGTTTATTATGGGGAGTCGGAGTCAAAGCGTGATGGCGGCCGGTTGCTAACATTCGTGGATGTGCACCATGGCAGACATGGGTCAGGTCAACCCGGGTCAAATTGCGCTATCCGATCGAACCTAGGAGATGCCATCAGCCGCCGTCTAATGCAGGGCACTTTTACTGGTGTATAGAGTACCTACTCTGATATACCTCCTATACTTTGATATCTATACATTGATGACATCTAATATATGGTTAGGGATGGATGTGGAGCCAGCTCGGCTCGTTTTGGCTCGGCCCGTTCGAGCTCCTTAGCCAAACGAGTCAGCTCGCCTCGGCTCGGCTCGTTAAGCTCGCGAGGTAGAGTCAAGTTTAAAATTGTCACAATAATATATAATATAAAAAATTACATTATTATATGGTCTTAATACCTCTAAAATCTACTCTATCATAATATAATAATAGAATATAACCATAACATCATCTAAAACTACGCATATAGTATACATATATTATTATTAATTAATAATTTGCTCATTAGTCTATTAAACCTTCTAGCTCGTTTGCTCGCGAGCCGGCTCGAACTCGCTCGTTATACTAACGAGCAAAAACTCTTGCTCGGCTCATTAGGAATATCCACCGAGTCGAGCCGAGTCGAGCCGGCTGCGATTCGAGCGAGCTAACGAGCTTCGAACATTTTGTTCAGCCCTATATACGGTCCTACGTATTGTCACATACTTTTAAAACAACTTAATAGATAATCCGTACAACATGTTATCTTTTCTTTTGCCTCACAAAAATATTATATCTCTTAATCTGTGAGTTGTATGGCAATAACGACTCGTGCAACAGTTGAGAGTGGTCTCATACTCATAAATTATTTAAGCTCATGAGTCGGTTGTTTCGTGGAATAATGATTTCTTTCTCTCATCTCGTCCTCTCCCTTACATATCAATAAAATTCTATGTGGCACTGTGTGAGATGGCCTATGAGACCACTGACATGTAGCAATGTATCTGCTCTGCTCTAATAGCCTGTCTTAATAGAGAATTTCATATTGGTGTTTTCAAGGGTGATGTGTAAGAGAATATTCAGTTGATGATTGGAATAATTCTTCGAGTGCATTGTTTTATATACACTGTGATGATTGAAATAATTCTTCCAATGCATTTGTTTTATATTTACATTTATACCTAGAACTATTTATAAGGGTTGCGTCTTTTTATTTTACGAAGGGTTCCATCTAGGAGTAGAAAGAGCGAATTGGCCTGTAGTCCAATGGTAGGACGGTTCAGTGGGACACTACCCATCTGGGTTCAAATCTTGGTGCTCGCACCTTTTCCTGGGATTTTCCCAGGATTTACCGGCGCTATGCGTTAAGTGGTAAACGGTGTTTCCGTCGACACCGAGGGGTAGAGTTTGCGTACGTGTATTCATAGGGGGTGAGTGTGCGTTTGTGTTGTACTGTGTAATTCTCAAAAAAAAATCTAGGAGTAGAAAGAAAGGGTTTCGTTTTAATTGATGATTGGGATAGTTCTTCCAATGCACTGAAATAAAAATCCCCACTAGGGTTACCTTATACAATTATACGCCATGTCTGGCCACCCTAATTAATAGTGGTTGGATAGAACTAGACGCAAAAATTTGTTATTAAAACAAATAATTCTATACATAAGGCATGAAACAAATTAAAGAATTATGTATAATCGTTATACTAGCAGGTGGCAAATTGTTAGTGTAGTTAAATTGGCACTGTTTTGAGTACGTCATCAACTTGGCGCGTATGTTTATATTTTTTGGATTTATTTTAGGATGTAGTAAGAATATAATTTTTACTATGCACCTATGGTGATTTCGATAATTTTTATAGAGGTAAATGTGCGTCTAGTAAACGTACGCGCGTTTGTGTGTGTGCACTGCTCTTACAAGAAAAAGAAGCGCCTCTGTCAACTATGCTACAACAGCTAGCCGTGGGCGACCGAGATACGAAACGACCGAGATCACGCGCGCGCGCGGGGGAACGACGACCGGGAAGCTTATTGTTGTTAGTTCGGACGCGCGCGCGCGCGGCCGGCAATGTGAACTTTGTCCATTCGATCGGTACGTGCGCGTGCGCAGCAGGCACTCGCTCGTGTCGATCGCCCCGCGCGCGCGCCATCCATGTGGCACATTCACGTCCCTCGCGCGCTCGATTGACGTTCCAGAGGGTTGGGGCCGGGCCGGGCCGGGCCGCGAGCTGCCAGGGCTCCGACGCACGCAGTTTTTTGATGACGGGCCGGGGTACTGCGTGGTGCGTGCTCCGCCACCCGTCCACCGTACCTCGCCCGCGCGGTCGCGTTCGTCGTCGTCCGGGCCGCGATCCATACATCAGATCAGCACGCGCGTGCGCATGCACAAGGCTGGAATATAATGGCCCTACGCACGGAATTGAACGTTGTTTCATTCCGGCGGAGCCGAGGAAAGGACGATACGGTTGATGGCGAGGGCGCGCGTTTATTTTTCGTCGCGACGAGAGCGAGACACGGGTCGGCCGGAAGGCCAGGCACCTGATCGATCGAGTCGATCCGGCCGCCGACAAGTCTCTTCCTTCACCGGTAAAGCAGAACGCATGCCAATGCCGGCCATTGCATTGAACGGTCGACGTAACCGCGGGTTGAACTGCTGGTGGTGTACTGTTTGCATGCGAGAACACGTACTTGTAGTATACGAGAGATTATTCTGCCGAGTGTGGTCGGTCAACAAGTCAATTTATGAACGACGAAGAGCGGCGTCTGGCCGGGCGCGCGGATCCGATCCGTTCCATGCATGTACGATCGAGCTAGCATCATCATCGAAACTTCGAAAGATTCCTTTTGAATTGAAAAGGAAGATTAATTAACCAGTTAGTTAACCACCGAAAGCGGCGCCACCACTACCTTTTTAACGTCTAGTATTTGGATAAAGACGGCATACGTATTACTGCAATTAATTAACGTATACGTACATGCATATCAAATTAACATAATTGCAGTATCTCGATCCGTATACAACTGTCGCTCTCGACGACATGGAGTCAAACTTTGATTTGCGACATGGCAGACGCATCTGGCAGATCCGGTGGAATGAGTACCGGCAGATTCAGCGCCAAAAAAAAATGCATGTACTGCGTAGAAACGACGTGATATTCATTTTTTTAGTTTTTACTAGCATATATTCTAATTTTAAAGACGTATATATACTCATATGCACATATTACTACTTTGCAGCTGGATGCTTGGATGGCACAACCTTATTATTGTGACGTACGCTTTGCTGCAGCCCTGCAGTGGTAAACGATCTGAATGATTCTTCTTCGTTTTTATTTTTTTTCAAACTCAATAATTTAAAAGTTATTGATGATTTATATTCCTAATGTTTGACCCAAATTTTAGGTTTTTCAGAACGGAAGGAGTATTCCTAACGAGCCGAGCAAGAGTTTTTGCTCGTTAGTATAACGAGCGAGTTCGAGCCGGCTCGCGAGCCAAACGCGAGCCAAACGAGCCAGATTTAATAGACTAATAAGCATATTATTAATTAATGATAATATATGTATACTATATGTATAGTTTTAGCCGATGTTATGATTATATTCTATTATTATAGTATGATAGAGTAGATTTTAGAGGTATTAAGACCATATAAATACTATAAATTTTTATATTATATATATTATCGTTACAATTTTAAATTTAACTCTACCTCACGAGCTTAATGAGCCAGCTCGCGAGCTTAATGAGCCGAGCCGAGCCAGAAGTTTTGCTAGTTTTCTTAACGAACCGAGCTGAGCTGGCTCGTTTGGCTAACGAGCTCGAACGAGCCGAGCCAAAACGAGCTGAGCTGGCTCGACATCTACCCCTAGTACGTACTAGTATAAAACTAGTGTACGTGCTCCAGAACCGGCAGCGACATTTTTTGTCCCGATCGGCTGGAACTTTCCTACACATGCATTACAAAGTGCATGGGGATTCAGGATTGGGCAAAGTTTGCGGAGGTCAAGTTTCTTAGCTCGAGGAGGCTTGCATGAACTGCAAAGTAGCTCGGCTAGCCGCAGATCGTCAAACGGTTTGAACACCGTGATTTGCCCAAATCGACCGGTTTTGTACGGAGCTACTTGAAAACTTGAGTACAGGAGAGAAAAACGAAGGATTTGTCTCCACAAAGGCCATGCAGAGTTTGGCCACACCCACAGACATATCTCAACTCAGAGCATGATTAAAATGATATATTCGTGAGCTTGGAGTGTTGACACCGTTGTTGCTAGGAGTTGGTTTCAGACAAATCAATAGCTTTTCAGTTTTCATATTGATGTTTTGACTACAATGTTTAAGCAGAACATTTTACCATAAACAACGAAGAGATATCCAACGCTTGTCTTCCATAAACAAGGCAAAGGTGTTGCCAAACAAATGGCAAAGTCAGAACCTTTTATCACAGGACATCATGAGGAGGCCGGGGGACAAGCAGAGGTCTGCCCATGGCTTATTACTATTATTATTACTTTGTGGCAGGCAACACAGTTCAAACGTCCAAATTGGCAGGTTTTCGGCACCGACAAATAATATAATTGAAAAAAGTTCCATTTACATTCCTTTTTTGACAACGCTAGTGCATGCTCGAGTGAGCGTGCATCCATCCCTGACAGTGTTTGTTTCTTGGATTAGCATGTCAGGAGGACTTGCACACTCGGCTAAGGGTCAAACGACCTGCAATATATATGACGGGCCTAATGTTGGAGGGACCCTGTTGTAGAGCGCGATTCATACTAGAACATGATTACTTCACGTTCGCTACACCCTACCTTTGCCATTCTGTCGAATCAAATCCCAGAGTAGATAGACGCTCCAACAGACCAACACTGAATTGAGTATAAAAGAAATTAAAGATGTATTTTTTTTTACTTTTCACACACTCCAAATCAGAGGTTTGGGATAGAATGACGCTTTGTCTGCTTAGCCCCCCTAAATAAAAGTTCATCTCAATTTACTTTTATGAACTAATTCAATTCGTCCAATGTACTGCCCAAAGAGTTTTGTCACACCCACGTACACACTGCACACCCATACCCACATATAAATGGACTTTAGGGTGATAGGCTTTCATAACTTGTGTTGGAAAAAGACATAAAGAAGTTTCCATGTATTTTCATAGGTTAGGAGCATCTAAGACTAAACTAATCTTAGATATACAAAATTGCACGGAAAGTATCTATTAAATTATGTCCTTTATCGTTACATAAAACTAGCAAGAATGAATGTGTGACACACATGTTTAATAGAAAATAAGACTGCACAACACGTAGTTAAATGAATTAGAAAGATCAACATCCAAAGATCAAGTCGGATTAGAATGGTCATAGCATTGGGCATATAGGGATGTGGATGTGCAAGACGGTTAAGTTTTTTACCAGTGAAAAAAGTAGCTTCCAAATGATGCAAACCATCTAATGTATTCCGTACTATGTACATGTACACGGATGGGTCTCACATATTATTTATTGGGTTCAACTTCTCAATTGCTTAGGAAGATGGGTTCCATATTTTTTTTGGGTTCGACCTCTCAATTCTTTTGGATCCTTATAGTACAGATTTAAATTCAAAATTCAATTTGTTAATTATAAAATAGAAAAATCTTAATATGGAGTAGGTTGGATCAATGAAATAGTTTATATGAAAGTAAAGGAGTTAATTTTTTTCAAGAGTTAAAGGGACATAGTAGATTGTTTGGAAAGTAAAATGATCTCATAAATCTTTTTTGAAAATTATAAGTACAGTACAACTACAAACTTTCCCAGACATGCATGCACACTCACTGTTTTAACAAAAAAAATTACGAGTAATAGTCAATGTTGAGCATCAAAGGCCAAGAAAAGTTAACATCAGTTTTTTAACCCGCGGGAGTGCTATAATTCCGGTGCTTCTCCAGAGAAAATTAAAGAATAAGCAGTATACAGCAAGTATAACCGGATTCTAGTAGATTTGTGGTCATGCATGGGGACACCTTCCCTTCGCTCTGATGATTGACGAAAGACATATATAGGGGCATCAATTTTAGATGATATCAAAATTTAAGCCCATGGCAATAATGTACGAGCTCTATCCATGGTCCATAGGCAGTTAGGCACTATAGAGATTTGATCTGAACCGTTGCATTTGGATCAGGCAGTGGAGACAGGGGGCTAACATACCGCCACGTCTGTAGACAGCAGAGCTAGGGAAGTTTTGATCGTTGATGGCAACACGGTGGTCCTCGGCCGCCTCAAATTCTCAACGATCGATACAGGTCAACCCACTGCAGCGCCGCCGCCGCCTTTGGTACAGGGCCCTAGCTAGAGCGACAGGTCGCGTTCAAGGCTTCAACGCCAGCCAGCTCACCGTTCAAACCACGTCAGCTAGAATGTCAGGGGTCACATGGATCGTAACGGCATCGCCACGTTCGATGCACGCGAGCCAGACAAAAAGAGCCGTCCAGTCAAAACGGTGGGGAGTCGCCTCTTTCCTCCTTTGCTGCTGCTGGTGTTTTCTGGAGATCGAACACAGGCTGTGTTTAGTTCCACCAAAAATCTAAAAATTCTCTCTCCAAACTTCACTATCCACCTATCACATTAAACACATCAAATCTTTCTCTTCATGCATGGAACACTAAACGTGGGTAAATAAAAAAACTAAGTACATAGTTTGAAGTACACTACGAGACGAATCTTTTGAGCCTAGTTAGGTCATGATACGATAATATTTAACACAAACAAACGAAAAATGCTACAGTGCGCTACAGTGTCCGATGTGACATTTTCACCAAACTTTTTCAACCACTTTTTAGAACTAGACACACCCACAAGCAGGATTTGTATATAATCCGAATGTGGGAATCGCACGGAATTTGTGCGAGCGAAACGGACAACGGATGATGGATTGGATGGGCGGAGTGGTGGTAGGTGCAGTAGTGTAGTGAGGTCTTCGCGACTTCGCCACTTGAGAGTGAGCAGAGGTTGCTTTCATGGGATGGTCGCTGCCGGGAAAAAAAAGTTTCAGCTAGGAATCAGGGCGATTCAAATGTCAAAAACGCGTCAGGAACAGTGGAGATGAATGTGACAGCCTTCGCTGGTCTCTGCCCGCGGGATTATTACAGCTGAAACTCGAAATTAGCTAGCGGGAGAACGGAACGGGAGAGTAGACTCTGACAGTTGGGGGAGGAGTTTTCAGCGAGAGATGAAATGCAGTTATGAACATTTGGCGAGGTGAAGTCTCAGAGAACAGCACAGACGGCATGCAAAGTAAAACTACTGAAAGATGAGCCATATGAAAAAAGAAAAGGTTTTATGGAGCAGAGCTCTTGTGTTCCGAAACATGCCACAGACGTTGCCACTCTGCAGCTGCATTCTTCTCACATATACGTACGAGCGAATAAACACCAAGCAGGGCTCATCAGAACTGGCGGCGCACGGTCACACCAATGCAGTCAACAAACACGGTGTTTAGATGCAGAAAGTGCACGCCCGATTCGGGTCTGCCGGCGTCAGCGGGGCACCGTAACAGTTTCGTTTGTACGTGCGAAAAATTATCCAAAAATTTATTAATTAGGCTCAAAATATTCGTCTCCCAGAGTACAACAAAACTGTGCAATTAGTTTTTTATTTTATCTATATTTAGTACTCCATGTATGATATGACATTTTAATGTGATGGATAATTTTTTTTTGCATAATAAATTTGGGAGTAATTTTTTGGGAACTTTTGGGAACAGGACCAAAATCACCGAACCGACTCTCCTTACCACTCCACTGTCCAGTGGACTTGGCCAGTTGGCCTGCAAAATCAACTACAAGGTCAACTGGTGGGAGTCACTTTCAGAACATACTGCGACTGGCCTCCAAATGATTGAAAGGACAAAATCTTTTAGTTTCAATTATTCTTTCAGCTGCACATGAATTCAACGAAAACAACCATCACAAGAGCCAAGCATCCTTAACGGCCTCAAATGCTCCGGTCCGAGCCATGGACCGGCGACCAACGGGCTCCGGTCCTCTGGTAAGTCCGTCACGGCAGTCAGAAACCAGAACACTAGCAGAAGGTGCTCTTCAGGATGGGTTCCCACTAGAAACAAAGCAGCCATCAACATTCCAATAGTCAATTCTAGAAGCAAACAAAGAGTCTGTCATGCTTGCAGACAAAGAGATGGTGGACAGCTTGTTGGACGCTTTGAACTCCTTGAATGATGTGGTTCCGGAATTCAACTCCGTGGCATGACGCGGTTTAGGAAACTAACTCAACATAAATCCTGTGGCACTTTGGTGGAGCAGCTGGCATCGGTACTCCTTCAAAGACTCTGAGGTGCAAAATGATGATCACTGATACAGAATAAGGGCTAGGTGGGATGCACATTATGCATTCTCAAAGAAATAGCGGAAGAAGAATTACAGTTGGATAAGAATCTTGCATTTGCAATTTACAGACAAGACCATGCACCACCCAACGAGCCTATGGCAAACAAACACACGAATATATGACACCAATGGGGCTAATTCTTTGACTAAATAATTGTTCATACATGATGAGGATCAGGGGGAAAACACCCAATCAAGGCAGTCAAAGTCAAAATGCATGACAGGGCGTTTTCTCCCTTGCTATCTGGGTGTGCCACCATGAGTTAAACGGCCTTGCAATCCAAATTTCTCACACATGTTCTGAATGAACAAATAATTCACTTGTGAATTTCTGCTTGAGATGGACGTGCAGCCTCGGTGGCAAACACGCTACGTTCAATTACATCTGATGCACTTCTTGTAAGTACATCTGATGACAAGTCCCAGTTACCACTTCGCCGATCCCAGCTCGAGTGTCGTACCCGTACATCACTCCCAACTGCAGGAATCTGTGATTCTGAACCTGTCACAAGTTTGGCACTGGCTATTCCTTCCATCTCATTGCTGCGACGACCTCCCATTTCTACATCAACATCCTCATAATTGCGCCGCTGTGAGATCTTCAAAAGATCGCTACCAATTTCAAGATCATCTTCAACTTTCGAACGGGGACCACCAACTGGTTCCTCTTCGACCTCCCTACCAAAGCTAATTGTCGGAGGTCTCACTTCCTGTTGTGCATAGGCCCGGAACTTGTGTTTAGAAGGTTTTGTCTTGCTACAGAAGACTTCTAGGAAGTTATTCAAACATCCTCGATGATAAATATTTGGTCTGCTGTCTGATCTGTATCGAAAATTCTCGTACGTGGTCTGCAAAATGAAAGAATCAGAATGGAAATTGCAGCATTGCTTCATTTAAGTGTACAGCTATTATGAAGCTTGCTTGCACAGATGATAATATAATTTCTGTATAGATATAGACTAGTAACCTAAAATCCCAAGTACATCACAAAATATATACACAAGTAAAAGGCACATGCCCTTCTGATTCTTTTTAATCATAACTTGGACCCTTTAAGTTTATAGACATCAAATGGTCAAACCTAAATAACGCCAAATATCCCTAAAATTTTATCAACAAATTCATTAAACTATAAGATTTTTTATATTCTCCATGAATCCACCATAGAAATAATAGCTGCAGTGAAGCTAGTAGTCAAACATAATTATCTCATTTTTTCACATGGTTATAAAAGACAACACTAACCTAGTCAGTAAATTATTATCGCAAAGAATGTAGTAACACTTCTAGCTAGCAATTGGTTAGACAAATATATATTTTAAAAGAACTAGTATTCATGAAAACAAATTTTGGTCAAGAAAAAAGCAAATGAATTACTCAATATTGTATAGAGAAACTAACCTGGTTGGTGCTAATCAGGTACAGATGAAATCCAGTAAGTCCACCAACAAACCAGAGAGCAATGAAACAATATATCAAAAGCCCCAAAGAAGCTGGAGAGTGTTTGAAAGCCTTCCATACTGTTGGATAACCCTCATCCATGAGAAACTTGATGTACAAGGCTGACATTGCAAATACATAAATGCAGAGAAGAGTCGAGGAAGAAACAAACATGAAAAAGTACCGGTAATTGCGCTGCACAATGTAGAAGTGAGCCAATAAAGATCAGGTTGAAAGAACGCAACAAAAGAGAAACTGAAGCAAAATTTCCTAGAGATTGTAACAAATAATTCTTTCAACATGAAAGTTATGAACACCTGTCACTTTGAACTAAATATTTACAGTAGCTGATCTTGTGACATGAAGAGGATTTTAGAAAGATTACAGAACTGAACAATTCCTTTTGCCGGTATTATAATTTATACAAACTATCATGGAGCACCAATATTTCCAGTCATAGGATTTACTGCCAGTTATGCACATTTGAGAAACTGGTCAGGATGGAATAAGGTCACATTCCACCTAATAGGATAATCATGTGCCTATGTTGAGCATATGACAATTAAGTTCAGAAACATGTTACATGTCCACCAACCATACAATAATAAACGAGGAGGATAGCAGACATGGCAGGCATCGGAAGGAAGGTGCCACGATCAACAGTCCTTACATAGAGAACTACTGATTCACAGGAATTCGAGTCTAGGAAGGAGCGGGGTACTATTGATCTACAGGGAACTAAATCTGTGCTGCATGTTTCACCAAGGTTAAAGAGTTATCTAGATACAGAAGCATGTTACATGCCTACCAAGTGGACTTTAGGCCTATAACGATGAAATGTGTCACACTTATAGCAAGGACGTGCAACAGCTATACATTAAGTACACTAAATAGGTAAACGCCAAGAGGTCAAGAACTGTGTTAACCATGTCACGTGGTGCCAAATACATTAAAATCTTGCTACGATTTGATTTTTATTTCTTAACCCATCTTATCTCTGTTCTACATATGAGCTCAAAAGGAGACATCAGAGAGCACCACCTCAACCAATTAATCGTGATTTTCCAATCCAGATGTAAAAGGCAAATGCACTAGAGGCATTAGATTGTAAGCCTAACCGACCGTAAATTTCAAAGGATATTCTACTACAGAACTACTAAGATTAGACAAACAAGAGTAGATATCGGTATGCATATAACATTAGTTAACATGGCTCCAAATTATAGGTTTGTGGCACAATCCAAACCAAACAGAACCCATACAGAAGAGAACTCATAAGGCTACTCCAACCTCCCTCAAATAATGCTTGGCAACATTATGCCATTTGGATTCACACTCACTCTGCTCATTGCTTTTTTTGTGCTCTAAAGTACTAATCCCCTTAATCAAAAGGGTGCTGACTAGCATCACACCTTATAGCAGTATGAAGCAAATGCATTCATAAGCAACAATCGGAGGAACAACAAATCTTGCACAATTCGTTTTCAGATGTGTAGTCATTCCAGGAATCAAGATGTATTCATATAAAAGTTACAGGCAAAGATATCAAATTAACACGTTTAAGGTCTCTTCATGTTTGCTAAAGCAAAAACTCATGAGAATTGTGATAGGTTTCAGTAGAACAAAAAAAAAGATTATTTACCTGTCCAATGCATTGTCCAACCCAGGGGCAATGATGGTCAAAGCGCTCCACGCAATTGTTGCATATCGAACAGTGTGAACACCGAGGAGGCCGGTAAATCATGCAGGTGTCACAATACTTCACTTTCACAAGCATCCCATTAACCATTACTTCCTTTACACGGGGGAATTGCAGCCTCCCAGGAGTGCCCCCAGACAATGCATTCCCATATGAAAACTCTTCCTCCGGCGGGTGCGCTGCGCGGGGAACAATACCAGGATCCTGGGAAGAGGTAATCAAGAGCAGCACAAGCACCTGCAACGTACACAGAAGAAAACCAATGTTCCGTGCTCAGCTGAGTGCATACCCCCAAATGCTCTCATTGATTAGTACCAGGAGGAATCAGCACACGAAACGGAACTCACATAGATCATAAACACTAACGCTACCACAGGAATCGCATATCCCGCATTGTAAGCCGGGAAATGGTGGCGGAGATGACGAGCAACAAACGCGCAGAATACCAATACCGGGACCACGATGAGCGAAACCGACAGGATCAGGGACTTAGCGTCAGGTCCGAATATGAGCCTCCCACCAAAGAAGAATTTCTGCAGAAAGCAAGCAAACCACGTCAGAATGCAGCAGCGCCGCACATTGACACTTCTACATACACATACACAGGACGCAGCAGAAAACATGATAGCAGCACAACCAAAGCAGCCCAAGCAATCACTGTTCGTGCCTGGAAGTGCCGACAACAGTAGACCGCATACTGAGACTACTGACATAGCTACAGACAACAAGCAAGCAAAGCCTACCAAACGACACAGCAAAGAAGCGGAATTCCCCAAGAAAGAACCGGACAGACTCAACCCAGATTCCCAGTCCACGAAGCCATAAGAGGAGCAGGGGAAAGAGAGGGGCAGGATCTTTACATTGTTCCCTTTCCAAGCCTCGTACACTCGCTGCGGCCGCGCCATGGCTGGGCGAGTGGTCCGGCTCCGGTCAGCGCGGCTTCATCCGAGGCGGCGTCTCCCCTCCCCGCGAGCCGGCGGCGAGCACGAACGAGTCGACACGCGCACGAGGAAAGGGCGATTTGAAAAAGGAAAAGCGGAGGAATCGTTGCGGGTTGCGGCAGGGGATGGGGGAAGCGGCGAGCCCGAGCACGGAGAGGAAAGCAACGCCTGCTTGCGTCGCCTTTGTGCGTGGGGGGACGGGGGAGATGAGGTGTAAAACGAAAAAGCTTTTCTTTTCGAACGGAAAAATGGGTAAGATATTACGAGATACAAGCTGGCAACGGGGCCCGGACAAGACTCATGAGGGGTGCTCAGGCTCAGTGTTCTTGCACACGACACCTTGTGTTTTATTAAAATAAACGGCACGTGTGTGAAAGTAAGGTTCCTTCCTTCTAGAGGAAAAACACATATTGCATACTCCAAAAGAAAATTCTCTCACATTTCAAAGGGGCTGAAGCATATCATTGAAATTATTTTTTTGCCAAACTTTTATATACAATAACTATAAAATTGAAAATTATTTTGCATTCCAAGAGAAAACAAGGGGTTTTCTTGAATGGACGTACAAAACCGTACATCTCATGTACAAATATGAATACACTTAACTTTAGCGATAGCACTTTAGCTAAATTATAGCCAGGACATAAAAAAAAGTGAAAAACAAACTTTAGCTAGGAGAGAAATGCTAATGTGCACTTAACTTTAGCGATAGCACTTTAGCTAATCTAAACCGTGTCTGATACAGTGTTTATTTCATGTTTTCATGGATTTCTCTTTTTTCGTATAGATGTATCACGTGTGAAATTAGACTTAATAACAGGATTTACTAACCGTGATGTCTTTTTAATAGCTAGAGAAAGGTCATATAGAAGAACTCATGGGGAATACAAATTATCAAGTTAAAGCAAGGCAAAGGTAACAAGATTAGAGAGAGAAAATCCATCACGTAACAGAAGTATGAGAAATAGTGGGAGAATTGAGGATTTGAGATAGCCATTTGTGCATGTAGACTATTTTTTTCACAAATATGCAGGAGAGCTGCATATTCTTGTATTAAGAAGAAGGGGATCAAGGTCCCAAAGTTTACATACTCCGGTGATGCCAAGCACCGGTCTCGGCAAACACCAACACCTGCCAAGCAGAAAGTGTATGCTACGGCCGCAAATTGGCAGCTGCCTTGCCATCCCGAGAGCACTTCCCACCAGACCTGCCGGGAGAATGGACAATTTACTAGCATGTGATCAGTTGTTTCGTGTTCCTGATCACACAACTAGCAAGTGTCATGAGCATCTAATCCATGTCGTCTTCGACGGTCAGCTGTCCAAAGTCTGCCTTTGGCAGCCAGCCACATGAAGAACTTGACTCGAGGGGGTGCCCAAGTCTTCCATATTCGCCTTGCTCCGCGCATCCTGGCACTACCTTCATGCATCATCCTGTATGCAGATGCGGCACTGTAAATCCCGTCCGCAGTCCATTTCCATCGACAGAGGTCAGGGCCCTCCTGGAGGGTCACCGATTGCAACTGGTTGAGCAGGCTGATGTACTCCGCAAGCACCGGTACCGTGAGATCCCCTCACATGTCGCTGATCCATCTGTTGCTAGGCAAGGCATCAGCCACTGTCCTGATGCGCTTGGCTCTTGTCGGTATGATCTGGAATAGTGCAGGCGCTATCTCTAAAATCGCTCGACCATCACGCCAACAATCAGTCCAGAAAAGCGTTCTCTCGCCATTCATTACTGTGATCGTGACCGATGCTCTGAAGAAGTCTATTACTTCAGGCTCCACCTCAATCTTCAGCTCGGACCAAGCTCGGTCAGCATCTGTTTTTTGCAGCCAAAGCCCACCTCAATCCTGAGCGCGTAACCGGCCAATTTAAGATCAGTAATTCCCAACCCACCAAAATTGTGGGGCGGCATGCTGCCAGCCAGGACACCATGTTCTTTCCTCGGACAGATCGGTCAGTGCCGGTCCAAAGAAAGTTCCTCCGAATGCTGTGCAAAGCTTTGATCACCCCCGGTGGAAGTTTATCAGCCATCATCAGGTAGACCGGCATGGCAGATAGTGTTGATTTAACAAGTGTCAGTCGGCCTCCTTTGTTCATGAGTGGCCCTTGCCAAGCTGGCAATTTCTTTGCAACCTTCTCAATGAGTGGCAGGTAGTGTGACTTTGGGATTGCTTTAGTTGACAAGGGTGCCCCTAGATAGGTGATTGGAAAGTGAACAATCGGGCAGGGAAGCACACTCTGAAACTCCTGAATGGTTTCATTACAGCCAAAGATGGGGGTTATGGAGCACTTATCAAGGTTGGTCCGCAAGCCCGAAGCATCCCCAAATATCTGCAGAATCCGGCTTACTGCTCTAGCTTCTCTCCCATTGGGTGCTGCCAACAAGATCACATCATCCGCATACAAGCTGCAGTGATGTTTGATAATGGTCACCCCCATCGGCTGCAGAATTCCATCCGCTCTAGCCTTTGCAAACAACCGGTTGAGGCCGTCCATTGCCATAACGAACAATAGCGGTGATAGGGGATCACCCTGCCTCAGCCCTCGACGGTGTTCAATTAGCTGTCCCGGCTGCCCATTAAGCAGCACCCGTGTGCAGGCTGTGGATAACAGAAGAGAAACCCAGCCACACCATTTCGTGCCAAAACCCCATGCCTGCAAGACTTCAAGTACAAACTGCCAGGATACCGAATCGAAGGCTTTGGAAATGTCAAGCTTAAGTAGCAGCTTGGGGACTTTCCTCTTCCTGAGTATGACAGCAGACCTTTGAACATACTTGAAATTGTCCAGGATTGAACGCCCCTGGATGAAGGCGCTTTGGTTGCAAAGCACCAGCTCATTCATGTGCTGTGACAGTCGGTTCTCCATGAGCTTGGCCATCAGTTTGGGAAAACTGTGTATAAGACTAATGGGCCTGTAGTCTTTGGCTTCTTGGGCATCTGCCTTTTTGGGGATTAGAGTAATCAACGCACCATTTAGGCATCCGAATCCACGACGATCCTCCAGGAAGAATGCATTGACCGCAAGCAAGACGTCAGCCTTGATGATCGGCCAAGCAGATTGATAGAAGGCGGCAGTCATGCCGTCCGGTCCTGGTGATTTGTCCGGGGGCATCGCCCTGATAACTTTCCAGACTTCCTCTTCAGAAAACGGGGCCTCGAGCAAAGAGAAGTCTCGTGGCTCTACACCCAAAGCCTGCAGGTTGATTGTGGAGGTTCGCACCTGATCTGTACCGAGCAGCTCGTCGAAGAATTCGAACAAAGCATCACTCATTTCCTGCTCAGAGAAAACCAAGCCATGAGCAGTCGATAGCTTGGTAATGCAATTCTTGCGGCGCCTGCCATTGGCGTGCAGGTGGAAAAATCTGGTGTTGGCGTCCCCTTCGCTCAGATAGAGAATTCGCGACTTCTGGCTGGCGATCGTGCGCTCGAGGGATGAGAGGCCAAGAATCTGGCGTTTCAGAAGCGCACGGAACTCTCTCTCCTCGCTTGACAGCTGTCTGAATTCCTGCGCGCGATCAAGCTGCAGGACCACATCCTTGGCGACCAACAACTGCTGCTTGATGGAACCAATCTTCCTAGCAGACCAGCTTTGTAGCTCCCTGGCTACATTGCGAATCAGAGTGTCCAATCGCCGATACGCATTAGTGGTGCTGACTGGGCAGTGCCACCCCCTTTCTACCACTTCCAAGTAGTCTTCAAATTTAGGCCAGAAGCTTTGGAAATAAAAGCGAGGCTTACTCTTAATGGCTATGTTAGTAGTTAGCAGCAGCGGGCAATGGTCCGAGCTGGCCGTGGACAGTGTCTGTAGGAAGCAGGCAGGGTAAGCATCTTCCCAGTCCACCGAGACCAACACACGATCCAGCCGCACGAGTGTAGGGGAGTCTCTCTCATTGCTCCAGGTATAAGAGCGCCCATGCAAATGAATATCACGTAGTTCCAACAGATCAACGACGCGCCTGAACATTATCATGTTTCTACGATTAATACACAAGTTGCTTATGTCCGAAGGATTGAGGATGAGATTGAAGTCACCAAGCAACACCCATGGACCCGGACATTCGTCACGAATCGCTTCAATCTCCTCCAGAAACAGCAGCTTCGTTGTGTCATCCTGCGGCCCGTAAACCGTCGTGAGCCACCAAGGTGTCTCACCGGTAGCAGGGTGAACCAAGACAGTCACCGAAAAACAACCAATGCGAGCATCAGACAACTGTGCCACAACACGGCGACAGGCGATTAGAACACCACCACGTGTATCTGAAGCAGGCAGATACTCGTAATCGCTGAACTGATTAACCAACATAGACAAAATTACACCTCTAGTGATCGTAGCCAGTTTCGTCTCCTGAAGGCAGACGACTGACGCTCTGGTTTCGTCAACCAGCAGCCTAACGACGTCGCGACGGGCTTGCGTGTTCAGCCCATGCACATTCCAACATACAACAATAATGGAATCCATTCAAAAAAAGGGGGGACAACCGGGATCACGAGTCGGCACACACCTGCCCTAGGCCTGAAGCCCGAGGGCGGGACAGACGCAGCGCAAAGAGGGTATCAGGTCACGGACCGCATCAAAGTCTTTCTTCTCCATGCGCTAAAGCCGGACAACCTCTGCACACTTGGAAGTCGGCACTCTCGCTAGGGGCTGACTGGCGATGTGCTCGCTTCGCTTGGGGAGCTCGACAGCCTCTTGTCGTTTTGGTGGCACTCGCTTGGCAGGCTTGGGGATTAGAGGAGGTGCCAATTTCTTCTGAACTTCCTTCGCGAAAGCCGATAGCTGCAACCCCCCGCTAGAAAACTCTGTTGCCGGATCATGAACAGCAGCGCTGGTGTGGACTGGCGTGGTGGGCTCCTCAGAGGCCGGTTGAGTTACGACCGTCTCAGACACTGAGGGCGGCCCAAGTTTGCTCGGCACGCTAGAGGGCGGCCCAGAAGCAGAGGGCAACTCAAGCCCATCAACGCACACTCTAGAGGTCAGCAAAGGCGTATCAGGCACCCGTGACCCCTCAGAGAGTCCCTCTTTCACCCGTGCCTGTGCAGGCGCCACCACCAACGCCCGTGAGCTTGGACCACCAGCATCGGATTCCATGGCGGCCTCCACCAACATGGGGTCGAACTCCTGGCAAGGAGACCCCTCACGGAGGCCGACCAACTCACTTAGATCAGCCTCCCAGTACAGCTTCTTTTGATCTGACTCCACCGAGCAAGCTTTGACGAGACCGGTCAGCTCGCCCAAGGACGATTTGCCCGTTGTCTCAAGCGTTTCCAGCTGCACTGCCCCATGGGCCGTCTTGTCCGCATCCTCCCTTGTCGCCGAGCTTCTGTTTGAAGCCGCTTTGGGAAAGTTCTTTTGCTGTGGGTCCGGTTGCTCCGCAGAGACATCCTTTCCAGCTGCCGGCTCAGAGCACTCAGACAGAGCTGCAGAGGTGGGGCCCGAGTGGACCGTCTCCACCAATGGCTCAGGGTGCTTGGCCAAGGCTGCCACCAACGATGGGCCTCCCGCCGCCAACGCGCCTCCCGCTGCCGACGTACCTTCGCCATCCCTCGGCGTCGCACGCCTCGGGAAGATTTGCAGCCGCGGACCACCATCGCCGCCGCCCCAGGCACCATAGGAGCGGTCGGGGTTGCCATCCGGCCCACTGTCACCATCATCGGAAGGGGACTCGCTGGAAGTTGATGGCGCCCGGGGGGAGAAGTCGGCCACGCTTCACAGCTGCATGTGCACCGTGTAGACCAGCAGCCGCTTCTGCCGGAGGTAAGGCGTGACACCGGCGAAGATCCGCTGCATGTCTGGATCACTGTGGACCACGGGGACCTCGGGCTCAGCAATACGCAGTATTGTGGACGATGGGATCGCCATCGGCTCTCGCGTCCAAGCAGTGAGCTCGAATTGAGAGAGATCCGTCTTCGCGGCCGTGGCTGGCTCGAGCCGCTCCACCCAGCAGAAGGGACCAAGCAGCTTACTGACGGTGTCGAGGTCCCAAGCATGAGCAGGGATCCCAACCAGCTCCAACTTGACCTTGGAGTAGACAGTCAAGATCTCCGTGGACACCAGGCGAGTCCAAGGCCTCACGACGAGGTTGGTAGCGCCCAGCGGAATCAGTCCGGCCCCAAGAATCCGATCACGAACCGCCGACTCATTGCAGACGAGCAAGAAGCTTCCCGGCTGCATCGGCGTGGCGGTCACTGCATCGTTGCCAACCGCCGTGACGGCACCGATCACCGACCTGACCTCCACCGGCGTGCAAGCAAAGGATGCATTGCCGACCTGGCCGATGAGGGCGTGCCGCAGGCGAGCTTCCTCCCGAGCCATGTTCTCACTGAACTCAACGTAGCAGCCGTCCGGTTCCATCGACTGCGGCAGTCCACAGGATGGCCCCGTCGAGGCGCTAGCGTAGGCAGCCGGACGCGGGGGCAACCGCGGCGGAGATGGGGTGCGACTTGGGGTAGCGTCAGCCGGTGGAGTCGCCGGGCCGTCGACGCGCACCCAAGTCGCACCCCATCTCCGCCGCGGTTGCCCCCGCGTCCGGCTGCCTACGCTAGCGCCTCGACGGGGCCATCCTGCGGACTGCCGCAGTCGATGGAACCGGACGACTGCTACGTTGAGTTCAGTGAGAACATGGCTCGGGAGGAAGCTCGCCTGCGGCACGCCCTCATCGGCCAGGTCGGCAATGCATCCTTTGCTTGCACGCCGGTGGAGGTCAGGTCGGCGATCGGTGCCGTCACGGCGGTTGATGACGATGCAGTGACCGTCACGCCGATGCAGCCGGGAAGCTTCTTGCTCATCTGCAATGAGTCGGCGGTTCGTGATCGGATTCTTGGGGCCGGACTGATTCCGCTGGGCGCTACCAACCTCGTCGTGAGGCCTTGGACTCGCCTGGTGTCCGCGGAGATCTTGACTGTCTACTCCAAGGTCAAGCTGGAGCTGGTTGGGATCCCTGCTCATGCTTGGGACCTCGACACCGTCAGTAAGCTGCTTGGTCCCTTCTGCTGGGTGGAGCGGCTCGAGCCTTAAGTTACAGCAAGGCAAAGGTAATGACATTAGGAGAGAAAATCCATCCCGTAACAGGAGTATAATAAATAATGGAAGAATTGAGGATTGAGATAGCCATTTGTGCATGTGAGCAATAATAGGTGTCTAAAAAGGACTAAGAGCCAAAATGCAAGTTGTGGGTTTGACTTCACTTCATGAAGGGATGTGACCTTGAAAAATTAACATAAAAAAGTTCAAATTATCAGGGCGGGCTCCAGAAAATGTTCCCACAACAAGAATTTTCTGAAATCAAGAACGGGCTACAGCTACCAAAGAATCTGTCATGCCGAAATCGAAATATGTGAGAGGAGTGAGGGGCTACATGTAAAGTACGCCAGCCCAGCAGTCCATCTCCACCAAAAGGCATTGCGGCTGCAGATACTCCTATACACCGGGTCTACAACGGACGCTGTCAGTGCCAGGTGCGTGTAGGGGTCCACGGGTGGTCAAACAGCCAGGCACTGTTCGGAATGCACCGTGAACCGGGCCCAGCCAGCGAATTGCTGGGGGCATCGAAGCTCGTAGGGGACGCCTGGTGGGGCCAGAGGACAGGCGCCAGAAGAGGCCTACGGGAAATCAGTGTCCTACACCACCTAGGGGTACTTGTGGCTTGTGTGCGGTGTGCCCTTGAGCCACCCCTTCAGCACTGAGCAAATCAGCCTAATCTCGAAGGGCACACATGATTTGATTAAGAGTTGGACAGTTATTGGTAGTAGTTGTTAAAGAAATGCACGTGTGGCTTCGCTAATCCACTGACCGAAAGGCAGAGGATGTCAGGATCAGAATAATATAATATACAGATCATATAATAGTATAATAGATGGTTTGAGTTTCACGCTACGGACCAGAAATGACGAGTATTTTTTTTTCATTTCCTTCAAATTCAGTGTCTCATACTATTGATACGTATATGTTTTGTTGGTGATTGAAAAGACTAACGCACAAAATATTCTTAGGGCCTGTCTCTCCGACCCTGAAGAAAATCGAACTGTTTACTGTAGAATTTTATGGAAGACTGTTGTAAATCTTTTGCATCGCAAATAGATTATTTGGCCGTAAACTCTTTAAGCGATATCAGGGGGGCCAATCTAACGGTGGGGCGGCCGGGCGGCCGGGGCTGGAGCCCCCTACTGCCGTAGAACTCTTAAACCCCTTCTTAAATTTTTTTTTGGTCATGGGAGGAAAGATAGAAGGAGCTGAAGTGTCGTATAACCCTTGGAGGCCCCCTAGGTGTTTTTCCTAGATTTGCCACTGATAGCAGCATATCAGACTTTCGGCAAAGAAATTTGGTTCATTAGAGAAAGGACTGTGTCATCCAGCACAGAGGCGGAATGCTGGGACTAGGAAAACTGAGTGCAAAATTTTAGTTTTATAAAAAAATAAAAAGAACGTAGGGGAAATCCGAGGGCTTTGGAATCCTATGAAAAAGCTCCTTTTCAGCTGTCCCGAGGAAGTACAATCAACTTTGGTGGTCTCCTCCTTGCTACACAATCCTCAGAAGATGGATGTAACTACTGTAAGGCCTTGTTTAGTTCTAAAATTGGGACATCAAATTTGGGAGGAAGCTGTCTCTTCCTAATCATTGCGCCACTGTAGCATTTCGTTTGTATTTGCGAAAAATTATCCAAAAATTGATTAATTAGGCTCAAAATGTTCGTCTCGCAGAGTACAACAAAACTGTGCAATTAGTTTTTAATTTCATCTACATTTAGTACTCCATGTATGTTATGACATTTTGATGTGATGAGTAATCTTCTTTTTGCATAGTAAATTTGGGAGTTGGCTTTTGGAAGGCCTAAGCAAAAGCTTTGCTCCCGGAAACAAACACGTCCTCCAACAGAATCAATTCCTATCTCCTCCTTTCTGTTTGTTTTTTTTTCCTGAAAGGAGCTAAACGCTTCGTGCATTTGATCTGCTGCATAAACCCCAAGTAGAGCAAACTGCACCATTTTAAGCTACCATTTAAACATTTATCTTGGCACGGACAATGACGGACGCCAGTACTTTGCTCCAGCATTTATCTGTACCTCTATCATTTTACCTTTTTCTGAATTGTTATAGCAGGTGTGGTCCATGAAATCAGATAATAAAAACAAGTCCAGAATTCACCCATGGTCATGGTCTCATGGTCATGGACAGCACATTTCGAACAGCTTGGTGTCAAGTGTGGGGATGTGGGCCATTGTATAAACATTCTGCAAATCACTCTCAAGACTTTCAGGGCAAGCAAGCCGATAAAAGAAAAGATAGTAGTAGGAATAAAGGTAAAGCAGTTGGGAGTAGTGAATACCGAGTCCCGACCTCTTGCTGCTCAACTGCTGTGGCATCACAAGGACGCCAGGAGTGAGCTGGAATACGGGTTGGACAGCATCAATGCCAAGCTGCAGCTGCCCGTTTCCTTTGGCCCGGAGTCCAAGACTACAGACAGGTCAATATGTTCAGAACTTGAGATGCCTCCTGAAAACAGGGGCAAGATTTCAGTGATAGGGATGCTCATGATTAGGCCAAACACCTTTTACGCATTACTAGTAGGTTAAAAGTTTAGAAAGTGGTCTTAGCTAGACAGTGAGGGAAATACATACCTAGAAGATTAGTGTATGCTTGGAACAGAGTCGTAGGTGTCTCTTTTTCCCTTCTCATTCCCATCTTTCAGACAAAAGACATCTGTGTACAGCAAGCAGATGCTTTCTTCGCGAATATAGCAAGCAGATGCTTGGAACTAAGTACTTTTATCTGTTTTCCCTTCTCATTTCCATCTTTCATGATCAATAGTGTCTGCACATTGAGCATATGCTTGAAACAAAGTCCTTTGTGTCTCTTTTTCCTTTGGTTCCATCTTTCAGATCAACAATACTGCACACTGAAAAAACAATACTGCACACTGAAACATGCAATCACCATGAGAATGAGAATCAGACAACTCATGTACTCTTGTCAATCGTACGACAAATGAGCGGTGCAGAGTAACCCATGTACACAGTAGGTTGATAGCCAAGTTATTTATTGATATGGTGCAATAATACGTCAAAGACTTGTAACAATCAGTGGTAGTGGTTGTGTAGTTTTTTATGTTCAAATGAAAGAGTTTAGTAGACTAGAATCTAAATCAAACACTAAAGTTTTCTGTATATTAAAATTTATTGCCAAACTATCTGATCTATATCTAGCTAATGTTTGTTTATCAAGTCACTCTATCAAGAGGCAAGTGCCCGTTAAATCGCCTTCTTTCCATTTTCTTTTTTCATCCTCACAAATGAATCCAGCTTCAAGGACATAATAGACCTAGTCCATGTCCATGAGGAATGTACTCAATTTCGACCAGTAAACGATTGACCCATGAAAAGCTACATCCATCAGATTGAGGCCCTGTTTGGCTACAGTTTGGCCAGCTAAACTTTAGCCTAGACCTATTTGGATCCACGGCCAAATTTTAGCTAAAAATGTACGAAAATACTCTTTTCCTCTTGCCTCTCTCATGGGTGGTTCCCATTAGCTCCTCTCCCAGCTAATGTTTTTTAGACTTGGCTAAAGTTTAGCACATCCATTAACCCCACTTGTTTGGATAGACTAGTGCTAAAGTTTAACATTTTCATCTATTAGCACCTGGATCCAAAGTTCCAAACAGGCCCCCTTCAATTGAACCCATCAAAATGCACGTCTCGTGTTCCCCATATACCCAGTGATGCTAGAGTAATAGCCTGGATTGCTGCTGCAATGCTGTAAAAGCTATATGCCCATATAGAAGTCCAGGTTTTATATAAAAGAAGACCCGCAGGAAATTACAATTCATAAAATAGGCTAGGAAAAACTGAACTTTTATGCTACAAGCAAAAATCCACCATGCAAGTTTCAGAGCTATGCTGAATGAATTTATTCTTGCTTACTGACACCAGACTGATCTCTACTTTACTATATCAAAGGTAGGAGTACAGAAACCACATGGATTTGTTTTCGGCCGTGCAACCAAGAGCATACGAAAAGGGGAACACGCAATGACACCAACAGTTAATAGTCAATGTCAATCATCCATTTTGCAAGACATGTTCTGGGCTCCACAATATTGTCTATCTCTTTGTGCTATTCACAGAAAAATGTGTAGTACAATGGCAGGACGTGATGCTTGAGTGCATATGAAAACTGGAAAGGCCTTATTTTTCATGTCAGACTCAGCAGTTCGTGAATCTTCAAATTCTATGTTGGAGGGAAAAGACAGTAATAAGAAGGTAGAAGTATACTACAGATTGACTTCCAGTGAACTAGTTTTTAGTGGCAGAAAAGAGTAATGCAAGTAACACGATGAAGGAATAATATCTCCTAGTACCAGTGCAGAGAGAAAACACAGACTCAACTGGATCACCCAGCAGAGCATCCAGAGAACCATTATGTTCCAGTCTTCAGGCATCTTGAAAAACAGGATACCAGAAAAGTCAGCTGTAAAGCAGGCTCTTCAGAAACCAGTTAACCATCAATGTTGTTTTAGAGTTGGTACCTGCTCGTAACAAGAGTAGAAAATGAAATAGCTTAAGCACATATTTTGATCACTAATGAATACTGTAGGTGTCATAGCCAACTGATATTACAGATAAAGTTACTAGATTTATGGCCAACTGATGATTAATTCTTGAGTTATACAAGATCACCACAGAAATAATGCTTACGTTGTCGAACCCACTCATTCTGGTATCTAATCTGTTCCATATAAAATAGTCTCATCCCAGCTGAAACTTATGCTAATTTCCAGTCCTGAATGCCAGTTGATACCTATCTCATATCTTGCAAATAAACTAACAGACACGAAAAGACATAAAGATAAGGTAATTCTAACTAGCATGAGGCTAAACTTCAACACATTGATAGTTCTTCTCATCCCATTAAGTAAACTATGATATGATGCCACATTTTTCAGGCCCTATTTTGCCATACCTGAAAGCTGATGTATTTCACATTGATAATGAGATTACAGGGAGGTTACAATATATAGGCTTAGCAGCCAAACAGCCATAGTGTGAACAGGCCAAGAACCAAAGGGTCTAAAGGTGTGAACGCTAGCTGAACAGACACTAAGCAGAGTAAATGAGGCACAAGGCACTAGGCCTGTGCGGCAGCAAAACAGGGGATTAATAGTGCTGTCTAACACGCCCCCGCAGTCGAAGCGTCTGGTGCCCAGACATTCAGACTGGAACGAAAATCTGCAAAAACTGAGGAAGGCAGCCCCTTGGTGAATATGTCGGCGAACTGGGAAGTTGTTGGAACATGAAGGACACGGACGTCACCAAGTGCAACCCGCTTTCGAACAAAGTGAAGATCGATCTCCACATGCTTGGTGCGCTGGTGCTGCACAGGGTTGGAAGACATGTAGATAGCGCTGATGTTATCGCAGTAAACCAAGGTGGTCTTGCGCAAGGGAGTGTGTAGTTCAGTCAGCAGTTGGCGCAACCATGTGGCTTCGGCGACAGCATTGGCGACTGCCCTGTACTCGGCTTCGGCACTGGACCGGGACACCGTGTTCTGGCGCTTGGAGGACTATGAGATGAGGCTGTCACCAAGAAAAACAACATAACCAGAGGTGGACTTGCGTGTATCGGGACAGCCTGCCCAATCTGCATCTGAGTAAACCACCAAGTCCTGCTGAGCTGATGGGCGGATGAGTAAGCCCATGTGAAGAGTGCCGCGAAGGTAGCGCAGAATGCGCTTGAGAGCTGCCAAATGGGGTTCCCGGGGATCGTGCATGTGGAGACAAATCTGCTGAACTGCATAAGAGATGTCTTGTCTGGTGAAGGTGAGGTATTGTAATGCGCCGGCAAGACTGCGAAAGTCTGTTGGATCAGCAACAGGGTCTCCATCAGCAAAAAGCTTTGGGTTCAGATCGACTGGCGTAGTGCAAGACTTGCAATCGGTCATCCCAGCTCGGTCAAGAATCTCAAGCATATATTGGCGTTGAGATAAGAACAGTCCCGAGGAAGTGTGTTGAACATGCATACCAAGAAAGTGGTTGAAGCGTCCCCTCGAAAGAGAGAACTTAATGTGATACAAATACCAGTCCCAGGATGCTGGTTCACATTATTACAACAGATAGTTCAGTAAAGAAAAAACATTCCGGGTGGCCGTTGCATTGCAGGGCCACGACAA
>OAMR01000386.1:1237161-1255306 GCA_900205405.1 Echinochloa crus-galli | reverse complement strand
GTCATCCACTTTCCGATCTTACTACTTGAGGTGAGTTGTCACTAAGAGTAGTAACGAGGGTGCTTGCTTCTGCTAGCGAAGTGAGTAGTTATTGATCTGTGTAGGAGTGGTTCCTAGACTTGTCAGTAGCCTTAGTTTCTACCCGTCGCAACGGAGGTGGTAGCCGTAAGGTGGTGACAGCCCTTACGGTCGTTGTAGTCCATCACGTTAGTTCCGGTGCTTTAGGACTCAAGGTTCAGGGTAGTCGGCACCCCTTCTCATCCCTTTCTGTGTGTCGGAGGCCCTGTAGTCCCGAAGCAAGTCACTGTTCGTATCCTCTGAACTGCTCAGTAGTTGGTAGAATACCTTTACTAGACCTGTACCCTCTCTACCCTCCTATCATTTCTCTTCTCTCCTTGTTGTCGTCATCCACCTCATCCATTCCATTTCATCCATCTTATCCAATCCATACCATTCGTTTACTCCATACCGCTACCCTTGGACAGCTTAGATTAGAATCACCACTTCTCGTTCTCCGTGGAAATCGATACCTGGAATACTCCCGGGTGAAAGATACATCGATATCCGTCCGCTAGTGGATTTATGTGCGGGTCGTAAGAGTGCCAACAGCCTGCTCCGCCCCGGCCCTGGCCACACGCCCCCGCCGCCCCTGCTCCCGCCCTTCCGCCCGCCCGCCCCGTACGTATCCCCGCCGTTCCTGCCCCCGCCTGCGCCGCCCCGGCGCCCGCGCTCCGCCTACGCCGCCCCGTCGCCCGGCGTGCCGCCTCGTCGCCCGGCGCGCCGCCCTGTCGCCCAGATCCGGCTGTCCCGGCGTCCACGCCGGCCGGTCGCCCTGCCCGCGGCGCGGTCCCGCCTTGGCACCCTCCCCAGCGACGCACCGTCGCCGAGGCAGGGCTGGTGCCAGAGAGGGAGGCAGCCCCCGCACCGACCCTGCGCCACCCCCGCTTGATCCCCCGGCATCGATCGGTACGCTGGCCCGTCCCCCCTTTTCCATCCGCTTCCCTTCCTCTCCCCTTTTTTGCTGTCGCCATACCCTCTTCCCCATCATCATCATTGGTTCCCTTTTCCCCCGAGGTACCAGGCGGCCGAGGAGGCGTCATCGCCGCGGCCCTCGGCGGCCGGCTGCTAAGCGTTACTGATCCGCTCCCACTGCGCGGCGGCGGTGGGCTACCGCCAACCCTACTCCGCTGCGTCCGCGCGGGCGCTCGGCGAGTAAGCCTCGGCGACGACCGCGGCGGCGGCGGCGATGAGGGTGGAGGTTGGGACGACGGGGGCGCGGCCACGGGGAGGCGGGCACCCAGCGGTGGTGTCGCAGTGGCCGTGGACGCACTGCTGTTCAAGCACCTGCGGCGATGGGGTGCACGAGGGTGCCCATGATATGCAACTTTGGACTGCCTTTGATGGTTAGAAAATCTTCATCTTCATGTTTGGTCGGACTGCCTTTGATGGTTAGAAAATCTTCATCTTCATGTTTGGTTTTGGTCGTAGCTTGTTGGACTGCCTGCAAACTGCTCGATGAAGAATCATGTTGTTGTGATATTCACTGGCGATTGTTATTTTTGTGCCTTTGCAGATGAAGGAGGAAGAACGGGGAACACACCCACATGGATAAATGCTAAATTGAACTTTGATACCATCGGCAATACATCCTTTGATTCAGGTAGGATTCATGTAGGAATCTCTCACATGGGCTGGCTGCCAATTGGTTCAGGACGTCCATTTGATTCAGGTTGGGTTCATATTGTCCAAATATTGTTTGCATGTGAGATTCGTAGGTCTTCTTGTTAGCGTCTTAGTGAGGGGACCATTTTATATCTTGCTGGAGTAATTATCATGTCTGCTTTTGTAGTGTTACTAAAACATCCAGGATGAGAACTATTTTTGCTTCCTGAAACTTCACCAGACAACCAAGAACTATTATTGCTTGCTTAAACATCATGAGGTGATTGCTATTTTCACTTTTGGTCTTGTTGAATTTTGGTGACTGAATCCTGACTCCGAAGATGAGAACTATTTTGACTTTTGCGCTTGCTGAATTTTGGTCAATGAATTGCTTCTTCATTTTTCTGCAATGTGACGTGTGCATTCTACATACTTTCCTCTTGTCCAGGTGACTATATGATAAGGAATAACTGCTCCTAATTGTTGCTTTAATTTCTTGCATACAAGCAGCACATCAACGTGTGTTATTATCTCCATCCCTTTCTCTCGTGTTGATATCGCAGATAGATTATTCCTGTCCTTGGCAATATTACATGATTGTTAATATACAACCTTGGTGTTTATTTCTGGTTCTTATAAGATAGAGATAGACCACCAACAACAATTCTCCATGCTCTGAAAGGAGACAGTGAAAGGTGAGTACTCTGAACATGTTATATGTGTGATGCTTTGGAGATATAATTCCGTCGCTGGATGCTAATCATGCTTGGGCTTTCCTTCACCGTTGCAGAGATTAGTTCATCAATGGGATGCATGAGATGAACACTAAGATAAGGTACATAATGTTGTGTTTTTCCTGGTCATTGATGCGATCATAAAACAAACTGCCTAATGCTGCATATCTTCTTTTGGTGAAATGATAACTTTTGAATTCTAGATGTGCGTGTATATGTTCTAGGTAGCTTGTTCTCCCCCCACCCCCCCCCGATAGAAAATGTGCTAATCAGTAATCACTGCTCTCCCGCAACCAATGCAGGTAGCTTCTTCTCCTGCCCCATTGAAGAGGGTGGGTTCATTACTTATAACTTGGCTTCAGGAGTCTTGCATGTACAGAGTTTGGTGATAATGTACTATGATGCCATTTTTTATTATTTCCAACAACAGAGTTGGGTGATGATTCTAGCATTTTGAGGATTTCATTTGCCTTCTTTCCCTTGTTTATTCTAAGCTTTGCTGCCTTCTTTCCATTGTATATTCTAAGCTTTGCTGCCTGCTTTCTCTTTTACATTCTAAGCTTCAGGTCACTTATTCTCTCGCTAAAAAATGTTGGAAATTTATTGACAACCAGATTTTCTGCAGGACACTCAAGCTAAAAGATTTCAATTGTCACTTCCTACTTCCTGTAGACCTCAAGGTAAGAAAGTTAGAGAAGTCATGCTTCTCGCCACTATTCTTGCCCATATTATTTCACATTGTTTGCTAAGAGGCTGGAAAGTAACTAAAATGCAGAGACTTTTTAGCTCGCATTGTTTACCCATGTGAATCTTTAGAAAATCACTTCGCCATGGAAGCTTTTACTTCAAAATCTATCTATGCAGAAATGTATAACAATTATAATTTCGAGCGTCACTTGAACTTATTACTTGTTATGTAGACAACTGAACCTGAACTGTGCATAACTCAATTTAAGTATTGTTTGTTGGAAAAAGCAGCTTACTGCTAATTTACTTATTGTTTGTTGGGAAAAGTAGCTTACATGTTTAAACACTGGTCTAGAAACTCATGCTGTCTTTCATGACAATTACTCCAGCCTAAAATTAGACATGGTCGTAGGCAGGACTCTGCTTTTAATATGAACAGGTACACTCTGATTGCCTCCTTGTCATGCTATTTTGAGATTCTCGAAAATTGCAGAGGTCAGTCACCCGTTAATTTTGTGGAACTCAAAATCCGATCACTGTATGCCCTGGTGTACGCATGACTGACTAAAATATAGAATTTCTTGCAGTGCTTTTGAAAACCTTTTTTCCCCATCAACTGTGAGCAGACAATGTTTAAAAGCTCACTGAAGTACCCTGTTCGATAATTCCATTCTGCACTGGCTCATTGGTGTTTGTTGACCACTTCTGAATATTTTTCAGAGCCACATTCATAATGAATAGGGTGGCAATGATTATGAGATATTTGAATCTGAAAGAACAGTTGGTCTTGGTCATACAAGTATGCTGGCATGTAAACAAGTTAGAAAGGCTCGGAGGATCAAAATGTTGCATCAGCCTAGAAAGGTAGGGATGATTGTTCTTACTGTATAACTCGGTATACAAATTGTGGTCTGTATATTTTTTTTCATCACTATGATAACATGGTACATTTTGTGTTTTTTAGGGCAATGGGTCTGGAAAATGAAATACAAATTTTACATAAGACATTTGGTGAGAAGTCCACAGACTGTGTTAACTTTTGAAAGAGGTATCTTTACAAATACTGGTTTCAATTTCAGTTATATGTTCATATATTTCGTATTTAAGGCTGAAAGCTGAAAAAAGTACGATATTTTGTCAGAAGCATGATCGTGGTAGATCTTTTGCTGAGTAGAATATAAACCCATGTTACATTGCTGATTTCAAAATATGTTTTGGCAGTTAGAATTGCATAAAAGGTTAATAGAAAATGGTACCCATTCATTCGGTCTGGAGGGTCTCCAATGCTTAGGATCAATGCTACGTATAGTTGCTCCGAGGTATGTGGTTGCATGTTAGACTAAATTATCTATCTATATACTAAAAGGATGCGCCGGGACTTCCTCAAGTCCAGGAGATAACATAGTTGGTTTAGTTCGTTAGGGTTTAGTTTAGCAAATAAGTTAGTTGAGATTTTTTGTACCAGGATCTTATAAACCGTGATTATGCGAGGAGTTTTAGGCATTAGATTGTATCATCTAGGTTGAAACTTATGTTGATTAAGAGCTCTTTTTTATAAAGTTGGATGAAATATGTCTTATTTTATTTACTTTTTTCATCAAATCAATGTTCATAATAGCTTTAGATGGATTTTTTATGGTTAATATTCACTGTGCTTTTTTATACACGCCCAATATTTGATAGAAGTTAAGTGACGGATTTTTTCTTCTTCTTAAACAAGTTGGATGTTTTTTAATGCAGTTTTTTCTTCAAAAAAGGTCTAAATGCTGACCAATTTATTGTATCTAATATATGCAAGAATGGATGGATTAGTGAAGTTTTTACATGAGTGTTTAAGTTTTTTTTTAAAAAAGGAATATATCTGCTTTTTTTGTTCTCTTGGGGTATGCAAAATTTGTTGTCCTGTCTAAGTGCAACATCTTTCTTCAATTTGAGGAGGCAATATTCCTTTATGGAAATATCTAATTATGGATACCAGCTTATGTTAGTGCATTGTAATTGTTGGCTAACTTTTGTGGTGCTCATCAACATTGATCTGAATACAGGTTAGGAAGGAGTAGAAGAAAAAGAAACAGCAAGGGAGAATGGGACATAACTACGGGATGAAAAAAAGGGCATAATGTTAGAGTTGGACTCTATTCATCGAGTGTTCAGATTTGGAGGATGGTGACTCAGGTCCAAAAAACTGACTTTTGTTCTTTCCTGACTACAATCACGACATCTATATTAGGATTGTGGCCGCGATGTGCTTTCTGTCGTTGGTGACAAACAAGGGAGATAGCCTGCTTGGTGTGACCTTGTCTGGAACATTGTACTTTTGCAGAGTAGGGACTTGCATCTCATAAAGTCTTCATTTTGATTTGGAGAAAGTACTGCCACCCAAAGGTCTGTACTCTGAGTTTTTTTATATGTACAAGATAATGCATTAGTAAACCGTGCAAGACTTAATTGTGTAGGTGCCCAACACGAGATGATTATCGACACCCTTTCGTGCTATATTCTGATGGTTTGTTGCTCTCCATTCTCCTACCGGAGGATTTATTTGTTGTTAAAATACAGTCCTATGTCGATGGAATTGGCATTTGGCTACTGCTCTTCCATTGCAGAGGAAGAAAATTGAAGAGATAGGACCAGAGTGCATTCTAAATTCAGCCACGGTAAGACCTGCCACCGTCTACCCAATTTTCTTTTGTTTAGACTTTTTTCAAGTTTGTATTTCTTAAGTATTCAAGTCAGATTATAGATTGTTGTATCTGAGTCTTGATCAATGTTAGAATGTTCCATTTTTACAGTGTTATCAAGTTTAACTTTTTTTTGTTCAGTGGTCTTGTACACTTTCTCTCAATGTGAATACTGGTGTCCAGTTTAGCAATTTTATAGGGCTTGTGTCAATTGTCTATGAATTTTTGGATAGTAGAGAGGTTTATTTTTTTATAGTATAGATAGGATGAACATTTAATCTTACTGACAAAAATAATATGATGATGGTTAGTTCATTATACCATTTTTATGAATTTTCACTGGAGTTTGTTCAAGAACCAATTTTTGTTAAAGAAGAAAGTACAGAGGTTGGGGCTATGCCTGAAGGAATTTTATGTGAAAATTGTGTGGGTTACAACCCTGCCAGATCCATTTTCTTGACATCAAGCATAGTTGAGCGACAAGAGCTAAGATTAACCTGCTAAATTGTTGGTGAGCTTAAAATATTGCTTTATTTTTTTACATATTCTCTCTAAACCATGCAGACGATATCATAACTCATTAGGTAAGCTGTAACAAGTGACTGCTCACTCTGAAAGCAGAATGCTTAGAGAACTTCTGTTGATTTCAAATTTTTTGTTTGATTCCACTGTATTTTTAGAATTTTTTATAATGTTTTATAATTACAAATTTCCATTGGGTTGTTTCTGGTTATAGTGTATTCCTATATTTTGCATTCTGATCACACTATTCCGTGTGTTTGTCTATCCACTTTGGGGCAACATATTCTTGTTCTCGTGTCAGGTTTATAGCAATGTTAACCTGATTTGGAGATTTCAGATCATGTTACTCACTTTGAATTGGGTTTTAGGATTCAGCGCGAGGCAAAATTTGTTAATGTCATCAATATTTTAATATATGTCATTTTACAGAATATCAAGTGGAAGAAGTATTTTGTGATGGAAGCTGTAATGGATTACCGTAATCTTGCCAGTGAGCCTTCACACCAGCTGATGAGCAATTTGGTACATACTGCCTGAGATAATTCACCCAGTATATAAGGTTTGGGCACTTGATTATTACTGATCACCATTAATTCTAAGTATTGCATGGTGAAAATTGTGGAAAAAAAATGAAGTGAATCCTAAGTATTGCTAGATTTGATCCTGACAGAAATTTAAACACTTATTATGCAGTCTCCATAAGTTAATAAATATTTGCTTCACTTCAGATATATTGAACTGAAGGGTAGCTCACCACTATCGTATTTTTATGTTTGACTGAATTATTGCTTCATGAAACGATAAGATAAATTTATTTAACCCATCCCAAGCAGTATAGTACTCATCTATGCAGTCATTTTTGAACTCTTAACAAAATGTCTCTCTCCTTCAGTTTATACACCGGCAGGTGCTTATCTTTGCATTGGTGCTACTGCAGTATGGACTGTGTGTAGGCTATGTTGATCATTGGTTGCTTCCCCTTGCTGCAGGTATGTTGATCATTGGTTGTTGTTACCCCCTGCTGCAGTTTATATGCCTGTAGTGTGGACTGTGTTGCATGTGCGTTGTCCATTGCTGGTAGATTTTGTTTAGGATATTATGTAGGAGGCTACACAAAAGTGAGCTTGTCCATGGCATTGACAATATAAGGATTAATTCCATTGGGTTCTGCACATTCATTAATGAAATTTCTTTTCTTGCTATTGTCTGTGTGGTATTTTAAATTTTTGGACAGCAAAGGAATTTCGAATTCTGGTATTAATCTGCACGAAATTTCAATATCTTGCTCATGTGAAAGTTGTAGGTCTCGTCTTTATCTTTCCAATGGCGCTGGTTTTGTTCCAATTAGATTAGTGATTTAGGAGTTATGCCATGAACAGTACTGATGTCTAAGGATGTTTCTGCGCAGGAATCTATATTTCTGGTTTTGATATAGTTAGGAGCATATTCCTTCTGTGTATGGTGTGTTGATAATTCTACCTTCCTGTAATTTAGGGCGATGACTAGCAGGATTATAAAATTGTTAAGAAACATCGTCGCTCTCATTCTGTAGGAGACATAAATGACATTTATAAATGTCATGAAAAAAGTTATCTATTATTTATAAATGACATTTGCTTGTATTTGTCGAGGTGATTTTGTACGCTTTGCATGAGGCTCTTATCAGTTAAGAGGAGCTGCTTGCCTACATCGATAGCAAGGAGATTGCCAAGGCTAAGATTTGTAAATCAACATGATATTATGATCCTTTTGCCATTATGCCATGTATCTTTATCAGCCTCTAATGTTTAGCTTCCTACAATGGAGAAAACGAAGAAAACAATGTTTTGCTACTATGACCCTGAGAGACCCTTTGCGTGGTTTCTGCCTTGTGAGATGAGAACAGAAAGATGGCATGAGATGTAACAGGCTGTGCATGTGTTCATTTTCTTGACATGTGAATCAACACGTTTTCATTGTAAATGCTAAATTGAGAAAAATATGATAGAGATAAAATGAGTACTTTTTTCATCTTGAGTTCTGCCCTTCAAATTCATGGCCTCCTTCCGGATCTTTTAATATATTTGTTTCATTGTAGGAATAATTGGTTGGTTAGTTGGTTATCTGATGATAAGGTGTGTGGACGTTAGCTAACAGAGTACGCTTACATCTTCCAGCAATGACTTTGCTATTTCGGTCACTAAAGTCTGGTTCTGGTGATAAGATTTTTATGTAAATATTGGTGCTGGTGCTGCTTTGCTTTCATGGTAAATATCTTACTAATAGAATATATAAAAGAGAGTTTAGCACGCGCGTGTCGCGCGGACATTGCGACTAGTAGAAATATAAGAGCTGCCTTTTCTCAACAAAATGATTATGTTGTCATGTATAATGTTGTTTGCAAATAAACATTGCCATGCAATCACCTTAGTGTTTGTACTTTCAAATTTAACCATAAAATACATTGTATAATGCTGCTTGCAAAATAATATTACCACTTAATCACTTTAGTGAATTAGACCTTAAATTTTTGTTTAAAAAAATCCTATAGCATCGCGCAGGATATCACCTAGTTACTTTTACACCAACTCTCCAATACAACGCTTGAATTAGGAAAGAGAGAAAGACTGAAGATGCTCTAAAGGGGAGGAGGTTGAAACTATCCTAATAGATTAATTGAATTAAGGTAAACTCTTCTGATACCCATAAAAGATCTATTAATCTTTTATTAAAAAATAATCTATTGAAAAAAATGTACCCCGGAGATGATCTAAGCCGAAACAGATTTCATGATATTATTATGATTTTTTGTATAACCTTTTATCTATTGGTTAGAGAAATTTTTAAGAATAGCTAAAAATAAAATTCTAAAATGCTAATTTTAAGACTGCTAAAATTATTATGAGTAAAAACCGTTCCAAAAAATTAGGTTAGAAAACAGCCATGTTATCCGTTGCGGGAGCCGTTGCTTGATTTTTGGGTAGTGGACAGTAAATCACGATTTTTCCGCTATTTTTACGTAGGATATTAGCGGAATTCGGGTCCGACAGTATGTCCCTACAGGACCAGCGCAATACTAAGCTCAGATCCAACGGATCAATTACCAATAATACTCCTCTACGCAAAAGACTAGCGTACTTATTCACGCCTTATATATTGTGCTCCATCGTCTATTGTCGACGTGGAACTAAACCTAACATTAATTAGTGTCCTAACATTAATTAGAAGCTCGGAGAGAAGTAAATTTGGGTCCGATGTCAATATTGAACACATGAAAAAAATTAGAAACAAACATTGTTGATCATTTTTTTAGTTTTATGCGAATACTAATTATTGAGAGTATTTATTGAAGCTCTCGAAGATGCTCTTGAAGATACTCTTACTCCCGTTATAAAGTTCAAAATTATCTCAAAAGTTCAAAATTATTAAATGGTTTCCTACCTCGTCGGCATCCAAAACTAGTACAAAATATATATACATATACATAAGAACATATACCAGATTGATGCGATGACACAGCATCGTTGCACCAGTACATCACGCACACGATCACACTGACAGGCCTCGTACGTACATCGAAAACGTTATTCTACCTACACACGCATCTGAACATGTCGCGAAACCAGTACACGCTGAATCCAAACACCGGCAAAGCCAGAAGGTGAGCAACGAACGTCTTCTCTTTAACTTTAAGCAACCTTGCGCTTCTCTTCCTTGGCTCCTCCGGTGACCTTTCCCTCCGCGCCTTCGCCTGGAACAAGCTTCTCCTCGCCGGCGACGAGCCCCTTGGTGTGCTGCGCGAGCCCGACCACCGCCGCGCCCACCGCCTCCAGGACGTCGCCGACCACCGTCGTCCCCTCATCGCCGCCGCCCTGCATCACAACTGTTCCGTCAGCTACGTACACACACTTCAACAGACGCCGCATCAAACACACGTGACGGGACGACGCCAGGCGCGCGCACGTACCTTCGCCTTCGTCGCGACACCGCCGCCGCCGCCGCCGGCGGCGTTACCAGCGGTCTCCGACGCCCTGTCCTTCACCTCCCCTGCCTTTTGCTCCGCTCGTGACGCGGTGTCCTTTGTCTTCTCCCTGGCCTCGGTGGCGGTGTCCCTGGACCTCTGCGCCACGCCGCCGGCGGCGCCCATCGCCGTGTCCTTGGCGCGCCCGGCCGCGTCGCTCGCCTTCTCCACCATGGATCCCGTCACGTCCTTCACCTTCTCCTTCGCCTGCTCGGCGGTGCCCCCCGCCCTGCGCGCCACGTCGCCGGTCGCGTCCTTGGCGCTATCCTTCCGCTATCCGGCCATGTCGCGGGCCTTCTCCGCCGTCTCCGACGCCGAGTCCTCCGCGTGCGCGGCCACGTCGCCGCCGCCCGGCTGCTCCGCCCGGTCGGCCACGCCGGCGGCACGCTCCTTGCCCTGCTCCGCCTTCTCCCTCGCGTACTCCGCCACCCTGCGCGCCGTGTCCGCCGTCACCTCCGTCGCCTTCGCCGCCGCCTGCTGCGTGTACCCGGCCGTAGTCCTCGCCGTCGCCACCGCCGCCTCCTTCGCCTTATCCGCCGCGGCCCTGGCGTACTCCGCCGCTGTCCCGCCCGTGCTCACCGTCACGTCCTTGCCCTTCGCCGCCGCCTGCCTCGCGTACTCCGCGGCCGTCCCGCCGGTGCTCACCGTCACGTCCTTGGCCTTCGCCGCCGCCTGCCTCGCGTACTCCGCCGCCGTCCCGGCCGCGCCGGCCGTCGCGTCCTTCGCCTTCGCGGCCGCCTGCTTGGTGTAATCCGCCGCCGTCCCCGTGGCCCCCTGGGCCTTCTCCGCCGCGGCCTGCGCGCCGCGCGCTCCGGCGTCCTTGACCTCGGCGCCCTTCGCCGCGGCGTAGTCCGCCGTCGTGCCGGCCGCGCGCGCGGCCTTGTCCTTAACGCCGCCCTGTTGCAAGGTCGTGCCGCCGGTCTCCGCCTCGCCTCTGTCGTGCTTCTCCACGGCGGCGCGCGCGGCCTCCGCCGCGGACCTCTTGTGCTCCTCGCCGCCATGCTTCCCCACCTCCTGCTGCCTTGTCAGATGGGCGCGGGCTTGGCCATGGCCATGGCCACCCTCCTCCTGCTCCTTCGTGGTTTGCTGGTGCGGAGCCCCGCCGGCCGGCGCGTGGGCGGCGGTCGGGCTGGTGCCCATGGCTTTGTTGCACCGCTCCCTGGCGTCGGCGGCGGCGTCCGCCAGCCACTGCTTGGGTTCTTCGGTGCCGTGGCCCGCGCCATGGCCGCCCTGGTCCTCCGCGGCCTGCTTCGCCGCCGCAGGCTGCGTCGTGGTCTGCTGGTACGAGACCACGGTGGCGCCGGTGCCGCGCGGCTGGTTGTCGTTGTTGGCCTTGTTGAAGCGCTCCTCGGCGGCGCGGATGGCGTCCGCCGACCGCTGCTGCGCCTCGGCGCGGTACTTGCCGATCTCCTCCAGGTTCATGGCCTGGCCTTGCTGTTCCTGGCCCTTGGCTGTGGCCTGCTTCCTGGGCTGTTGCTGCGACGCCATTGCGAGCTTGGTTGCTGTATTGGCTTCGGCTCGGTGATGAGCATGTGATCGGCGGGTGGCTTATAATATTGGCGCTGGGCGGCCGGGGCATGATCGCCGTGGCGCCGGAGCGCGACGCGTGTCGGGGAGAGGTGACACGTGCGACGGAGCGGATGGGATCGAGGCCGCCGCGCCGCCGTGGTGTGTCGTCGACTCATCGAGTGGGAAGCACGGCACGGCGCCGCGTTTGCCGCGAGGGACGGACACGAAGACGACGCGACGCGTGCGAATCTGTGCGAGCCCATCTCCTGCGCACGCGTGGACTCTTCTTCTTCTTCCCAGGCTCCCAGCTCTCTCTCTCTCTCTCTCTCTCTCTCTCTCTCTCTCTCTCTCTCTCTCTCTCTCTCTCTCTCTCTCTCTCTCTCTCTCTCTCTCTCTCTCTCTCTCTCTCTCTCTCTCTCTCTCTCTCTCTCTCTCTCTCTCTCTCTCTCTCTCTCTCTCTCTCTCTCTCTCTCTCTCTCTCTCTCTCCTTCTTCTTCTTCCCAGGCTCCCAGCTCTCTCTCTCTCTCTCTCTCTCTCTCTCTCTCTCTCCACCGTGGGCTGAAACCCAAACCGGCCCAACATTCGAGCCCGTTGGGCCAACGTGAAGACGGACGGATCGAAACGGCCAGAAGCTCTCTCTCGCTCGTCACCGGCGTCCATCCGTCATCTCCTCCAATTCTCGCCGCGTCCTCCCAAAGTCGCCGCGAACCCTACGCCGGTCGCCGCGCGACGGCGACCTGCAACGGCCACCCTTCACCGCCCTTGGCGCCTCCGCCTCCTCTCTCACAAAGGCGAGCGCCGTAAGATTCAAGGCCTCGCTCTCTGCGGCATCCAATTGCGCCGCTGCATTAAGGGGCGAACAACTGCTGCCTGCCCATCGCGTGCTCGGCCGCGCGGAGGCAGCTGGGGGCCGTCCCCGACGTCTTGCCCGCTGCGTCGATCTCGGGCCGCCGGCGTGATCCTCCATGGCCTCTCCGGGTGGGCGCCCATTTCGGCCGCATCTCAAGCGCGGTGCCCGACCGCCGACCCCCGCGTCCGGTTTGATCTGCCGACCTATTGCTCCTGTGTGTTTATGCAATAGAGCGTTCAGGGTTGGTAGAATTGTGCTACCTGGGTTGCCTCATTGACAGGATCCATCGTCTTCACAGATCGCGGTGCTCTGGCGACGCCGAGCTCTGATTCTGCGTTGCCTGCCAAGCTTGTGGGTTTGTCGGGCGCTGCTCAGAAGTTCAACATTCTAGGTAGTTACTTATTTCTGATGCTTATTTGATAGGATGGCTATGGTGCTCTAGGCATGTGGCATGTATACCTGTTAAAGCTGCTTTTGGTGTCTATGTGAATTCCCAGGAATATATTCAAAGCTACTTAACTTGGTAACAAAATTAGGAACTGTCTTCAACATGGTCTGCAAAACCTAACAGAATTAGGAATGTTCTATGCAACTTGGTCTGCAAAACATTTCAAAATTTGGAATGTTCTCTGCAAAAGAGGCCAGAGTTGCTGACACAAATGCCTATGCCTTCAGGCTGCTGGCGATGTGCTGTACAACAACCTTCTTTGACACCGTCCTTAACCTTGCCTCCATTCCATCTATCCAATTGCCCATTCCCTTTTTTCGTTATCACATATTGGTGGGGGCTCTATTCTTTGTATACACTTAGGAGATGGTAAGTTTCATCTCATTTCGGGGATTGTATATCTGTGACTGTAAGATTTTGGGTGGCATGTTCAAAGAAAATATCGAAATGGTCAAGCATTTGGTTAATATTATGTCACAATGCTTGTAGCTCCTTGATGCTTTCCCTGATAGATGATATGCTTATTACTTTTTAATACTTCTTAGATATCATATACACACGGTTTCTCCTGTTGTCTCAGGAATTCCTTTTGGATATTCTAAGGTTTCCTTTGTTTAAAATTTAGTGAAGTGATTCAATACATTATATGCCTGCTGTTGCATGGCACAACTTTTGTCTCCTTGTGAAACATGTTTCATGGTGCAAAGCAACAACTAAGGTGCCTATCTCCCTTTTTCTGTCACATGTATGTCATTTCTCTCCAGACAATTTTTTCTGTCATGTGTAGTTGCAGGTTGAAAGGGGCAAGGCCAACCATGCCTCTCGCTCCTACACAGCGCCTTCTCTATCCCAAGCTCATAAAACATGCAATAGACTAAATACCTGCATGAAGTGTACCAGAGAAACATAATTGTATTCTTCAAAAAGGTTGGGTCTTTTGAGTACATGTTCAAAAAGGTTGTATTCTCTTTTTATCAAAATGAAGTAGGTCCCACAGGGATTCGAACCCAGGTTGCCAGATTCAAAGTCTGGAGTGATAACCACTACACCATGGAACCATTTCATGTCTGTTGTCCCTAGATAATATATTTATCATAGGACATCTCCGTAGCACCACACCATTTCTTGTTTGTTTGCTAGCTGTTACCAATAAATTGTGCATGAAGTAAGCTAATTTCTTTGTTTTAACTGATGCACCTTCCTTCTATATTGAGCGGTGTTCAATTATTGAATTTGATTGAAGGGCCAATTTTCCTCCAATTTATGTTTTATTTTTGAGTTGATTTCACAGAACTACAACTTTCTGAGCCTGACTTTCTGGGATCAATGCTACCAAACTACAACTACTAGTGGTTTCAATATTCTGCATGGGTTGTTCACCATACACCTCCATTTCTTCACCGCTTCCTCTATAGTCCAAACACTGTGCCGCGCAATGGCATCCTCATTCACCCACCTTTCACCGCCCATGGTGCTTCCACCTCTTTTTGAAGGCAAATGTCGTGCATTTCACTGCCTCTCTCTCTGTGGCAGGGCATACAATGGTGCGGCAGCTTTACGGGACCACCTGCTGCTGCTTGTTCATGGTGTGCTCTGCGGTGCGGAGGCCGCTGGTCGCTATCCCTAATGTCTAGCTTGGTGCGTCGATCTCTCCTGTCGGGCACCCATTTCGGCACATCTCAACCTGGTGGTTGACCACCTACCTCTTAGTCCAATTTAATCTGCCAACGCATTGCCTGTGAGCGTTTTGCTTTATTGATGTTATGCAGTTGAGCGTTAAGGATCGATAAAGTTGTCCTACCAGGGTTGTCTTATTGATATGATCCATTATCTTTACAGATTGCGTTGCTCTGGGCGATGCCGAGATCTGATTGTACTATGCCTGCTGAGCTATAGGGTTCATTGGGCGCTGCTCAAAATTCAACATGCTAGGTAATTTCTGATGCTTATTTGATAGGATAGCAGCTAGCTGTTGTGCTTTTTGATAGGCATGTCCTGTATACCTGTAATTAGTAGGATGCTATTTTTCTCAGCAAGAAAACAAAAGGAATCATCCAATTTTCTTTTGTCTCTTATTCTGTCACATGTATGTCATTTCTCTCCAGCCAACTTTTTCTGTCACATGTAGTTGCATTTTTTTTTTGATACTTAGTTGCAGGCTGAAAGGGGCAAGGCCATTAAAACACGCCTAACTACCTCTCACTCCTACATAGCGCCTCCTCTATCCCAGGCTCATAAAACATGCAATAAATTCAATACCAGAATGAAGTGAGCCAGAGAAACCTAATTTTATTTTTCAAAAGGTTGGGTCCTTTGGGTCCACATTGATATTGTCTTTTTTATCAAAAGAAAGTAGGTCCCACCGGGATTTGAACCCAGGTTGCCAGATTCAAAGTCTGGAGTGATAACCACTACACCATGGAACCATTTCATGTGCATTGTCCCTAGATAATATATTTATCATAGGACCATCTCCATAGCACCATTTCTTGTTTCTTTTGCTAGCCGTTGTCAATAATTCGTGTCAGGAATAGGCTAATCACTATATTTTAACTGATGAAGCTTCTTCCTTTATTGAGTGGTGTTCAGGAAGTGATTTCGATGGATGAGGCAATTTCCCTCCAGTATAATGTTTTATTTTTGAGGTTATTTCACAGAACTACAACTATTAAGAAGCTGCAATTTCTTGGATCAATTCCACAAAACTACAACAACTAGTGGCTTCAACCATCTGCTTGTGCAGTTGTGCTGTTCACCAGCAGCACCTCCATGTTATCACCGATTCCTCCAAAGTCCAAAGTCGAAAACCTACGCTGCGATGGCCCTTCCTTAACCAACCTTTCCCCGCCCATGACGCTTCCTCCTTTCTTTCGATGGCGAGTGTCACGCCTTTCATGGCCTCGCTCTATGTGTGGTGCGCCGCTTTAGGTGACGGCCAGCTTCTGCTTGTCCATGGCGTGCTCCGATGCACGGAGGCTGCTGGTCGCCATCCCCAATGTCTAGCCTACAGTGTAGATCTTGCCGCCGATGTGATCCTCCATGACCTTTGTTGTCAGGCACCCATATTGGCCACATCTCAACCTGGTGGTCGACTAACGACCTTTTGCTGAGTCCAGTTTAATCTGCCAACCCATTGCCTGGGAGGGTTTCACTTTATTCACATTATGCAGTTAGTATTCAGGATTGATAAAGTTGTGCTAGCAGGGTTATCTCATTGATAGAATCCATTGTGTTTACAGATTGAGGTGTTCTGGGTGTTGCTGAGCTCTGATTGTACTGTGCCCACTTGGATTTGTGGATTCGTTGGGTGCTGCTCAAAATTCAGCATGCTAGGTAAATTTGATATTATAGCAGCTAGCTGTTGTGCTCTAGGCATGTCCTGTATACTTGGTATGTCGGCTACTTTTGGTGTCGTCATGACGACATATTTCATGTCGGGCTTTAGATGCATTGCTTGTTTTATTGATTCCGGTATCTCATAGTGCTGAACCTTTATTTTGTTTGAACTTTCCCTTTACTCATATTATCATATACAACAATACCTTTCAGATGTTTCCTTGTACGATTATATTATTTCTCTTTCGGTTGATTGACCACCAGTAACTAATCTTTGTGATTGTGCCAGAAAAAGTGGGTTGGAAATTTGGAAGTTTGTCTACGTAAACTCCCAGGAATATATTCAAAACTGCTTAACTTGGGTGACAAAATTAGGATCGGTCTATGCAATATAATCTGTCAAACATAAGACAATTAGGAACGTTCTATGCAACATGGTCTGTGAAGCACTACAAAATTACTTTTTTTGATGCGTGATCTGCAAAAGAGAGGCCAGAGTGCTGGCATAAATGCCTATGCCTTCAGGCTGGTGGTGTTGTGCTGTAGCACAACCTTCCTTGACACTGTCCTGTGTCCTTGACCTTGTCTCTATTGAATCTATCCGTTGCTTCAACCCATTTTTTTATTGCATATTTGAAGAGGGTTATATTCTTTGATATGTTTAGGGGATGGTAAGTTTCATCTCATTGCATGGATTGTGGTATTTGGACTGAATTTTGGAGAGCTTGTTTAAGGAACATATTGAAATGGTCAAGCATTTGGTTAATGTATTATGGTCTATGTCACAAGGCATATAGCTCCTTGATACTTTACCTAACATTTGGTATGCTAATTACTTTCTAATTAGAGATCACAACATCACATACAGTCATACACACGCTTTCTCACCATTGATTTCCTGGAATTCCTTTCATCTATTATAGTGTTCCCATTGACTCGTATTTAGTGATTCAATACATTACATGCCTGCTGTTGCTGCTGTTGCAGGCCATAATTTCTGTTTCCATGTGAGACATGTTGCAGGGTGCAAAGCAGCAACTTGGTGACTAGGGTTGTCAGGTCTCCTATAATTTCGTTTAGCTTAGTTTCAGCCTATCATTTAACAACTTCTGTATTTTCCCTAGCAAAGTTTGCTAAATACATCTGTAACTAGTAGGTCGAGATTTTTCAGAGAAGAAAACAAAAGGAATCACCCAACTTCCTTTTCTCCCCTTTTCTGTCACATGTATGTCATTTTTCTCCAGCCAACATTTTCTGTCACATGTAGTTGCTGGTCGAAAGGGGCAGGGCCATTAAACTATGCCTATCTACTACTCACTCTTACATAGTGTCTTCTCTATTTAAACCGTGCCTATCTACTACTCACTCTTACATAGTGTCTTCTCTATCTCTGGCTCAGAATACATGCAACAAATTAAATACCAGAATGAAGTTAACTAGAGAAGCATAATTGTATTTTCGAAAAGGTTAGGTCTTTTGAGTACAGATCCTAATTCTCATTTTACCAAAAGAAAGTAGGTCCCACCGGGATTCGAACCCAGGTTGCCAGATTCAAAGTCTGGAGTGATAACCACTACACCATGGAACCATTTCATGTGTGTTGTCCCTAGATAATATATTTATCATAGGACAGCTTCATAGCACCATTTTCTTTTTGCTAGCTGTTCCCAATAAATCACGCAAGAATAAGAGAAGTTCTATATTTTAACTGATGCA
>OAMR01000386.1:1211696-1226151 GCA_900205405.1 Echinochloa crus-galli | reverse complement strand
ATGTCAGAGTATTGGGACCATCACAAACGGTTCTTGAACCGTTTGTGATGCCCCGAGCATCACAAACGGAACATCACAAACGGTTGGGAAAACCGTTTGTGATGGGCTTTCCCAACCGTTTGTGATGTTGGTATGTGGAGTAGTGTAAAAGAAAGTTCGCGTGATGGCATACAGGTGTCTACGAACTTTTTAGTGGCACACAGGTAAACACCAACTTTTATAATGGCATACAGGTAAAAACTCTCGTTTATATGGCAGAGTAGCAGACGGCGCCGTCCTCTTCCCCCGCGCCCGCGCCCGCGCCCGCGCCGCCTCGCACTCCCGTCGCCGTTGTCGACTCGCCGCGCTCCTCCTCCGCTCTCCTTTGGTTTCGGATTGGCGTGGAGTGGACAAACCCGTCCGCGCCCGTGATTGGTTCGTACCGTTGGTAAGGAACCCTAACTTGCTCGACGGATTGCCCCCTCCCCCTCTCGAATTGCGGGTTTTCTGGAGGGCAATTCAGTCGCCGTGGGCAATCGGTTCAATCCCGTATTCATGCGCATCATTTAGCCGCGTATTTGCTTCCGTCCGTCCATGGCTCCGGTTCGGTTCGATTAGGCTGCAGTTTGTTCGTTAGGGCGCGCAAAATCGATGGGCGTCAGATTGTCAGCTGATGCCCTAAGGACAGGGATCCATGGTGCGGGTGTTAATTACTTTCCAGAATATAGTTTTGGGGCTCAACTGATCCCCACTTTTTGCGCGCTATGCTTGGCCCTGCGTCTTGGGGTTGGGTTTAGGGGAGGTTTTTGGGGATGGGTAATCCTGAAGAACCGACATAGAACCCTGCACTGCTTCAGAGACTGTTGGAGACTCCATGATTCAGGGCGTGATTTGGATAGTCTGAATCCACTAGAAGGAACCATTTGGCGTAGCTATTTTAGTTTGTATATGCAAACTAACTGCCTGCTTTGTTTGGGTTATCAGAATTTAGTGGTACAAGAAAATGAGGGTTTGATTTGCGCTATGATTCAACTGGACATTGGGGCTTAGATGACCTACGCCGTATAAGCCTGATGAAATGTAGCTGTGAGTTATATAGTGTGGCCATTTTTTAAATCACATTTTGAACCAAAATTCCCTGCATTAGCAATGGTGTTGAAAGAATTGTATGTGGATTTGAGAGATTGACCAGGTTGTTAAGGTCTTGTGGGTTTTATTAATTCTCGCCAATTGTAACTGTCCAAATTGTAGTTCCTGTCCAATTTATGTTTAGGAGCTAGGACTTCATACTATTAAAATAACAATGGCCTACGTTTATTTTTTAGCCCTTGCAGCGACAAATCTGACTGGTTAAATTGACAGTAGTACTAAATAGTTTACTGTCTACTTGGAGGTGTACAGTTCCATAAAATCCTTGGTATTGCTAAGTTTCTTGTTCTTGGTTTAAGTCAAAATACTAACTGTACCTGCCATTGCTGCATGAAAACTTCAATTGTCAGAATTGTGGTTAATTGTCAGAGAACTATTTCTGAGGATATGTAACATTCATGGGATTGTCACAACCCACAATGTCATGATGAGTTTCAGCCAAATCACAAAACAATATGGACTGTGCTTCTGCTAGTTATGGAATGTATTTGCTATAGAGTACGTCCTTTACTGCAAATGATGCTCAGGATAGATAAATATTAGGTTTCCAAAACCATATGAGCATATGTGAACTATATGTTAGCAGTTATGTCTTTATAGCTTTGTTTAATTTGCAGTATGTAAGGAACTTTTTTGCTTTAAATGTTACCAGTGCTATTCATGATCTCTTATTATCTGTCTGTGAACACTGCAGGTGTGAGGAACATCCAATCAGTTTCCAGTACACTTATGGAGGGTTTAGTTTCAAGTTTAAACAACATGGTAAGTTAATTTATCTTATGTATCATATGGTTTTGTCATGTTAGCATGTAGATTTCGTACTACTGTTATTATGTGATTTAAAGGAGTTGGAAACCAAGCAGATGCAAGAACTTGTAATTCAACAGAAGCCAGGACCAGAGGTCAATCAAAAACCTGTGGTAAATGATGTTAACCCAGAGAAGGAAATTGATGATCTTCTAGGATCCGAGATCAATCAAGAGATAGTGGAAACATGTCATGACACAGTGGTGGAAACTGATATCATCCCAGACAAGCAAGCTGATCCGGAGGCAGAATCGGAGGCTAAAGAAAAGCCTACAGAAACATGCCAAGAGACATCTGCAGTATCTGATGATAACCCAGAAAAGCAAACTTCTGATCCAGGTGTTATTTACCGCTGCAAAAAATGTCGGAGAATGCTCGCAACTCAAGAATTTGTTGTTACCCATGAAGTAGGTGCTGGTGGGAAGTGCTTCAACAGAGGCAAAAGCTCTAATGCCGATGATGATGACAAGAAATCTGAATGTCCCTGCATCTATGTGGAACCGATGAAGTGGATGCAAACTGGTGAGTTCCTCGTATTTCCATTTATGATGGTTTTATCATTTCAGAGCATTCGTCAGTAGGCTTAAACTTCTAATATTTATTTCTACTATTTGCAGTGGAAGAAGGATATGTTGCGAATAAGCTCTTTTGCATGGGATGCAAAGCTCGTCTGGGACAATTCAACTGGGCTGGTATGCAATGCTGCTGCGGAACCTGGGTGATTCCAGCGTTTCAGCTGACCAAAAGCAAGATCGACGAATGCTCAATGTAACCACGCAATCAAATGAAGTTTTGATCTCGTAGCGTTACAATATATGTATGTAGCTAGGAAACAGCATCGGCTATACTTCACACTCTGGTTAAGTGGTCAAGGTGCGCCAACTAAACAAACCAGGAAACATTAGGCGGGTCCTCAGTTTACTGATAGGTGTTGCTCCGCTACTAGAGTAGTACTTAATTGATTCCCTCCTCTTTTGGGTATGATAGAGTGAAATCTCATGAGTGGATCTATTGTCTTGATATGGGAATCATCAATCTCACGAGTGGATCTATTGTCTTGAGATGAATTACAGTTCTGCTCTGCTGGTAACTTGAGATGAGGTTGACTTTTATACTTTAATTTGTAGCGAAGTACCACATATACATGCTATGCTGCTGTCAGTTTATTATCCATAAATATATCAGCACTGACTTGAAAGGTATTGTGTGATATCTTGAAACAAAGCTGACTGGTTTTATGCAAGTTATATGTCTGAATGCAATTGGAGGCAGTTCAATTTCAGTGTCTTGCTTGCCAAAATTCGTTTTCGTTTCGTTCGGAGCAAACGAATATTACCGAAAGCATGAAAGACGGGAACAAAGAAGTCCGTTTTCGTTTCGTTCTGAACTTGCCAAAAAATATATATATATCGGGTACAAAGAAGTACAGGCATACGGAGTACTATACTACGCACTATACAATCGGAGACAGGTTGAGATGATTTGTACAATCTCGATCAATCATGTCCCTCGATCAACAGGGAAAATAATAATCGCTGTAATAACATTGTGCGTCTTGGGTGGCGCTGCCGTAGAGCAGGCCAGAGAGGCCGCCGGCGCCGCGCGCCTCATCCAGGCACGGCGGCGCGAGGCGGCCGTCACCGGCGAGCGCCGCCGGCGACGACGCGCGGTAGTAGTATCCCTGCTGTCCGGCCGCGTAGGCGCGGCACGCGCGCGGCCTGTGCGCCGCGGCCGGAGCCGGCGCGGCGGCGGCGGGGGACCTGCCGGTGAGGCGCTGCACGAGGTCCTTGAAGCCGGCGGCGTCGGAGGTGACGAACTGCGTCTCGATGTAGGTGACCTTGACGCCGTCCATGCTTTCACCACTGCTCGACGTGGCTGCGTGCTGCGCCTTGTTCTGCTTCAGCGTGCGACCTGGCTCCTTGGAGGAAGAAGAGGCTTGCTGGCTCTGGCTGAGCAGGAGCTGGATGGTGGACTGGTCGTCGTAGGTGTTGGTGAGGACTGAGCCGCCCTTTTGGGCTGTATTTATAGGATGGAGGAAGAAGAAAGAGGATCGAGAGACCTATTCTATTCTATCCTGATTTCGTTCTAGTGGGTTTGCAAGTGGCAGGCGCCGAACGCTTGTTGGACAGTGACATGTGGGGCGAAAGGGTAGTGGGACCCGCATGGCGGTGAGAGAGGGGGCTCGGTCATGTGGTCCCGCCGATGCGATGGTGCTGAAGTGGCAGCGAGCAAGTTGAGGCGTTTGACCGGTCGCCGGCCAGGTCACGGTCACTGGCAGTGGCAGGGTAGAAGAAGGTAGGAGGAGGAGATGCATGCAGGCAACGGTCAACTTTCGGGGACTGGATAGGTAGGCGGTCAAGCTCGCTCGCTCGTGCGGCCCGGAAGCCGGAACCCGTTGAGAACCGTTGATGAGAGGAACGAACGATAGCGAAAATCCTGAGGAACGGTGGCGGAAAGTGGGAAAGTTTGCCAAAAACTGAAGCGGAATGCGAGCGCGCGTCTTCGAATGAGTGGTACCACAACTGTTGGACATTATCTTCGAAAAGATTTTGTCCAACAATCGTGTAGTATGACACATCTCAGGAAAGCTACAGTATACCGAAAAGCAGTACTCGATCCGTAAGCAAAATATAATCATGCACGCCTTCTCTCAGAATTTTTTTAAATTAATATTATTTTAATTCGAAATTACAAATTAATTCCTCTTATTTCGAAAATTACAAAAATATGATACTGTCGTCTGCTGGGTAGTTCGTCTACTCAACAGACGAAATATATGATTTTGTCTATTCATAAGACGAAATATAGTTTTCGTCTATTGAGCCGACGAAATTACTTCGTCAAATTTCGTCCACTGATTAGACGAAATCAAATTCGTCCAACCAGCAGGCGATTATGCGTGACGAAAAGTGGACCGTGAATGACGAAATCTATTTTCGCGGGATGAAAACAGATTTCATCTACTGGATGGACGAAATTAAGGATTTCGTCTATTCACTAGATGAAACTAGTTTTCGTCTGATCAGTAGATGAAATTTGTCTCCTCAAGTTAAAAAATAAAACAAAGTGTGATACTAACTTTTAAATATCGTATATTAGTGAATTGACATATTTGTACTCGAAACAAGGTAGAAAGTCGTGAGAAACAAATACTTCCCGGCTTTAGATTGCATAACTTTGTACCGGCGAATGAAATACATCACAAAGAGGCTGGTAGAACCATTGACCTCTTACTTAAACATTCTATTACAAGTTGCATTGGCATGCGCGGCATTTTGCCAAGAGCATGTGCCGTTGCTAAACCTAACATGTCTTAGGGAAATGTAAATCGTCGGGATACAATAAGAATCGTTGGTGCCCAAGTAGAACTGGCTCTGTGAGAACTGGGATGGACCAGCTCTAGTAGACGAAGGTGGGGATGGAGGATCATCCTTCCTAGGGTGGTAAGGGCACTTGCACCAAGGATCCGGACATTTGGGGTCATCTTCGAGGCTGATGACGAAAGGATTTGCGTCCGCGTCGGCTCCAAGGCTCTCCACCCTTTGTTTAAGATCGAAGATCTTGCACTATAGGTAGTGGATGTATTTTTGGGTATGCTCGTGAATGGGAGGATCCACCCACTTCGCGTAGTGACAATTTCCTTCATCAAAGTAAGACCGATAAATGTGTTAGATATGATTGGCATCACATGGCCATAAGGGCATCTGAAAAATCGGCGGCCACCGTCACCATGGTCATCATAAATCTGCACAAGGTAGGGCTCACCATGGAGGCAGTTTGGCCACTCATCCTTCCGGTCATCATAAGGCCTAAGGTACTGTGGAGGACAGAAGGAAGCCATTCCTTCCATAGGGAACTCGTCAGCGGGCGCAAGGTACTCGGAGGGGCCAAACGTACCTGGCCATGTGATTGTAGGAAGAGCCCTAGAGCCTCCTCGTCCCCCCCCCTCCCACGGCCTCTCTCTCCCGATATAGCCATTGTTTTTACTGGTTGTTTGTGTTGAGGTAGAAGAAGGGAGAGTGAGTTGTTTTTAAAGATCGCTGAAGTTCACTGAGCAAGTAAAACGCCAGTAGAAACGGCCTAGAGGAAAAGAGATCTTTCATCACATTTGTCTCAATTTTGCAACCGTTCATGCTCGTAGAAAGTAAGCAAAGCAAGTTAGATATTAACCTTGTTGGAATGGAGTGAGAGCTAACCATTTCGATAATCCATGAATAAATTGATGAAAAACGGCCTAGAGGAAAAGAGATCTTTCATCACATTTGTCTCAATTTTGCAACCGTTCATGCTCGTAGAAAGTAAGCAAAGCAAGTTAGATATTAACCTTGTTGGAATGGAGTGAGAGCTAACCATTTCGATAATCCATGAATAAATTGATGAAAAACGGCCTAGAGGAAAAGAGATCTTTCATCACATTTGTCTCAATTTTGCAACCGTTCATGCTCGTAGAAAGTAAGCAAAGCAAGTTAGATATTAACCTTGTTGGAATGGAGTGAGAGCTAACCATTTCGATAATCCATGAATAAATTGATGAAAAACGGCCTAGAGGAAAAGAGATCTTTCATCACATTTGTCTCAATTTTGCAACCGTTCATGCTCGTAGAAAGTAAGCAAAGCAAGTTAGATATTAACCTTGTTGGAATGGAGTGAGAGCTAACCATTTCGATAATCCATGAATAAATTGATGAAAAACGGCCTAGAGGAAAAGAGATCTTTCATCACATTTGTCTCAATTTTGCAACCGTTCATGCTCGTAGAAAGTAAGCAAAGCAAGTTAGATATTAACCTTGTTGGAATGGAGTGAGAGCTACACATTTCGATAATCCATGAATAAATTGATGAAAAACGGCCTAGAGGAAAAGAGATCTTTCATCACATTTGTCTCAATTTTGCAACCGTTCATGCTCGTAGAAAGTAAGCAAAGCAAGTTAGATATTAACCTTGTTGGAATGGAGTGAGAGCTACACATTTCGATAATCCATGAATAAATTGATGAAAAACGGCCTAGAGGAAAAGAGATCTTTCATCACATTTGTCTCAATTTTGCAACCGTTCATGCTCGTAGAAAGTAAGCAAAGCAAGTTAGATATTAACCTTGTTGGAATGGAGTGAGAGCTAACCATTTCGATAATCCATGAATAAATTGATGAAAATTGGCCTAAAGGAAAAAAGAAGATCTTTCATCACATTTGTCTCAATTTTGCAACCGTTCATGCTCGTAGAAAGTAAGCAAAGCAAGTTAGATATTAACCTTGTTGGAATGGAGTGAGAGCTAACCATTTCGATAATCCATGAATAAATTGATGAAAATTGGCCTAAAGGAAAAAAGAAGATCTTTCATCACATTTGTCTCAATTTTGCAACCGTTCAAGCTCGTAGAAAGTAAGCAAAGCAAGTTAGATACTAACCTTGTTGGAATGGAGTGAGAGCTAACCATTTCGATAATCCATGAATAAATTGATGAAAAATTGCCTAGAGGAAAAAAAGAGATCTTTCATCATATTTGTCTCAATTTTGCAACCATTCAAGCTTCTAGAAAGTAAGCAAAGCAAGCTAGATACTAACCTTGTTGGAATTGAATGAGAGCTACACATTTCGATAATCAATGAATAAATTGATGAAAAATGGCCTAGAGGAAAAAAAAGAGACACTTCAACACATTTGTCTCAATTTTGCAACAATTCAAGCTAAAGAATCATGGAAGAATGCCTATCATGTGTCCTCAAGCTAGTTACTAATGATCCACCTATTAATTCGAGTTGATCCATTGAATTTCATGAGAAATGAGCTCTAGAGAGGATGAAAGAGCCCCTCCATCAAATTCTTGGCAAGTTTCAAATTCTAGTGGTTCAAACATGCTACAAATTGGAAGAGTTGAGTGTTACCAACCTCAAAAAAAGTTGATGGAGAGCTTTCTTCAAAAAACGTGACCTTTCTTGAGCAATTTGGTGAGAAATGGCCGGAACAATGGTGGAAGAAATGGTGGGCGTCGGGTTGGAGAAGAAGAGTGGGAGGGGGAAGTGGGGTTTTGTACTGTACAAGACATCACAAACGGTTCCTAATACGAACCGTTTGTGATGATGGCATCACAAAAGGTTTGAATCCAAACCGTTTGTGGTGATTGTCCATCACAAACGGTTCAACGGCTGATTAGACATGTAGCCGTTGGAACCGTTTGTGATAGACCGTTTGTGATGTTGAGTTCTGTAGTAGTGTGTGCTTGTTGTTCCTCTTGTATAGATAACAAGATTATTTGTTTTCCTCCAACATCCCACACGGCATAACTAAAGCATTAGTTCGGTAACGACCCACACTACATCCATTATGATGGAGGAACACATGCCTTTGAATACCATGTCTTAGACTATCTTTTTAGACAAATCTGAGGTCTTTGTCTATTTATATCACTAGCTCATCAAGAATTGCCCAGCAGTCATCCATATATTATTTTTTCACATATGCCTCATGACTTTTATCTTTATCAGGTAACCTTTTGCATGAAGGAAGCACAGCGTATGTGGTAGGCTGATGGACTGTTCATGAATTGTTAGACTATCAGAGCAAAGGATTGCGGCGGACCCATCTTTTGGTCAAAACTAGGGCCAAAATTCAGCGGCTAAAACTACCGTTCAACAACCCATATGTATGTGACACAGTAACAATACCGAAAAGGCTCCAAGTTGAGAAGATGTTCGAAATAAAGATGAAGTACTGCTCCTATTCATTTTGCAGTACCAATCAAGTTACCGACTGCAAGCCTAGTGTCTGAAATTAATTTCAGGGTATAGATGATTCAACTATCAACCCAAAATTCCAGTTAATGAATTGAATAGAAACTAGAAAAGATGAAATTAGCGAGAAGATAAACACCTCATAGGCTCAAAATAGGTAGGCTGGCAGCCAGCCGGATCAGAATGCGGTGCAGTAGTCACTAACACTGCAAGTTAAGCAGTGACATCTCTGAAAATTAACAGCTCAGATCACGTGCAGTGGTAACTTTGAGTAGCAGTTAACACCACCGGATCTCCGTCGCAGCCGGTGGCACTTGTCTCCTTCATCATCGTAGCAGCACAGCCCGCGCGTCGGCTTTACGTTTACGGGGAGGACTAGAGGAGCTGAGTTAAAGGAAAGGTTAGTTGCTCGCGATGGATGGGCAGTCGGCGCACGACGCAGCTCGGCCGCGCCACTAGACGGTCCAGGCGGCGGAGGTGACACGGGTGTTGAGCAGTCGCGAGACAAGCGGGTCGAGCCAGGGCCGGCAAACGTGCGCCGGCGTGCATGCTGCCGGTTCGGCGGGTGAGCGCAGCTTGGGCGGCGCCGCGTGCCTAGCACCTGACCTGGCGTGTGCTGACGCCGCTAGGGCTGGCGGAGTGCAGTTGATGCTTGCGAATTTGAGAGAGAAGGAGATGGAGGAGTGGAATGGTAGGATTTGTTGGTTGACGGTGCTCTCGGATGAAAAGGATCGAAAATGGTTGGTGATGAAACTATCTATACGGAGATGATTGGCGGTTGATCAGAAGAAATGATTCGCGGTTGATCAGAAATGGATTTAGATTTTGCACAACTAAAATCAGAGAACACCACTTTTCTAAGCAAAAATTCTACCTCCTGCATCCAGGCCTTGACCGGCTTTAGCGTCACCTAAACCCACAACGACTTGGGCGATTACCATATCTCTCCTGCGTCGGCGGTGCGGGCAGCGGCACCTCCGACAATTATTCTGGCGGCGCATGGCTGGGAGAGGAGATTACCTACCTGCGTGACGGAGGAAAGTAACGGAGACTACCAGACTGGATCCCTTGTTCATGGGCCGCACAAGTTATGATCTGTCTCTTATACACATCTGGCGGCGCGAGGCGGCCCGCCTCGTGCGCCGCCGCCGGTGAGGACGCGCGGTAGTAGTATCCCTGCTGTCCGGCCGCGGCGGCGCGGCACGTGCGCGGCTGCTGCGGCGCCGCCGGAGCTGGCGCTGCAGCCGCGGCGGGGGACCTGCCGGTGAGGCGCTGCACGAGGTCCTTGAAGCCGGCGGCGTCGGAGGTGACGAACTGCGTCTCGATGTAGGTGACCTTGACGCCGTCCATGCTTTCACCACTGCTCGACGTGGCTGCGTGCTGCGCCTTGTTCTGCTTCAGCGTGCGACCTGGCTCCTTGGAGGAAGAAGAGGCTTGCTGGCTCTGGCTGAGCAGGAGCTGGATGGTGGACTGGTCGTCGTAGGTGTTGGTGAGGACTGAGCCGCCCTTTTGGGCTGTATTTATAGGATGGAGGAAGAAGAAAGAGGATCGAGAGACCTATTCTATTCTATCCTGATTTCGTTCTAGTGGGTTTGCAAGTGGCAGGCGCCGAACGCTTGTTGGACAGTGACATGTGGGGCGAAAGGGTAGTGGGACCCGCATGGCGGTGAGAGAGGGGGCTCGGTCATGTGGTCCCGCCGATGCGATGGTGCTGAAGTGGCAGCGAGCAAGTTGAGGCGTTTGACCGGTCGCCGGCCAGGTCACGGTCACTGGCAGTGGCAGGGTAGAAGAAGGTAGGAGGAGGAGATGCATGCAGGCAACGGTCAACTTTCGGGGACTGGATAGGTAGGCGGTCAAGCTCGCTCGCTCGTGCGGCCCGGAAGCCGGAACCCGTTGAGAACCGTTGATGAGAGGAACGAACGATAGCGAAAATCCTGAGGAACGGTGGCGGAAAGTGGGAAAGTTTGCCAAAAACTGAAGCGGAATGCGAGCGCGCGTCTTCGAATGAGTGGTACCACAACTGTTGGACATTATCTTCGAAAAGATTTTGTCCAACAATCGTGTAGTATGACACATCTCAGGAAAGCTACAGTATACCGAAAAGCAGTACTCGATCCGTAAGCAAAATATAATCATGCACGCCTTCTCTCAGAATTTTTTTAAATTAATATTATTTTAATTCGAAATTACAAATTAATTCCTCTTATTTCGAAAATTACAAAAATATGATACTGTCGTCTGCTGGGTAGTTCGTCTACTCAACAGACGAAATATATGATTTTGTCTATTCATAAGACGAAATATAGTTTTCGTCTATTGAGCCGACGAAATTACTTCGTCAAATTTCGTCCACTGATTAGACGAAATCAAATTCGTCCAACCAGCAGGCGATTATGCGTGACGAAAAGTGGACCGTGAATGACGAAATCTATTTTCGCGGGATGAAAACAGATTTCATCTACTGGATGGACGAAATTAAGGATTTCGTCTATTCACTAGATGAAACTAGTTTTCGTCTGATCAGTAGATGAAATTTGTCTCCTCAAGTTAAAAAATAAAACAAAGTGTGATACTAACTTTTAAATATCGTATATTAGTGAATTGACATATTTATACTCGAAACAAGGTAGAAAGTCGTGAGAAACAAGTTCTTCCCGGCCTATCAAAGGTAAAGGACATCATAATCTGCAAAGATACATCATAGCCTGTACCGATCTATGAACCCAATGTCTACAATGATACATAATAGTCTACACCTACGCAGGACCCTTGCCTCCTCCCTCTCGCTGTCCCCTTTGGCGCTTCGGCCTTCACGCCGATGCCGGGGCCCGACGGTTCTCGTAGTCTGCCCGTGAGTAGCGGTCTGCCGGCCTAATCTCCTGTCTACGTGGATGAGGACCAGCAACCACGGGTGTGGACGCCTCATCCACTACCTCCTGTGTGACCTGAGTAGGCTGTGGGTAGCTGAAGAACTGTGACAAATCCTCCTCCTCATATAGGGTCACGAACGGCTCTGAACCTGTGTGTGAAGACCCAGAAACACCATGTCTAACCTCGTACGGTGGCGGAACTGTATTGAATTAGATTACGCATTACATTCAATTCAGTAGTAAACATTGCAAAGGAAGAATGAATTTTTTGAATAATACGAACTTGGTGGTACGGGGTTGAACCCCTGAGTGGTATATCCCTGAAAGGGCACAAAAGGTGCACCAGCGAAGGTAGGAGGCTGCTGAGTCAGCGCTGGCGTAGGTATAGTCAGTGACCCGTGCCAACCTGATCCTCCTGCCTGGTCAGGAGCCGGAGGAGTGTGGATGTGACGCTGCATCCCCGGCGGTCGTGGTGGCCTCGACGACCCACGACGATCTCGTACAACGTCGTCTGTCTGTCTACAAGTAACTACCTCCACAAGGCGCTTAGCCTTCTGTCCAATACGAGCGAACATCTCGATGATATCATCAAGCGCACCGCTGGAGTCCCGCTGACGGAGCAGAGCCTGGTACTGAAGTGCGTCACGCTCTATGTCCATACCCAAATCCGCCTACGTGTAGTACAAATTCTATGTTACATAACTAAATAACCAAATGCAATGAATGAAATATGTGCAATATGTGCGCAGACGTACCGCCTGGTGGAGTGCGAGTCCCGCGTGTCCCGGGTACAGCAGGGACTGTGGTACGACCGGCCGATCATCCTGTGGAGGCTTAATGTGAACAAGCCGTAGGCGTGTGCGAGGTGCATACCACTGCATGTACTAGGGGTACGACGTGGGGTCGTACGCTGCTACTCCTCGACACGGTCCGTCGTAGCTAGAGGCCATGCATCAAGCCACGTCTGCATCCTCTGTGTGAGCTCGGCTAGTGTCTTTCGGGGACCCTGCATTTTATACTTGCACGACAGTTTTTTAAATAAACACAAAAGGAATTGATGATATTTATGATATGAATGCTACAGTGAATTGATGATATTTATGAATGCTACAGCGAATTGATGATATTTATGAATTGATGATATTTTTGATAAGTGTTGGTGCAAACCCCCCTTTAGTACTAGTTTTGGATCTGTTATCCTTATCCGGTGTTAAGGGGTTAAGCATTAGTATAAAAATATTTTAAATTGTGGGGAGGCCTTCACAAATCGTCGGATTCTTTTGCTCAAAATATGCGTGCGTGCAGTCCGCAAGATTCAAATCTATGACCTCTTCTTGCGCGTAATTTCCTAGCCATGTCACCAACACAACTGACTTAACTTAGGTGAGAGATGTTTTCCTTTTAAATATGGTAATAAAAACTGGCACTAACTTTTTAGTATCATAAAAGATTATGTTACCGCCCGGTATTAATGTCAAAACACAGATTATTATTGGGTGGTCACATCACTCGGTACTAAGGAAATCTTGTAGTAACGCTTGATGGTACCACGCGGTACTAAAGGGTCTTCAACTCTTCATGGCCTTTACTTTTGGTACCAGATCTATTTTTTCCGGTATATATATGGGGGATTAATGTGAACTTTTCTAGTAGTCAATGTTTCTAAGCATGACCTATTGTATTTTCAGGTGTTTGCACTATTTTTTTGAAATAAGATGAATGGTCAAATATTATGAGCAAAGTGAACATCGAATAGTAATTTAGAATGGAGGAAGTATACCATTTTCTCGCTAGGATGAACCTTATAGTATAAAAAAATTAACTTTAAGTTAGATTTTTAAATTAACTATATGTATTAAAAACAATCAATCAATGTATACATCCCACAAATCAATATTGACATGATGTTATGATAAAATATAAATGCAAGGTTCAATAAATGACAAATATTTCTTCTCTATATATGACCAATTGGCTTGTAGTCCAATGGTAGGACGGTCCAATGGACGCTACCCATCAGGGTTCAAATGCATGATGTTATGATTTTCCCAGGATTTACCGTCGCTATGCGTTAAGTGGTAAGCGGCGTTCCCGTTGACAACTAGGCACTAATGGTGACTTCGGGAATCTTTAGATCTGTCGTGTGCTCAGTCCTTCGGAGGTGCTCATAGGGCTAGGGTTAGCGCATGTGTATTCATAGGGGTGAGTGTGCGTGCGTGTGTGAGTGTCTGCGTTGTACTGTGTAATTCTAAAAAAACAAATACAACTCGAAGAAATACAAAAGAAATAGACTAAAAAACAAATATAACTCGAAGAAATACAAAAGAAATAGATAGCACTATTTGATCTCACAAGATTATTTAATGCCAATGCCTAATAGAATACAAATGCAAGATGAATGGGTTGGTAGTGTGAAACGAACCGGATTTCCAATTACGAGAATCCGACTCCCTGTACCCTTGTGATAGTCCCAGAATCAACAGCTATCACGTACAGAACTCATTTCAGGAGAATATCACATCCATACATTGATTTAGGTCCGGTCCTCAAACATGATATAAATACATAGCGATATGGTACAAGCCCTCTGGGCTAAACGACAGAAGGAAAACAGCTACGCAGCGGATAGCTATAAGCTTCTGATGCTTCAGGCCTTCACCTCCACAGGCATCCTTGAGCGCAGCGCACCGCCGTCTTGACATCGTCCATCTTGTACTCGGAGTCTTCTCCTGTGTACCCAAAGACTGTCCCCAAGGAAATGGGACAGGTCCACGTCACCAACCATAATATGCAGCAATGTTTTAAGGTGGACTATACTAGTAATAAAATATTCAAGGGAAATAAGCTGGGGTTTTCCTATGCGCAGCAGCAGCATTAACCAAGTCAACTCATCTCCAAACACCTTTCCTCACAAGCACA
>OAMR01000386.1:1164109-1209982 GCA_900205405.1 Echinochloa crus-galli | reverse complement strand
AAAACACGCTCCGGCTTCTCCTCTCCGCCTTCTTCTTCTCCTTCCCCTCCTCCTCCTCGGGCTTCTCCTCCCTCTCCTCCCCTCTCTCGGCTAGGGTGCGAGGAAACCCCCAAGGGGTGCGGCGGCGGCTTGGGCAGGAAGGGGGAGGCGATGGAATTTTATAGGGCGGTGTGGCTAGGGTTTGTTGAGTGTGAGCGGCTGGTGATGCTCGGCGTTTGCGCCCCTTCCACGCGGCAGCATCGCGACGGGCCGCGGAGCTCTTGGTCGGGATTGGCCGAGGCGAGGCAGAGCGGGGAGTCGGCGTGGAGAAGAAGAAAGAAAGGGAAAGGAAGAAGAACAGTGCGGTGCGGGGCCACACGTCAGCGAGAGAAAAGGAGGAGGGTGTGGGTGGTGTTGCTGGGCCGAGCTGGGCCGAAAGGCCGGCTGGCTGGGTTGGAGAAAGAAGAAAGGAGGGAAAGCTGGGCTGGATTAGTTAGCGAGGTCCGGGAAAAGATCAGGGGCGGCTTTTAGACTTTTGGGTTAGAGTTTCGGCCCAACGAGGGTTAGAGGGTTAAAAAATAGTTTGGTTACTGATTTGAATTCAAATTTAAGATTTGAATTCAAATCCAATCAAAGAACTAAAAAGCCAACTAAAAACCAAATCACACTATTTGGTTGTTAGCACTTCAATTCAAATTTTTAATTTAAATTTAAATTGCCTAGGAATAAAGGGAGCAAATTAGAAGACAACCTTATATGTTTGTTTGCTTGCACAACAATTCACCAAAAATTTTGAAATTCACATTTTTACATTCAACATTCCTGCAAAAATTACGGGATGTTAGATAGTGCAAACACTAAATATGAGGGAAACATAGTAGAATCTTTCTCTGTCACGGATCATTAGATAAATTTCCGTGCATAGTTTCATTGCATTACCAAATCTGCTATGTTGGTAACCATGCTTTCTGAATATCATGGGGATGAGACTCTTTTATGATCTCTCTAATAATGATCTTGCCAAGTCAGCAAAATTGCTAATGTGCTAGTGCATAACTTAATGGCTATGAAACACCATCGAGACTGATCTTAATTGACTTGTGATGTAACTTGTAAAATATAATTTACTTTTTTGTAACATGTGCAATGTGATTTAATCAAAACCAACCATTAATAACAAGTAGGTACCTCATATATGGCAAGTCTTCATGTTTAAGGATGGATTTATCTTTATTGCTACTGAACCTTTGTTATTCAGTCCCGATAAGATCTGCAGTTAGAATCGGAGTCACAATGTTGCAGACCATCCAAGGAACTGAATTTTTTATCTTTGTCGATGATATGGATTATCTAGCGTGCTATTATATATGCTCTAGCGAAGAGAAAATTAATCAGCATGTAGCAAAAGATGCTGGTTGCATGCATGCATGCTTGAATCCGACCTTTGGTCGAGGCAGTCCGGTTTAAGTCTTGAACTGAGAGTATAATCCTTTTAGGGCCTACATTATCTCATAATTCCAAGCAAACTAAAAACGAATAAATCAATTGGACAAGTACAAATACACACTTTTATACGTAATTAATGAACTGAATGGTTGTAGTACGTTAACTCTTTTTATACACAATTATATACTCCGTATATCATCTTGTCACAAAGCCAGTATCCATCTCAAAGAGTATGGTGCACAAAATTGAACCTCTATCGATCATGACCGTACATCGATCATCAGTATGACGGGAAATCGCTGTAATAACCATTGAAGCCGTGATGCCGTTCACCGGCGCCGACATAGAACAGTTCGGAGAAATCGTCAATCTCGTGCAGCTTCTCCAGGCACGGCGGCGCGCGGCTGACGACGGCTGCCGGGCGGTGCACCTCGCGCGCCGGGTAATAATGGCGGTAGCCTTGCGGCCCAGGTTCGGCAGCGGCTGTCCTGCCCTCTTGTACGCGGCGCACAAGCGGCCTATGCGGCACCGCCGCCGGAGCTGGCGCGGCGGCGGCGGCGGACCTGCCGCTGCCGGTGAGGCGCTGCACGAGGTCCTTGAAGCCGGCTTCGTCGGAGGTGACGAACTGCGTCTCGATGTAGGTGATCTTGACGCCGCCGCCGGTGTGCTGCTTCTGCTTGTCCATGGCGCTTCTTCTTCCTTCGCTACTCAACAACGCTAGCTGGGTGGTGGTGTATATATCTGGTATGGCCCTGATAGGAGTACGTTGCTGTAGAGCCTGCTTTGCGACTATTTATAGCATGTATTATTGCGGCCTGGATCGAGGTATATTATATGGACTTGTTCCCAGTTTTAATTTTGGCAGGTTTGCAAGCTGCGTGCGGGCGTTGAAGAGAATAATATTCTTGGAGAGTGACATGTTAATTTGTTGGGATAAAAAGCGCTTGAGGCCTGTGGAGCACTGGAGCTTTGCATGATGCTTAAGGTGCCTGGGTCGTGCGGGTACGGCGTACGATAGCAACTAGTTGAGGTCTCTGACTCGTCGTCTGTGTGGCCACATGCTCACACCAAGGATAGAGGAGTCGTACAGTACGTGAGACCACGGTCAAGCCGCTCGGGCGGCGGAACAACTCGTATGGTGTCGATACAATTTTTCAAGTTAGGAATAGAAATAGCTAATTAACTATATGACCTATTATCAGCCTCAATGCATAATTATGGGCCAAAATGGACAAAATTGTGGTATTTCTGCGATGCCATAGCAAGTGCCACATATAGATGGCTGCTGTAGTCCGGGGAACATGAAAATAAATAAAGCTTTTTACATGTGTGAGATTTAGATAAAATATATGTGTGTTTCTTTTTCAAACTTTTCTCTTTCTCATCGACCGGTCGGTATACACAAATGTTTGACGAGTATATAAAGTCCATATATGCTGTTGGAAGTTGCCGGACGGCCATCCTTACATCATGCTTGGCTAGTAGAGCCAAGTTGTTGGCTGCCAAGAGAGCATTATTATCTAGCCCCGTTGGCAAGCCTTGCCTTCCTTTTAGTGGGGAGTCGTTTTGGCCCACCAGTTTTAGTGAGGAAAAACTTAGTTGTGCAGCTCTAAGGGATTGAAATGGAGCTTTTTTTTATGGCGCTCCGTACTAGTACTTAATAGTATACAAGTATAGAGAAGATCTAACTGTCAAATTTTAAAGATAATTTAGGAATCATTTTGATCTTTTCGGTCTCAATAATATTATAACTTTGTCCCAGTCTAAAAGAAATATATAATAGTGATGCAATTTATGTTTTTATCTATAATATAATACTATTTATATTACTCACATATGCTACATATATACTATAGGTGAAGTCTTGAGTGGCAGTATACAATTAATCTTAGCCGTCGGATATTTCTATACTAGTCTTTATTAAACACTGGTGTATCAGAGTATGGAACACCACAGAAGACCTCATCGAAACCGGGGCAAAGAAAACCAAACTCCTTTCCCGGTGCGTGCAGGCAATGCCCGACTCACCCTGAAACAAACGTGTCTAACCACTGCTAGTGTGTAAACTTTGGCTGTAACCCCTTTGGGCCAAGGCTGGATTTATTTCCATTATCTAAAAAAACTACCTCCTCCCGATGCTCGCATGAGAAGTCATGACCCAAATATTTGGATGCAAAGACTTTTGTGGAGATCTGAACAACTATAATTACTTTATTCTAAGAGTTATATATTTGAAATTAAGGGAGTACTGTATACTCTAGCGAAAAGAAAATAGCGTGTAACTCTGCATAATTATTGTAAGTAGCAAATAAGCAAAAGATGCTGATTTAGGACCTGAGAACATTTCTTTTTTAATAATGGATAATGTATTACCCGGCCTTGACCAGAACGGCTACGGCCAAACAAAATAAGAAAATTACATTCCATCATGGGTCAAGTAGTCCCACACGACCACCAAGATCGCTATAACACGTTTACCAGACCTTACAAAGAACTGAAAACGCTGGACACCAACCACCATTGGTGTTTCTTCGAAGGCAACAACACGAAGAATTGGTGCATATAATGCTAACCAACCTCCGAACTGTAACGCCATCCAACGCCTCATTCGCCCTGCGCGGAACCGAACATAGTGTCCACACGGCCTTGTTACCGAACATAGTGTCCACACGGCTTTGGCAACCCAGAACTTCGACGACGCGCCTGCACTGCCGCCGCCGGCCTGGAGAAACCAGGCTAGGTTTTCACCCAGTTATTGATCAACCACGGACGCAACAGGGGACGGTATGAGAACATTTCTTGAGACCCAATTCACATTAACATTATCTTTTACTTCCGAACTTTGCGAAGGAATACTGTACACGTACAAGGGAACAAGTTCATATATACACGCTATACTAAAACTGAGGCTATAGTTGCACGCAAACATGTTAGTATACACAGTAGACAAAGCCCGTCTAAAATAATAGACAAAATATCCAATCTCTTTCGATAAAATGTCCGTACGTCGATCAGTACGGGAAATCGCTCTAATCCCCATTGTGCCCGTGTTGTCGCTGTTTGCTGGCACCGACGTCGAACAGGCCAATGAACTCGTCGTCAATCCCGTGCAGCTCCTCCACACGTACCCGGCCGGTAGCGGCGAGCGGCCCGGCTCTGGCAGCACGCTCTCTCGGTCTATGCGGAAACGCTGGAGCGGCCGCGCAGTGCCGGCGCCGGTGGAGGACCTGCCAGTGAGGCGCTGCGCGACGGCGTTGAAGCGGGCGGCGTCAGAGGTGACGAACTGCGTCTCGAATCTCGATGTAGGCGGCCTTGACGCCGCCGCCGGCGATGCGCTGCATGCGTTCTGAGATTCTGAAGAAAGTTCTTTGCAAGTTGCGGTCGCTGAATAGAGAGTGACACTTGTGGCTAATGAAAAGGTGATGAGGAGGCTTACTCAGGTGGTGCGAATGCGCCACTCGAGTTGGTAGCAAGAAAGTTGAGGTATTTGACTGGTCGTCCCTCGTCTGTCTAATCACAGGCTCACAGCATGCAAGGAGCCAAGGAGAGAGTAACTGATTGACAGTGAGGCAACGGTCAACTTTATGGGATTGCATTTTGATAGGTGGTCAAACGGTTCGTGCGGGGAGATTTCAAAGGACTAGGCAGGAAAAAAAAAACTTTGCTTAGGTTCAAATTTTTGTTGATTGGCCTCCTGGTGATTTTGGAGCTAGTTCTTGTTCTGGTACATTTTTTTCTATCTAGAAGAACATCTGCAACTGTCTTGCTGCATTCTGCAATCACTGATGCTGCTGGTATTGGTTTCCTATTTGGATAGCGACATTGTCAACGTCTTTGAACTGGTATGAACACAAACTTACATACCAGTTCTTTCAATTTTAGCTAAAAATATGTTTTTATCCTTGTTTCTAGCATATCAAAGTCTACATTTAGTCTAAGTGGCAGAGTAATTGAGTAGCGGTAACCCCTGAAATGTTGGGATGATATGCTGCATCAAGGAGTGGGAAGCTGGTGAAGCAAGAATTCAGAATATGGTGGGGGACAAGAAACTTGAAGCTAGTTTTGCACATCTTTAACTTGGTCATGATTCAAATGTGTAACTGTACATATACGGTGATGTAATATTGAACAATTAAGCTTAGGTATTGATCGAGAAGGGCTGCACTCTATTTTCCTATCAAGGGTTTTCACAATGTATGAGTTTTACCTAGATAGTTTTTTCTTTTTCTTTTTTGAAATAAAGGGTAGTACGAGCACTCCCATGTCATTTAAGAAGGTAGCAAAGTTACATCACACAAAAAACACCACCGCCACCACCACTCAAACAACGCACGCAAACAATGCACACAACAAAACGCTACACCCCCACTGCCTAGGAGAGGAGTCAAAGGTTAACCACCACAAACTGCACCGTTGTCACCAACGTTGTGCCACGCCAAATGTCGCAGCCAGCTACGCCTGAGCGGCAGGTTGAACATCTCCACCATAGGCTATTGCCCTCAAACCGAACACACATGATCGTCGAAGCCCCTGCTATAGTGGTGCGTCAGTAGAACACTCCCGTCGCGGCACCAATGAAGACCACTAATCTTGGCCACTCAGGGGGGGGCTCGCCTCATCCACCGCCTCACACTCCCCTGCTAAGGACTCAGATATCTGAGAACCGCTATGAGAGCGAAAACCTCCACCCAACCGACATTGGAAACTCCACCGCACCATGAACGCTAGCACCAAGACCTCCAGCATCCATGGATCCTCAACACCTTCCTATCAGCACAGGCCACGCTTACCTCCTGCACCGCTGCGCATGAGCAACACCACCAACCAACCACCACCGCCTAGCCAAGTCGGGTCCCCAAATGTGGCCCCGCCGTCGCGGGGTTTTCACCCTCGAGATCCCCATATAGTAGGAACTTGGTGCCTCACAATGGTGCCCCCAATGGGAAGAATGGCACCACAAGGGCGCCACCACAATCGCACCGGCAACGCCAGTGAAGGCTTTCGCCCGACTCAACACCATGCCTACTACATGCACTTGACCCGCTCCATGTCGCCTCTGCACAACACCTCAACCAGAAGGAGCCCAACACCGCTTGAAGCACCACCTCAGCGTCACTAGCAAGCGTCAACTAGCATCCTAGCCCCACCACTAAGATGGCGTCGAACAAGTATCTCCGATGGGGAGCCGAGCCGACAGGGGAGTACATCGCCCACGAGACAGCGCTATGCCAGACCACCAGAGGAGGCCGCCGCGCTCAACCGCCCACTCCGCTGCCGCCTCCGCACTACCGGCGACCACTCCCACCGCCCGGATCTGCGCCGCCAACGGCTGCGCCGGCTAGGTGCCTTAGGGGCAAGAACGGCCGCGCCACCCAGATCCACCCAAGGGACGGGGAAGAGTCCTGCTGCCGCCTTTATCACAAGCCGCACGGGCCTCCAGTGGTCCGCTCGGGCGGCGGCGCTACGAGGGAGGGGTAGAGGAGAAGGGGCGGCGGTGGAGCTTTTTCCGTCTGCGTCGCCCACGCGGAAGCGACGCGAGCGGTTTCCTAGATAGATTTGTAATGAGGCGTCCATTACACCTGCTCAGACTTATTTGAAATATTGTCTCTGTGTGCGCTCTCCAGATCTGGACGTGATCATTTGAATCCGTTGAAGTATTTGTCTCTAAATGTGAATCTTTTGACCTGATCCTTCAAGTAGTATGCGTTTCTGGATGAAACTGTTTTATAGTTGATGGAATTGTTGAATCTTTTCTTAAATTTATGATTTTTATGATGAATGTTTACAGACTATTTTATAGTATGCGAAGAATTTTTATGATGAAATATGTGAACCCCTAAAAGTATTCACTTGACCATAAAAAGGAACCATAACATCCTAATATTCAATTTTCACACTGAGATTATGCACCAGAAAATATAAATGCAAGGTTCAACAAATTACAAAGATTTCATCTCTATACTACAAAAATTATCAATAATTCAAAGGCAAGCAAATACAACACCAAATAAATATAAAATAAATAGAGAATAGTATTTCAACTCACATGATTTATTCATGTCATAGAATATAAGTATAAGATTAATGTGCAAGATTTATTATGGATATATATAAATCAATGGTCAAGATTTTATTGTGGATGTATTCAAATACTTTCACTAAGACATATAAAGAAAAAAATAAAAAAACAATATATCCAAAAGAGTGCACTACATATATATAGAGTTAGCAATATATGTTAACATTTATTTAATATAGATGCATAAATAAAAATGAGTATCTAAGATTTTATTTTACTTCTAAATTATATAGGGTTCAATGAATGCCAAATATTACAAGTACTATATAAGCTCTATCAACATTAAAAGAAGAAACAACAAAGAAATATTATAAAAATTAGAATGCAATAAAATATTGCACAACATTTATTCGATTTGAAAAGATATGAAATCTTATCATTGTGATGCGTGATACAAGTGCAATACAAATTATTATGAGACAATACAAAAGAAACATTCAATGAATTTATATAAACATATATAATAATACAACAAAAAGGATGAATGAAATGTAGCATATAGAAAAGTGTGATAGATATTTATTTAAACTAGCTAGATATGTCAATGGTCATTTAGGAGCATAAATTCAAGATCAACCAAAAGATTTGATTGTGCCTCTCTTTATAAATATAGGCAAATCAGGGAGAAGCACATAATAGAATCTTTGTATGAAGTATAAGTGAATTTCCCATCATTTTCTATTAGTTTAAACTTTTATTTAACTACTCAATGAACAACTCAATACTTTCTATCGATGACACAATTATTAATTGACTTTTGTTGTAACTTGCAAATTTGATTTATTATCAACCATTAATGGCATGAACAAGCCCAATTAGCTAGCTAGTAATTAAGGCAATGTGTAGGTTTCTTGGATGTATAGTGTGGAAAACTATGGATTTTTTCCTTGCTTCTTAAAATGTGCAACAAATGTTTATATTTAGGGATAAGGAAGTACCTTTTACTTTCTTACTATCGAATTATTGAACATTGTTGTTCAGTGTTGAGAAGATTTTTTGAAATCTCAGATCAAATAGCATTAAAAAATCCCTAGAGCGGCAACGCCGATCTGGAGTGAGCTATTGGTACTTGTGAAAATAAGTTTCCTCACTATTTTGAAAATATAGTTATGATATTTTCCTTTCTTGGAAAAAATTGGAGTATTAGTTTAGTATTAAGCTTTAGATTTTTAAAATATCTCAATAGTAGTTGTTAAAAGATGAAGTTGTATATTTATATCAATGGTATAGCCTATGTATTAAATATATATTTTGTATCATATTATGTATTCATTTCTAGTATGAAATACGCTGAAAAGCAAAAGGTTATTGATGCAATCGATGATGAAATTGTACCAAATTTTGAAGACACTTCTAAACCATTATGTAGCTTCATCGGCCTTGGTGCCCCAACCCAATTCCAGAATGCTTCATCTTCTCAGCAAGACGTTGGCGCAGGTGATTTTTCCGAGAAAATCTGTGTCCAATATTAACTTTTTTATAGATGCGCATGTCTATAATATTTTGATAAACTGTTCTCAGCTATCATCACTGTTATTACTTTTTCTTTTATTTATACCTTTTTACACTATTTATTCAGTTTGCTTTTACTTATTACTTTATCTATTTGTTTTAAGTTACAAAAAGTCTAGTTATCATGGATTTGGATAGCGTGAACGAGTTTGTGTCACAAGAATATGGAACCTAGAAGAAGCTGAGATTCAATTACAAGCTACAATAGCAAAGATAAGAGCAACAAACAACATTCTGCACAATAGAAAACAATCTGATCACAGTGAAGAAGAACCAAGAAATAAGATAGCAAGGACTGAGTTTGATATTTTACAAAATACAATAAATGTACAACAACATAAAGATGAATGCAACAAGCTAATTCATCATACTATTGATACTTCCACTGAGAACAGGGGCCATATTCTTTTATTCAGCAGCACTGTTTCTGCCAGCAAAGTCAACTATGATTCCACCCCACTGCACCCAAGCTCCATTGATACTGAAAAGCACAGAGTATTACCTCAGTTTCATTTGAGCCACCTAGTTTTGACTTAGGGATAGATAAACTGTCACAAGAGATAAAGAGTCAAGAAGGAATTTCTATTGCAACTCAAGAAATCATATTAGCCCCAAGTATGCGGTTCAGAAAGACACTACAGCTACCCCCTCAACCTTCTAATTCCAGTGATCAGAGAAGCAAGCCTACCTCATCTCAATGTCAAACTCAAGCTCCTGCTGCCAGCAAGTCATGCAAAGAAGCAAATGACGATGGTGATGTTGCTGAAGTAGTAACAGTTGAATCTCAAAGTCAACAAGATATAGACAAAATAACCCCTATTATTATTGGTTCGGAGACACAAGCACATTGCTGCAGAGTGTGGAGGCTAGGGTCATGGTTCGACAGTAAGGTTCCAAGGAGTTAGGGAACTGTATGCTTGTCAAGCGGAAAGAAATCAACATGTATTTTACTAAGCAGCAAACAAAGGACATTCATGCTGGTTGCATGCATGTTTGCATCAGCATTAAGTTTATAGTGCTATCGGTCGCGCTCCGCACTGAGCGCACGACCGGCGCGTGCTCCCGCTACGCCCCGCCTTGCATGCCTCCGTCGACCAGTTTAGCGGTCGGGGTTAGGGTCCAGGGGTTGCTAGAGGAGATCCAGTGCCGACGGACCTAGAAGGTGGGATCGGGGGGCGGCGGCCGGCCCGGCGGTGGCGACAGGCGGAGGGCCGGGCGACGATGGTGCTGCCGGCCGGGCGGTAGAGGACGCCCGATGGGCGGTGACGACGGCGGGGGTGGAGCGGTAGAGGAGCATACACGAAAAGGCGAGTTAGTGTGGCGGCGGTTCGAGGCAATGGCGGAGGAGACTGGCGGTCGATGGGTTAGCACGGCAGTAGTGGGGAGGCGCGGGAAAGAAGACCACCCGTCGCGCGTTAACCTCGTCCTTGCATCAAACCTTGGTCGCAGCAGTCCAATTTAACGCTTGACGGTAGAGTATTTTTTTTCTGGGCCAACATTATCTTTTACTTCGAAACTAACCAAAGAGGAATGAATCAATTGAACAAGCAGGGAACAGGTACATTCTACATATACACACTGTAATACATGAATTGATTTTGGTTGCACGTAATTCGTAGTACATAATTACGAAGCCAATAATACACGTGTCTCAAACAAAGAGCTGGGAAAAAAGAACTACATGATCTTCAACAACATTCAGCCAACACTGCAGACAGTAAGAATAAGATTCAAGACGGAATTTGCATTGGTTATACTTAGAGCAAAAGTGCAGCTTCAACCTTTACTGTCTCAATGGATAGAACAGATTTTCTAGCGATTTTAATCTTCTTTGTATCTTTCTTTGTTCCTTGATGTTTAGCCTTTGTACTTAAACCCTTTTTATTTTTTAATTATAAATATAATCAGTAGGGGATTACGCTCCTGTTACCTAAAAAAAAGAACTACATAATGTCTATCGATCACGGCCGTACATCATCAGCATGGGAAGCCGCTGTAATAGCCGTTGAACCCGTGATAGGATGCCGCTGTTCGCTGGCCCCGACATAGAACAGTTCGGAGATGAAGTCGTCCATCTCGGGACGAAGCTTCTTGAGGCACGGCGGTGCGCGGCCGACGACCGCCGGGCGCCGCACCTCGCGCGCCGGGTAATGGTGGCCTTGCGGTTGCTGCCCCGGTCCGTCGTCTGCGGTTACCCTGCCCCCTCCTACGCGGCACGCGCGCGGCCTGTGCGTCACCGCCGCCGGAGCTGGCGCGGTGGCGGGGGACCTGCCGGTGAGGCGCTGCACGAGGTCCTTGAAGCCGGCTTCGTCGGAGGTGACGAACTGCGTCTCGATGTAGGTGATCTTGACGCCGCCGCCCATGCGCTGCTTGTCCATGGTTCTAATTCTTCTTCCGATCCTTCGTAACTACTCAACGCTGGGTGCTGGTAATGGTATTTGTTGGTGGAAAGCCTGCTTCGTAAACTAACTAACTTATAGGATGGGAGGATTGCGGCTTGGATCAAGGGGGTATCGACCTGTTCCGAGTTTCTGGTAGGTTTGCAAGAGGCGGCGGCGTTGAAGAGAATAATTCTTTGAGAGTGACAATGTGGGGCTAAAAAACGCCGTTGGCCTTTGGAGCGAGCCTTGCATGATGCTTAAGGTTGCCTGGTACTCTCAGGCGTGCGACGACAGCAACCATATGTTGAGGTCTTTGACTCGTCCTCGATCTGTGTGGCCGCATGCTCACAACAAGTCAGCAAGGTGAGAGGAGTCAGTGACACAGTGAGACCACGTAGGTACAGCCCAGCTTTTGGCGATTGTTGCAGAGGCGGTCAAGCCGCTCGTGCGGAACCCGGCCGCATGGTGTAAGGCTATTTGCAGCGGTCCCCCCTAAAGCCTCTGGACCGGTACAATAGCGTTTCTACTTCCAAATCCTCGGTGCAGCGGCGTCTGCTAAAGCCTCCTGTACTGTGCCGGCCCCCCGCCGCCTCCCCCAAATTTCCCGGAGGCGGAGGCCTCCTCCAAATCTCTGCCCCGCCCGGCCACCCGCCCCGCCCCGCCCCACTCGACGCCGACGCCGCCGCCCGGTCTCGACACCGCTTCCTCGAGTCCCTCCGCGCCGGCGGCAACCGCGGCCTGTCCGGCCACTGCTGGACTCCTTCTCCCAGCTCTCCAACCTCGCCGTGCTCGGCCTCGCCGACACCAAGATCTCCGGCCGCCGCCGTGGGGGAGAAGTCGTGCTCCTCCGTCAGCGCCTCCAGCACCGCCGCCGCGATGTCCTCGCCGACGTCCCGCGCCGATGGGCACAGGTCCTCCGCACGGACCCTCGCATCGGACATCTCTGACGCGACGAGCGCTGCCACCCTCGCGAGGTCCCGCTCGAACGCCGCGTCCTCCGGCGGTGGCTAGCGGTGGCTGCCGTCGCAAGTGGTTCTTGCTCTTGGAGTTCTTCATCGACCGCCGCCGTCGCGTCGCCGAAGTTGTTGAGCACCACCACGCCGAGCTTCGTCACGGACTGGCCGCGCCGGGTGGAGCTATGCAGCCACGAGCCGGCGCCCGCCACGACGCGCCGCACGGAGGGCCGCGCCCCCGCGCGCGCGCCGCGAAGGAGTGCCCCTGCTCCCGGAGGCCGTACCGGGCCAAGAGCTCCCACGGCGCCGCACCAGAGGGGTCCGCCTCCAGCATCCGCTCCGCTGGGCGCGCCGCTGCTCCGCGCGCTCGCGTCGCTCGCGGCGGAACTGCTGCTGGCGGAGGCTCGCGCTGCTCTGTGCGCTCCCCCTCATCGGCGGCGTCGTCGTCTTGCTCCGGACTCCGGTACTGCCTCTTCTCCCTCTTCGACCCCGGCAGCACAAAGCACCAGGCGCTCGGCGAGACACTCGCGACGCGGCGGCACTGCGCGGCGCCGGCTTCCGGGCGCTCGACGGCCTCCTCGCGCTCGCGGACGCGTACGGCACGTTCCCGGCCAATGGCACGCCGCCGCCGCAGCCGCAGCCGGACGCAGTTCCGGGCACGCCGCGCAGCCGCAAGTCCGGTTCGACCACGCCGGTGCACCAGACGCCCGGGGCCGCATGGGCGAGCACGAGCGGAGCAGGGCGTGCGCGGCCGGCGACGGAGTGGGTGATGTGGCGGCGGTGTGGCGGCGACGAGGGCGGAGGCGAGGGGCGGTAGGTCGTCGGCGTCGGTGGGGACGTCGGCGGGGGAGGAGTGCCGGCGCGCCGGCGGAGGGACCGGCGTCGCGAGGGGGGGAGGGGTGCGGGGATTGTTGGAGAAGAAGCGGATAAAGGAATCTGAGTGGAATATTCTTTTGGAGGAGGATATATTGAGGACACCGTTGCAATAAAATAAGATATAGGGGATCAAATTTTTTAAAAGACCCTCAAAATAGTCCTTTAGGGGGTGATTTTTAGAGGGTACCGCTGCACATAATCTAAGGCAGACAGCTTTCAAGCCAGGAGGCCGGGGTTCAATAAGTTAAACCTTAGGCATGTTTTTGACCATCTATGTGGGCATATATATGGCGCTTGCATAGACCTTCTGCATGCTGCACTGGTTCTACAACGCCTTCCCTTTGTTTACTAAGTCCAATTTCTGGCATATTCGTATCTATGTATATTGCACTAGAATAAAAATAATCGTATGGCCTATTATGAGGCTAAGTACACAATTACACGCCAAAAATTTATAAAGAGAAAACTTTTTACGATTTGTGCAATGACATATAAAAGTACCACATCAATGGTTAATGTAGGTAGAAGGAATATGAAAATAAATAGAACTTTATAGGTGTGAGATTTTGAGAGTGTTTTTTTTAAACCCCATACTTTTTTTTGCAACTGGCGAGTATGGACCCATACACGAACGCTCTCAAGCACACTTACCCCTATGGATCCATGCACGAACGTTCTCACGCACACTCACCCCTATGGATCCATGCACACAAACTCTACCCCTATGAGCAGCTCCGAGAGACTGGACCAACAGATTTAAAGATTAATGCCATGTCACCTACCACTGAAAGAAAAACGCTGATTAAATCCTGGAATAAATCCACAAAAATACGACACCAGTGGCAAGTCGAGAACTCAGACCCTGGTGGATAGGTTCCACTATAAGAAATTTTACCAACTGATTTATGACCGGTTCTCAATAAAAGGACCCCCACAACTTGCAGGTGAGTTTTTATAAACTTTTCTAATTTTCATCGACTACAATGTACCACATTTCTCAAAGATTTCTAGCAACAATAATTTTGAATTTAACATATATACACAACCATCAGATTTTAGCCATCTCCAAGTCATACCTCTCTCTCTCTTTCGCGCGCGCGCAAGGACATGATGTCTCTCTGCTGTAAAAGAGATCGAGGAGAGCCACACCAAGATCGCTTTTGCCACCAAGCAGGCCTTGAAGGAAGAAGCATTTATGGTGGTGCCATGATTCTAATGGCATGTGATGTAGCAGCAGCCCAACCATCTATGTCTAACGATATCTTTCTAAAAGGTGGTTATATAGGTGCCAACTTGATCAGAGGGGAGGGGGAACAAGGAAGATACCATTCCCCGATCTCTAGTGATGGTGCATTGAGCTGAAGCCACGACAACAAGTGTAGATCCAGCTTTAGATAGTGCCCTTAGGAAAGACCGGTACCGCCACAATCCTCATCCACATATGCGACATAGTTGAGCTTGATCCCATGTGTTGAGGTGCTCTTCAGTTGTCCACTCTAGATCTCTTAGATCTAGAAGTAACGCCCATCGCACCGTACCACGGGAGGAGATGGCCACCCTGACTCCCCCACCTCCCTCTTCCTCGCCTCGTCTCCTTTGGACGTACACGTGCTTCCTACCATAAGGGGTTCCTAACTGAAAGGTTTCTCAGATAGCACCAACGACGACGTGACATCAAAGGGGATTGTTTCCAAAGTAGAAAAAAGTTGCGCTCTTAGAATATGTTCAATATGCACCACACGTACTAGACCCGGCAGTTCGCCAACGACCTGTGCTTGCATAAGAAGCCATGACCCAAATCCATGGATGCAATATTGTTGCTTAGGTGTTTGGTGTGGGCAACTCTAATTAATTAGTTTAAAAATAGATTAATTAGTTTGTGCTAAATGTTACGGTATATACTCCCTCCGTATCAAAACATAAAAAGGTGCTTAAAAGATAACTTATTTTTTGAGTATTTATAATAATTTTTTTTTTAAAAATAAGATGAATGGTCAAATATTGTGTAGAGAAGTTAACCGCAACAAATACTTCCCCGATTTGGTAAAGAAAGTCGTTTTGGACAAGGTTTGAGTCAAACATTGGGAATGTAAATTATGAATAACATTTAAATCGTTGACTTTGGAAATGTTAAAATTATATAAATAGATTGGTCTTAAAAATTACTTTCATAAAAATATACATATATAATTTTTTAAGAAATATTTTTATAGAAAAGAGAAGTCAAAATTGTACTTTGAAGACCGTGTCGCTGTCCTAAACGACTTCCTTTATCAAACCGGAGGGAGTATTTTGATACAGTGGGGAGAGAGTATTGAGGAAGTATATGCCAAAGCAAAAAGAAACCAGCGTCTCATTTTGCATGTAGCAAATAACCAAAATATGTTGGTTACCCTCATATTCGAATCGAATCTTGGTCGATCCAGTCTTGAACTGAGAATATTTCTTCACTAGGAGGCAACATTATTTTTTACCTCCAAATTAAACTTTGCCAAGTACTTCGACTCTAAAAAGGGAACGAATACATAAAAATGAACAAACGAATTGAATGGCTTCATTTGCACGTAAACAGGTTTGTATACAGTTCATCTTGTCCTAAGCAAATCCCGGCCCCGACTCAAAGATGAGGCCGGCAAAAAGAATCCAATCTCGATCTTTCTCGATAATGGCCGTGGTACGGTGTTCGTCGATCAGTACACACGAAATCTCTGTAATCAGCACTATTGAGCCCTTGGTGCCGCTGCTCGCTGGCACCGACTCTCAGCGACCGCAGGTCAAAGAATTCGTCCATCCCGTGAAGCTCCTCCACGCACGGCGCCTCCGGAGCGGGCGCGGTGGCGGCGGGGGACCTGTGCCGGCGTCGGAGGTGACGAACTGCGTCTCGATGTGTAGGTGACCCTTGACGCCGCCGCCGGCGTCCTGCTTCTCCATGCTCTTCTTCCTTCACTACTCAACGTCGTCGATCGTATACTCGTACGACCTATATATATTGGCAGCGTGCTCCGATCCCGTTAGGCGCTAGATAGCTTGCGACCTGGCTTTGGAGAAGAGATGGCTGCCGCCTGGTGCCTGGTGTGCCTCCGGGCTATGGAGAGCCTTCTGTTTGGGCTACTTTAATTTGGAATATTTATAGGAATGGGTTGCTGCTTTTTTTTTAATGCAATGGGTTGCTGCTTGGGAGACCGGAGACCTGTTCTAAGTTGCTGGTAGGCTCTTTTTCGCAAGTTGGGGTCGCTGAATGGAAAGTGACACTAACTAACTTGGGGGCGTAAAAGGCGCTAACGAGGCTTACTAGTAGCAAGTAAGTTGAGGTGTTTGACCGGTCGTCTCTCTGTCTAATCACCGGCTCATACAGCAAGGAGCCAAGGAGGGAGTCACTGACAGTGAGGCAACGACGGTCAACTCTAGGGGATTGCATAGGTGGTCAAGCGGCTCGTGCGGAGCTCGGATGAGCGTCAAAGGTTGTCTTAAAAGAGCGTAAGAACGAATATCTCCAAACATATACCAAAAAATCATTCTCAGTATGAGAACTTTCATTTTAGGGGTAAGGTTTGCTCCGGCACATAAATATAATAGTATCATCCTTCAAAAATTTCATTTGGTAGTAATTAAAACCAGTCATAGTCATGAACCAACCCTCTCTCTTCTTACCCAAATGAAGGGGATGCCTCCTCTCCCCAATTGATCATATATACTTTTGGCGCATAGTTTCCGGAGAGGCAATTTGCTTGGTAGTCATCACAACTGCTTTGGAACATTTGGAAAAGACGTACTACGCCCGTGTTTTCCAAGGTGCCACCATAGTTGTGGCTAGGGCTGGACAAAGCTCGGCTCGGTGCATATTTCTAACGAGCCGAGCAAGAGTTTTTGCTCGTTAGTATAACGAGCGAGTTCGAGCCGATATTATACCTGTCTCTTATACACATCTAGATGTGTATAAGAGACAGGTATTAGGACCATATAAATACTATAATTTTTATATTATATATATATATATATTATTGTGGCAATTTTAAATTTAACTCTAGCTCGCGAGCTTAACGAGCCAGCTCGCGAGCTTAATGAGCCGAGCCGAGCCAGGTTTTTTGCTCGTTTCCTTAACGAGCCGAGCCGAGCTGGCTCGTTTGGCTAACGAGCTCGAACGAGCCGAGCCAAAACGAGCCGAGCTCGTTCGATATCCACCCCTAGTTGTGGCCAAGCTACACTATGCAGCATTAGGTTTAGTTCTATATATGGATTCAGATTCACAGGGCAAATCAACCTCTAGAATCCTTGAGCTTAGCTTCTTGCCCCTTAAATGAGGGTACTAAGAGCAACTCCAACAAACCCTCTAGATAACCCCTTGCTCTAAATTTAGAGGGTCTAAAATAAAAAAATACAATCCAACACACCCTCTACTAGACTCTATTTTGTGGATATCTCTAAATTTTCTCCTCCATCCTTGGAGGTCTCTAGCTAGGTGCACTGCTCTATATCCATATCCATTGCGGATTATTGCTAGAATTGAAGCAAAATTTGAGAAGCTATTTACCATTTAGAGGGTCTAATTTGGGCTATTGCTAGAGTTGCTCTAAGCTAAGTAAGCCAGTTTAGATGTTGGCATTCCATAGATCTGGATGGGAGCATGCTATATGTGCAACACACAATGTGTTTTTCTATTGCTGAGTTGGTTACATTATGTGAATCACATCTTGGTTAAGGCAACAATCCAATTTTAGATAATACTCATAGCCAGCAATACTTTTTGGTTCCAAAATTGTTTGAATGAGTAATGTAATCTAACAATATAAGTTGTACACTACCCGACTCCAATATATCTTTAGTGTCGTTGTTACCTCTCACACACATGCTCTGCCGACTAGGCTAGAAGGTTTATTACCTTCCTCGGCTGAAACTTATGAAATCGGGCCAAAAAATGACTAAGATTTGAAGATATCTGTGAATGCCGACTGAAAAATCACCGGTTTTACCGGTATGTGCACAATATCAGTCCATATATGTAGGACCAAAATTCGCTGAAAACCGACGAATTTTGGCCGAAATTCAGAACAAATGTCTTATAGGGTGATTTCCAAGGATTGGCCAGAAGGGTCTCCTTCATCGGTTCTTTCGACTGCCGAGCTCTGACGAGGTGGTTGGCCGTTCTAGTGATTTGGCATTTTGACCGGACACGTGGAATGCATAGGAACTTCTGGCACGGACTTTGATGTACTTTTATTTTGATTCAGGTGATTACTCTGTAATGTTGGGGATGCTTTGTGTGTGTGTGTGTGTTTGAAACTTTGAATTGAAGGATGCTTTGTGTGAATATAAATCCAACTGGCCAAAAAAACGGGTACATATATATACACTGTTGTGTTAAAAAGTGAACGAATTGAATGAATTGAATAGCTAAACTAGTTTGTACATAATTCATTGTCACCAAGCCAATCTCCATCTCAAAGAATAGGGGGAAAGAATCCGGTCACGGCCGATTAATAAGTCCGTCGAGTGCGCCGATCAATACAGGAAATCGCTGTAACCACCAGTGAGGCCATGGCGCTGCTGCTCGGCGGCACCGACGTAGAACAGGTCGGAGAAGTCGTCCGTGCCGAGCAGTAGGTCCTCGTAGCACGGCGGCGCGCGGCTGGCGACGACGGCCGCCGGGCGCACCCCGCCCGCCGCCTGCCCGTACCGGTAGCCCTGCAGGCCAGCTCCGGCAGCAGTGGTTGTCCTCGTGCCCTCTCCTGCGCCGCACGCGCGCAGAGACAGGTGCGGCGGCGCCGCCGGAGCTTGCGCAGCGCCGGCGCCGGCACCGGTGGGGGACCTGCCGGTGAGGCGCTGCACGAGGTCCTTGAAGCCCGCGGCGTCGGAGGTGACGAACTGCGTCTCGATGTAGGTGACCTTGACGCCGCCGCCGCCGGTGATGTGGTGCTGCCTGTCCATGGCGGCGCTTCTCGCTTCGCTGCTCGACGTCGTCGCCGTACCTTGTCCGTAGCTTTCGTGGCCGGCCGGGCTTGTGGCGTGAAGCAGGAAGGGAGCTAGGAAGGCTTTGTGAAGAAAACCTTTTTCCTTTTGGTCCGTATTTATAGGCTGGGGTTCGGAAGCTTCAAGGCTCGAGAAACCTTGTCAATGCAGTGACACGTCAGCTAAAGAGCAGTGGGCCCAGCGTCGCAGTGAGACGGTGCCTTGGTCGTAGCCATGCTGTGTCCTGTTGACCGCGGTTGCAGGCAAGGTTTGACTGATGACTGGTCGTCACAGTTCCGGTCGTAGCAAGCGAAGGATGCAACAAGTTACTGTACAAGTAGGAGTCAGTGACAGTGAGTGAGAGGACAGGAGGAGGAAGCGGCAACGGTCAGCTTTTGGGGACGGATCGCATTCGCTCGCATCCGACTGGCCAGGGCGTGTGTGTGGTCGAGAGCGTCGTGCAGGAAGCTGCACGGCACGAGCCATTCAGCCAATGGCCCCATTTGCTGCGCCCTACTAGCCAATCATGTGAAGGACACGGCCACGCGCGCGTGCGGCGCCAGCCCGGCCTGTACATTTCCGGCGACGTTCGTTAGTTCGGTGGGCACACGCTAGCTGCTTCAGTAGCACGTGCATGTATTCCTAGCGCGGACTCTATCTAGCTATCGGTCAGATCGACAGGTGGCAACTCCGCCATCGTGCAGGAGCGGGACGACGCCGGCGTCGGAGTAACGAAACGGTCATCGGTCATCGCAGTTAGGCCTCCAGTGCAAAGGGGCACGTTAAATAGAGTGTCAACTCAGTATTTTAGATAATGTGGCAAGAGTAGAGTTTTCGTTCGTGCAAGCCTTTTCGTTTGACAGATCAGCACGTGACAAGGAGCATCCAAGGTCCAAAAAATAACACAAGTACATGCAAACATAAGTTGCACTCAAGTGTCTAAACTGACGGAAAAATGACCTAGCAATTTACTTTTAACACCAGCCTTAGACATGGAATTGGCCTTGGATGATATATTAGCTAGGCTTAACTGCGCTGGCATCACACCATGCTTATTATCCCTCACGTCTTCAAGTTCAATCTATCAAGCATTCACCGTTCCTGTGTCTTCTCCCTTCCCGTCCAGGAGAAAAAATTAACAGGTGGCAGACGGCGAGCAGAGCCGCAATCCGGTATACTACTAGTAGTACTACCGTAGAAGTGTCTTCTGACTATTTCCAACGAGGGATCGATAGGATCGGAAGTCACGCTCACACACTGTCAAACACGCGAGTCAAACCTTTTGCCTGCAGGCTGCAGCTAGTGGGTAGGTTCCGCGGGATAGCTCTTTGTATCTTAGCAGTCAACTTATTACTGTGTGTGTGAATGCTAGTATTGACCGTCTTTGCAAGCAGCTAAGCAAGCGCTTTATCTGAATGGGACTGATGCATCTCCCTGACAAGAGGAGGATTATTCAATTATTCCTGCTTTGTGCACGGTCGCTTTCTGCATGATTGAGCAAGTGCAATCTTGAAACCAGCTTCTTTCTCCTTCTTTTAGTATTTATTCATTTAGTTTGTCTGATTTCTTTTTTTTTTTTGCTAACAAGATGCAGAATACAACAATGCGGTTAAGATGAGTGTGTCGAAGCGCTGGCAGTACGTAAGGCCACCACACACACTACATGCATGAACTACATCGGCGGAATAGTCAAATCTGTCCCTGAACTATCATCGAAAGCTCAATTTCGTCCCTAAACTACGAAAATGGTCGTTCTTGTCCTCAAACTTTCGCAACCAGCTCAATTCCGCCCCAGAACTACGAAAATGACCGTCCTTGTCCTCAAACTTTCGCAACTGTCTCAATTTGATCCCTGTCCAGTCAGCTATGGTTGTGAATTACCGATTCTACCCCATGGCCATCTCTTTCAAAAAATAAGTGATGCACAAGGACAGGAAGAAACATGAAGCAAACAGATATAGAAGATAAAAAAATTCATTTCGATGAGACGAGGGTAGATCAACGAGATTCTATGGTTTATTTAAAATAAATCTGGTGGACTTCAGGGCTGGGGAAAAAGATGATCAAAGGGGTAGAATCAGTAATTCACAACCATAGCTGACTAGGCAGGGACGAAATTGAGCCGATTGCGAAAGTTTGAGGACGAGAACGGTCATTTTCATAGTTCAGGAACGAAATTGAGCCAGTTGCGAAAGTTTGAGGACGAGAACGACCGTTTTCGTAGTTCAGGGACGAAATTGAGCTTTCGGCAATAGTTTAGGGACAGATTTGACTGTTCCGCCAACTACATCCTCAAACCATACAGAACAGCAATCACACACACTACATGAACGTACCAGGACAAAATAAACCATTGAATCGAAACATCGGTCCTGGACGTACCGGAAATCATCCTCAAACCATACAGAACAGCAATTAATCGCTGCGATAAAAATTAGAGAGGATCCTGGCTACTTGCTTATTGATGATTCATCAGCACCTGGAGCCAGCAGAGGCCATCCATCAGCGTCCATCATCAGCACCCGGACATCCTGCTGGCCCGGAGGACGGTGCACTTGGTCTTCTGGTACGCGGTGGCGGCGACGTCCGTGTCGGCGAGCTGCAGCTTGAGCGGGCACACGACCACGAGCGGGCACTTGGCCTTGCGCCCCTTGTACTGCATCACCGCAAAATAAACCATTGAATCGAAACATCGGTCCTGGACGTACCGGAAATCATCCTCAAACCATACAGAACAGCAATCACACACACTACATGAACGTACCAGGACAAAATAAACCATTGAATCGAAACATCGGTCCTGGACGTACCGGAAATCATCCTCAAACCATACAGAACAGCAATCACACACACTACATGAACGTACCAGGACAAAATAAACCATTGAATCGAAACATCGGTCCTGGACGTACCGGAAATCATCCTCAAACCATACAGAACAGCAATCACACACACTACATGAACGTACCAGGACAAAATAAACCATTGAATCGAAACATCGGTCCTGGACGTACCGGAAATCATCCTCAAACCATACAGAACAGCAATCACACACACTACATGAACGTACCAGGACAAAATAAACCATTGAATCGAAACATCGGTCCTGGACGTACCGGAAATCATCCTCAAACCATACAGAACAGCAATCACACACACTACATGAACGTACCAGGACAAAATAAACCATTGAATCGAAACATCGGTCCTGGACGTACCGGAAATCATCCTCAAACCATACAGAACAGCAATCACACACACTACATGAACGTACCAGGACAAAATAAACCATTGAATCGAAACATCGGTCCTGGACGTACCGGAAATCATCCTCAAACCATACAGAACAGCAATCACACACACTACATGAACGTACCAGGACAAAATAAACCATTGAATCGAAACATCGGTCCTGGACGTACCGGAAATCATCCTCAAACCATACAGAACAGCAATCACACACACTACATGAACGTACCAGGACAAAATAAACCATTGAATCGAAACATCGGTCCTGGACGTACCGGAAATCATCCTCAAACCATACAGAACAGCAATCACACACACTACATGAACGTACCAGGACAAAATAAACCATTGAATCGAAACATCGGTCCTGGACGTACCGGAAATCATCCTCAAACCATACAGAACAGCAATCACACACACTACATGAACGTACCAGGACAAAATAAACCATTGAATCGAAACATCGGTCCTGGACGTACCGGAAATCATCCTCAAACCATACAGAACAGCAATCACACACACTACATGAACGTACCAGGACAAAATAAACCATTGAATCGAAACATCGGTCCTGGACGTACCGGAAATCATCCTCAAACCATACAGAACAGCAATCACACACACTACATGAACGTACCAGGACAAAATAAACCATTGAATCGAAACATCGGTCCTGGACGTACCGGAAATCATCCTCAAACCATACAGAACAGCAATCACACACACTACATGAACGTACCAGGACAAAATAAACCATTGAATCGAAACATCGGTCCTGGACGTACCGGAAATCATCCTCAAACCATACAGAACAGCAATCACACACACTACATGAACGTACCAGGACAAAATAAACCATTGAATCGAAACATCGGTCCTGGACGTACCGGAAATCATCCTCAAACCATACAGAACAGCAATCACACACACTACATGAACGTACCAGGACAAAATAAACCATTGAATCGAAACATCGGTCCTGGACGTACCGGAAATCATCCTCAAACCATACAGAACAGCAATCACACACACTACATGAACGTACCAGGACAAAATAAACCATTGAATCGAAACATCGGTCCTGGACGTACCGGAAATCATCCTCAAACCATACAGAACAGCAATCACACACACTACATGAACGTACCAGGACAAAATAAACCATTGAATCGAAACATCGGTCCTGGACGTACCGGAAATCATCCTCAAACCATACAGAACAGCAATCACACACACTACATGAACGTACCAGGACAAAATAAACCATTGAATCGAAACATCGGTCCTGGACGTACCGGAAATCATCCTCAAACCATACAGAACAGCAATCACACACACTACATGAACGTACCAGGACAAAATAAACCATTGAATCGAAACATCGGTCCTGGACGTACCGGAAATCATCCTCAAACCATACAGAACAGCAATCACACACACTACATGAACGTACCAGGACAAAATAAACCATTGAATCGAAACATCGGTCCTGGACGTACCGGAAATCATCCTCAAACCATACAGAACAGCAATCACACACACTACATGAACGTACCAGGACAAAATAAACCATTGAATCGAAACATCGGTCCTGGACGTACCGGAAATCATCCTCAAACCATACAGAACAGCAATCACACACACTACATGAACGTACCAGGACAAAATAAACCATTGAATCGAAACATCGGTCCTGGACGTACCGGAAATCATCCTCAAACCATACAGAACAGCAATCACACACACTACATGAACGTACCAGGACAAAATAAACCATTGAATCGAAACATCGGTCCTGGACGTACCGGAAATCATCCTCAAACCATACAGAACAGCAATCACACACACTACATGAACGTACCAGGACAAAATAAACCATTGAATCGAAACATCGGTCCTGGACGTACCGGAAATCATCCTCAAACCATACAGAACAGCAATCACACACACTACATGAACGTACCAGGACAAAATAAACCATTGAATCGAAACATCGGTCCTGGACGTACCGGAAATCATCCTCAAACCATACAGAACAGCAATCACACACACTACATGAACGTACCAGGACAAAATAAACCATTGAATCGAAACATCGGTCCTGGACGTACCGGAAATCATCCTCAAACCATACAGAACAGCAATCACACACACTACATGAACGTACCAGGACAAAATAAACCATTGAATCGAAACATCGGTCCTGGACGTACCGGAAATCATCCTCAAACCATACAGAACAGCAATCACACACACTACATGAACGTACCAGGACAAAATAAACCATTGAATCGAAACATCGGTCCTGGACGTACCGGAAATCATCCTCAAACCATACAGAACAGCAATCACACACACTACATGAACGTACCAGGACAAAATAAACCATTGAATCGAAACATCGGTCCTGGACGTACCGGAAATCATCCTCAAACCATACAGAACAGCAATCACACACACTACATGAACGTACCAGGACAAAATAAACCATTGAATCGAAACATCGGTCCTGGACGTACCGGAAATCATCCTCAAACCATACAGAACAGCAATCACACACACTACATGAACGTACCAGGACAAAATAAACCATTGAATCGAAACATCGGTCCTGGACGTACCGGAAATCATCCTCAAACCATACAGAACAGCAATCACACACACTACATGAACGTACCAGGACAAAATAAACCATTGAATCGAAACATCGGTCCTGGACGTACCGGAAATCATCCTCAAACCATACAGAACAGCAATCACACACACTACATGAACGTACCAGGACAAAATAAACCATTGAATCGAAACATCGGTCCTGGACGTACCGGAAATCATCCTCAAACCATACAGAACAGCAATCACACACACTACATGAACGTACCAGGACAAAATAAACCATTGAATCGAAACATCGGTCCTGGACGTACCGGAAATCATCCTCAAACCATACAGAACAGCAATCACACACACTACATGAACGTACCAGGACAAAATAAACCATTGAATCGAAACATCGGTCCTGGACGTACCGGAAATCATCCTCAAACCATACAGAACAGCAATCACACACACTACATGAACGTACCAGGACAAAATAAACCATTGAATCGAAACATCGGTCCTGGACGTACCGGAAATCATCCTCAAACCATACAGAACAGCAATCACACACACTACATGAACGTACCAGGACAAAATAAACCATTGAATCGAAACATCGGTCCTGGACGTACCGGAAATCATCCTCAAACCATACAGAACAGCAATCACACACACTACATGAACGTACCAGGACAAAATAAACCATTGAATCGAAACATCGGTCCTGGACGTACCGGAAATCATCCTCAAACCATACAGAACAGCAATCACACACACTACATGAACGTACCAGGACAAAATAAACCATTGAATCGAAACATCGGTCCTGGACGTACCGGAAATCATCCTCAAACCATACAGAACAGCAATCACACACACTACATGAACGTACCAGGACAAAATAAACCATTGAATCGAAACATCGGTCCTGGACGTACCGGAAATCATCCTCAAACCATACAGAACAGCAATCACACACACTACATGAACGTACCAGGACAAAATAAACCATTGAATCGAAACATCGGTCCTGGACGTACCGGAAATCATCCTCAAACCATACAGAACAGCAATCACACACACTACATGAACGTACCAGGACAAAATAAACCATTGAATCGAAACATCGGTCCTGGACGTACCGGAAATCATCCTCAAACCATACAGAACAGCAATCACACACACTACATGAACGTACCAGGACAAAATAAACCATTGAATCGAAACATCGGTCCTGGACGTACCGGAAATCATCCTCAAACCATACAGAACAGCAATCACACACACTACATGAACGTACCAGGACAAAATAAACCATTGAATCGAAACATCGGTCCTGGACGTACCGGAAATCATCCTCAAACCATACAGAACAGCAATCACACACACTACATGAACGTACCAGGACAAAATAAACCATTGAATCGAAACATCGGTCCTGGACGTACCGGAAATCATCCTCAAACCATACAGAACAGCAATCACACACACTACATGAACGTACCAGGACAAAATAAACCATTGAATCGAAACATCGGTCCTGGACGTACCGGAAATCATCCTCAAACCATACAGAACAGCAATCACACACACTACATGAACGTACCAGGACAAAATAAACCATTGAATCGAAACATCGGTCCTGGACGTACCGGAAATCATCCTCAAACCATACAGAACAGCAATCACACACACTACATGAACGTACCAGGACAAAATAAACCATTGAATCGAAACATCGGTCCTGGACGTACCGGAAATCATCCTCAAACCATACAGAACAGCAATCACACACACTACATGAACGTACCAGGACAAAATAAACCATTGAATCGAAACATCGGTCCTGGACGTACCGGAAATCATCCTCAAACCATACAGAACAGCAATCACACACACTACATGAACGTACCAGGACAAAATAAACCATTGAATCGAAACATCGGTCCTGGACGTACCGGAAATCATCCTCAAACCATACAGAACAGCAATCACACACACTACATGAACGTACCAGGACAAAATAAACCATTGAATCGAAACATCGGTCCTGGACGTACCGGAAATCATCCTCAAACCATACAGAACAGCAATCACACACACTACATGAACGTACCAGGACAAAATAAACCATTGAATCGAAACATCGGTCCTGGACGTACCGGAAATCATCCTCAAACCATACAGAACAGCAATCACACACACTACATGAACGTACCAGGACAAAATAAACCATTGAATCGAAACATCGGTCCTGGACGTACCGGAAATCATCCTCAAACCATACAGAACAGCAATCACACACACTACATGAACGTACCAGGACAAAATAAACCATTGAATCGAAACATCGGTCCTGGACGTACCGGAAATCATCCTCAAACCATACAGAACAGCAATCACACACACTACATGAACGTACCAGGACAAAATAAACCATTGAATCGAAACATCGGTCCTGGACGTACCGGAAATCATCCTCAAACCATACAGAACAGCAATCACACACACTACATGAACGTACCAGGACAAAATAAACCATTGAATCGAAACATCGGTCCTGGACGTACCGGAAATCATCCTCAAACCATACAGAACAGCAATCACACACACTACATGAACGTACCAGGACAAAATAAACCATTGAATCGAAACATCGGTCCTGGACGTACCGGAAATCATCCTCAAACCATACAGAACAGCAATCACACACACTACATGAACGTACCAGGACAAAATAAACCATTGAATCGAAACATCGGTCCTGGACGTACCGGAAATCATCCTCAAACCATACAGAACAGCAATCACACACACTACATGAACGTACCAGGACAAAATAAACCATTGAATCGAAACATCGGTCCTGGACGTACCGGAAATCATCCTCAAACCATACAGAACAGCAATCACACACACTACATGAACGTACCAGGACAAAATAAACCATTGAATCGAAACATCGGTCCTGGACGTACCGGAAATCATCCTCAAACCATACAGAACAGCAATCACACACACTACATGAACGTACCAGGACAAAATAAACCATTGAATCGAAACATCGGTCCTGGACGTACCGGAAATCATCCTCAAACCATACAGAACAGCAATCACACACACTACATGAACGTACCAGGACAAAATAAACCATTGAATCGAAACATCGGTCCTGGACGTACCGGAAATCATCCTCAAACCATACAGAACAGCAATCACACACACTACATGAACGTACCAGGACAAAATAAACCATTGAATCGAAACATCGGTCCTGGACGTACCGGAAATCATCCTCAAACCATACAGAACAGCAATCACACACACTACATGAACGTACCAGGACAAAATAAACCATTGAATCGAAACATCGGTCCTGGACGTACCGGAAATCATCCTCAAACCATACAGAACAGCAATCACACACACTACATGAACGTACCAGGACAAAATAAACCATTGAATCGAAACATCGGTCCTGGACGTACCGGAAATCATCCTCAAACCATACAGAACAGCAATCACACACACTACATGAACGTACCAGGACAAAATAAACCATTGAATCGAAACATCGGTCCTGGACGTACCGGAAATCATCCTCAAACCATACAGAACAGCAATTAATCGCTGCGATAAAAATTAGAGAGGATCCTGGCTACTTGCTTATTGATGATTCATCAGCACCTGGAGCCAGCAGAGGCCATCCATCAGCGTCCATCATCAGCACCCGGACATCCTGCTGGCCCGGAGGACGGTGCACTTGGTCTTCTGGTACGCGGTGGCGGCGACGTCCGTGTCGGCGAGCTGCAGCTTGAGCGGGCACACGACCACGAGCGGGCACTTGGCCTTGCGCCCCTTGTACTGCATCACCGTGTCCACCCTGAGCTCCACGTCGAACACCCCCGTCGCGTTCTCCGCCCTGAACTCCCCGACGCCGGCGGCGGGGAGCCTCACCGGCCGCGCCACGCCGCCGACGGCGACGCGGAACGCGGCCGCCTTCCGCGCCGCGTGGAGGAACCCCGGCCGGCACGGCGCCCGAGTCGTCGAAGCGGGAGCCGTTGAAGGAGAAGGCCACCGCCATGGCGCCGTAGCGGATGGCGCGGTACATGTTGGGGTTCCGCAGCGACACCGTCGCGCTCACGTTGTAGGAGATGGTGGCGGCGGCGGTGGATTCCGGCGACAGCGAGAGCGCGAACCGGCCCAGCGCGGCGTCGTCGGCGGTGGCCTTGGGCGGGTAGACGACGGCGAAGGCGACGACGAGGACGGCGATGACGCCGCCCAGGGTGAGGGCGACCGCGGCCCAGATGGCGACGTCCTTCCAGTCCCAGCCTTGGAAAGCTTCGCTCTCGAACCAACCCATGGCGGCTCGGTCTGCCCCTGGCGCGACTAGATCTTGAAGCAGAGGCCGGCTAGCTCTGACTGATCACTGAGTTTAAGGGGAGGTTTCGGCTGTTGACAGTGTGAAGAAGAAGGTGGTAAATAAATAGATCAGTGATCACCATGGTGTAGTGGTAAATAATAAGAGTGTAATAAAAACCGGCCGGTTGGATCGAATGCCGCAGCTCCAACCAGAGGCCGGATCAGATACCAGACGACCAGACCGTCGAGCGGCCGGGTCGTAAAGAAATGGATTATATTCATTGGCCAGCACAAAATTGGTGGGATCTTGGAGAGGGCGGACGGCGGCGGCGGCGGCGTGGCCAGTTATTTGAACCGGACCGGAAGTCGAACCGTCGAGGTGATCGGTTTATTGGTTCATTGGTCCTGACCGATCAGACCACCGATTTAAACGGTTCAATTATATTGAAGATTCACTATCAATCACAAGGTCTTGAGTGGTCTGGTGGTAAAGTAGAAAGCGCAGGTGCTGGGTTCGAACCCCGCCCACCCTATTTTTGCGCAAAAAATTTCCGTGCGCACGCCCTCCCTCCCCCTGTCCGTGTCATGCGGCCGGTTTTCACGGTTTATTTGCAAAAAACCGTCCGGTTTTACGATAAAACCGTCGGTTGGACCGGATATTCGCCGGTTCAATTGCTTACCGGTCTTTTAGCCGGACCGGACCGACAGGGCCACGGTTTCCGGTTTTTTCTGACGAACTGTCGGTCCGGTCCGGTTCAAATAACTAGGTGCCGTGCCGACAGTGTGGGCGCACGCGGGCTGTCCGTGGACACGGCAAATGTGGATGGAAAACCGACGACTGGAGACTCTGATTCGTTGTCAACTACTAATGGGTTGTTTAGGGCTCAATAAACAGTGGCATGCAGAGTTATCCAGATCCATATCGATCGGTTCATCACATGGTGCTCCGTGAGTGTGGCTAGGAAATGGTGTTCAAGTCGTCCCGAGTCTCCTTCTCTATTATTTCGCATGTTCAAACTAGGCCCTAGTCCAAACCTTCAGCATACAGAGTACTTCTGAACAAGTTTATTTAGTCCTCGCTCTTGGAAGTTGGAACTGATGAGCTCCGGCAGCCCGAGCTAGCCCAGCACACGAGGCACAGCTTTTAGGCCCGGCCCACTAAAGGCTCATTCTATTCCCAGGCTCCCCTCTTAGCCCATGTCACACCCTAGGCCTTTCTCTCAAAAAAAAAAAACCATAGTTGTCCATGGTACGGTGAAACTTTGTTCCATCCCAGAAATGCGGGTACAAATTCACCCTAGAATATCAAAATCTCTAATAAATAGCGTATCACTTTTCTCGAACATCAATCTAGGAACTTTTGTGATTATTATGGTACCACCCAATCCCCTGACCACCTTGTCGAGTCGCGCCTTGTAATAAACTCTTGTCAAGCGGCTTGTGTGGCCATCTATAAAGCACGCATAGCTCACAGTTTTTTTTCCTCCAATGCCAATAACAGCATCAAGAGGATTTCTTGTTGCAAGGGGCTATGAGCAGAATCATGATAATTTCACATGGGCCTCGTGCCGGTATTTTTCTATCCACAAAAAACACATATCTTGCAATGTATTGCCTCTGTTCTAAATTATTATTTATTATTAACTTTTTTCTACTGTGTTTGACCTTTCCACTATGACGAATAGGCACTTCACTGTGACGAGCGGTGAGAGCCGCCTCCTTTCCTCCACTGCCGCGAGTGCACGGTCGGCAAGTAGGCGCACCACCGCGGCGAGTAGGCGGGCACCCCTTTCCTTCAACTCTCCCTTCCCCTCCTCTCAGTCGTCGCGCGCACCACCATGGTAAACGAGCACTACATAGCCATGCCCGGGCCAAGGGCCTGGCATGTGGACGGGAACAACATGACCCGCTAGCATCCCCGTGCCATGCTAGTCTCGGTCCAGTCGTGCCTATGCCTGTCCGAGCCCGTGTCGGGCAACCTATTTGGCCATCTATAAAGCACGTAGAGCTCATAGTTTTCCTCCATTCCAATAATAACTATCAATAGGATTTCTTGTCGCAAGGGGGTATGAGAGGAAGCATGACAATTTCACATGGGCCTCCCATCGTTATTTTTCTATCGGCAAGAAAACACAGGTCTTGCCGTTTACTACCTTTGTTTAAAATTATTATTTGTTGTTGATTTTTTTCTCAAGGTTTAACTATTTATGATGTCTGCGAATTGGCTTGTAGTCCAACGGTAGGACGGTCCAGTGGGATGCTACCCACCAGGGTTCAAATCCTGATGCTCAGACCTTTTCCTGGGATTTATCAGGATTTACCGGCGCTGTGCGTTAAGTGGTAAGCGGCGTTCCCGTCGACAACGAGGCGCCAATGGTGACTTCGGGAATCTCCAGAACTGCTGGGATGCTCAGTCCTTCGAAAGTGTTCATAGGAATATGGTTTGCGTACATGTATTCATAGAGGTGAGTGTGCGTGCATGTGTGAACGTCTGCGTTATACCGTGTAATTTTAAAAAAAAGCTTATCCTTCGAAAGGAAAAAACGGTTTGTGAATCTTTGGTTGCAGTGAAAAGCAAGGTGCAAGGGAGGGAGCTGAGCGTTCTGTGTGGCAACCACGAGAAGAAGACTGGTTGAAATTTGAAAATCAACGTTGATGGAGCCTTTGATGATACTATATATAGCACAGGAGAGGGAGGCCTGGGAGTAATCATCAGAAATCATAAAGTTGATGTTCAGCTGACGGCGTGGAAGTATGTTCAGAAAGGAAGTGATAAAAAAAAGCTCTGGCGTGTCGCGAAGGATTGGTACCACCTGAAATAAAATGAACTCGATCTTGAATCCGATTGCAGCTAGTACGTCTCCATGCTGATGAAACGTGGAGAACGTTCACGACACAAGTTTATCAATGAAGAAGCCATCGATGCTGGCGACAGACTGCTAGAATGGATGGCTGTCCATAAGAGAAGAGTGTGTAATGGTGTAGCTCATGAGCTTGCACAATTGGAAAAGCGAACAAAGCACTCTGCAGTGTGGCATTTTGCGGCTCCACTATGTGTCCACCAACTTATGGCTCGGGATTGTAACTTTCCTTTTGAGTTCTCAGTAAATAAAACTCTCTTCTCTTTGCAAAGAAAAAGAATGTCACTTAGAAACGACAAGAGGGAGTATGTCGTCCAAACTTGATGCTAAAGCTACCATAAAAAATACTACCTCCGTTCCAAATTAGAGTCCGTTTGACTTTTTTACCACAAGTTTGATCACTCGTCTTATTCAAAAAATTTGTATAAATATAGCCAAATTTAAGTCATTTTTGAATATTTTTTATTAATAAAGCAAGCCACCATATAATTTGCATAAAATTTTAAATAAGACGAGTGGTTAAACTTAGAATCGAAAAAAGTTAAAGCAAACTATAATTTGAAACGGAGGTAGTATAATTTTATAGCATATAAAATTTTCCTAACCAATACCATATTTTAATTAATTACGATTACAAGTCAAATTCCCACCTATAGTAATAAATTGTTACATCAACCAGAGTTCTGCCTTGAGCTAGTAATGAATATAAAAAAAGACTTTCAAAGAAGGGACCAATTCTGAAGATTAATTTCCTAAACCCCTGTCAGCATCTGTTCTTGCTGGGACAGGAAGAGGAGTACAAGTACTCATATCTCCCAGGTTCACAAATGCTACGGAATCACTGTAGCAGTCATGTCTTCTGATACGGGTGCTCCCCAAGCCTCCAACAGCCGCTTTCCTCAGCATGACCCACAAGAATCGTATAACTGTTTGCCATTGGGCATATGCATCTGGGCTTATCGGCGGCCGCACCCCCATCCATCGACCATCGCTCTCATTAGACTGCAATCACACTCTCCATGACCACACACACCTGCTTTTAGTAGTTCAGCACCAAGGCCCTGCTACCCTACCACAGCCACTAAAATCTCGATGTCTCGTCCGTGTGCTTAGGGTTTGCAGCAGCCCAAGTTGTAGCCAAGATCCGTCCGGATACATCCTATATATAAGCCCGGTTGCTCCTCCGCAGCTTCTTCCACCTCTCGACGCTTCACGCGAGCAAGAGGCCGATACATGCAAGTAAAGGTAGCGCTCTAGTTTTCCATCATCGGGATTGTTTAATTTGTGCCACTAGCTATATGCACAAGCTTTGTTTCAGTTGGATGGCTCAAAGCCTGATTGCTTGGCTAGCCTAGGCATCTACTTTTAGATATGCTTGACAGCCTTTTGATCGAGTTTGTTTCTCACTAGCTTGATTATATTCCTGCTATTGTTTGATTTGGTTGCATGCTGGGAGATTTTAGAGCACATTTTTTTTTGGGTGATATTCATATTGTCTTGAATGGGCCGTCATATAAATTTCAAAATAGGTTGAACGAGTGAGGTTTTGTGTGTAATTCATGTATATTTATATGCAAATGAATTTTCCCAAGGGTTTGGGAATTGATTTAAATCCTGCACTAAATGGGATTTTAACAAAAAGAGATTGATATTCTTTTTGATAAAAACTTATGGTAGCAATACTGGTAAAACTAAACCAAATAAATTAGAGGTGCAAGAAAATGGTAGGAATTCATGAGCTTTTCTAAATGTACTTCATCCGGCCGGAATAAACTCATTATAGATTTTTATTTTTATAAACTTTGACTACGATTATTATATAGCTGTCTCTTAATCCTGCACTAAATGGGATTTTAACAAAAAGAGATTGATATTCTTTTTGATAAAAACTTATGGTAGCAATACTGGTAAAACTAAACCAAATAAATTAGAGGTGCAAGAAAATGGTAGGAATTCATGAGCTTTTCTAAATGTACTTCATCCGGCCGGAATAAACTCATTATAGATTTTTATTTTTATAAACTTTGACTACGATTATTATATAGACTGATAACAAAATATTAATACTATTTAATTCTAATAAAATATTATTATAATACGCTATTCTATCAATATAAAATAGCATATTTTTAAAATATTATATTATTTAAAGTGCCAATAAGATTGCACTTCCAAGTAGTTTTCATCCGGGCATGAGGACGAGAGGCAGAGGCGGTCAGCTTCACCTTCCTCCTCCCCCTAGCGGTGTTTTCCGCGCCGCCGTGACTGCCGAGCTCCAGCGGCCGCACGACGACAGCGGCATCCTTATCCCCTCGCCCTGGCCACTCGTGCTCTCGCCTCCCATTCCTCGGGATCGGATCCCCATGGAGTCCTTGTCGAGGGGCCTCAAAATTCCTCCCCGGGCCCACCCACCTCCTCCCTCGTCCTGCTCTCACCGCCGCAGATCCCGGGTGCCTCTGCCTCTCGTCCTCCCTCGTCCTGCTCCTCCAGGACACCGCCGCCCTCTCAGCCTCTCTCTGGGGGCGCGGCCTGGTCCTCGGCCGCGCGCGCATGACCGCCGCCGCTTGCCATTCTTCCCAGCGCCGGTCAGGGCCGGACTGCAACCTGCGGCCCCTGGCACCGGGCTGAAGAGGTGTCGGGGTCGCCATTACTCACCAACCAGTTGCCACCTAGTACGCTATTCACCAATCACCAGGGCGAGCAACTTGGTGGTAAGGCCCCTGGAGCTCTGGTCACTGCCGGCGACACCACCATTATCACCACCTCACCTAGACACCAACGGTGCTGCCTTGAACACCTGCATGTGTACATATAGTGATAGATATGTTGATTGCAGTACGCGCCTCGATCTTGGCCGAGGCGTTTCTGCTCTGCTCTATCCTGGCACAATTGACGAACACTAACACTTCTGAAATTTCAGGCATCTAATGGCTGGGGTGGTTAAATGGAAACCAATATCCTGTGAACATATGGCACATACAATAGTTGCACCAGAGAGGTTGTCATTACGATCTAATAGTCCCAAGAATCACAATTCCCGACATGTTGGCCAGTTTGGGAAGGATGACAATTTCATTTGTCATTCATTGAAGTCAATGTTACAGCCAAAGGCAAGACAGTTCGTTATTGTCAAGGTGCACAATAAAGATGATGAGAGTTGCAGCTCCAGATTTTCTCATGAGGACGATGAGATTGTTTCTGGTCCATCTCAAAGGAAAGAAGGAAATCAACTGAGGGCATTGGAATCATATTTTTCTAAACTCTATCCCGCACAGCAGCTATGCACTTTGCCTCGGAAGAACAAACACGAAAATGACCCATCATCCTCAAATGAAGCCACTTTGAAGAACAGGGTAGACTCGTTGCAGGTACAGTTCGACAGAGGAAATGCAGGTAAAGTCACTTGACTTGCCAATTAGCACAGATGTATGGCCACCAAAACTTGCTTATTAAAAAGAACTATGTTACTTTTAGGTACCAAGAGTTATCGCAATACTGTCATTGAAGATTACAAGGAGTACTTGATATTTGATGAAAACAGTTCTCTGGACATGCATACAGATGATGAAATGTCCGGTTTCTGTTTGACGTAAGTATTTTTCTTTCCTTACCATTTCCTGTATTCTAACCGTACTGAATCTGATCTCATTTCTGTCCAACCACAATAGCCAACATGGTGTAAATATTCGGCACTGAAGATAAAAGTTGGAACTGCCAGATTGCTCGTATTGTATCATAAGGAAATGGAAAATTTAGATTAGATGAAGTTATGTGTCTTTCAAAATTTGGTGATATTCAGAAACATAGTATCACTGCACTATAGCATGGGTAAAGTAAAGTCTAGTACCATCATCTTCTACAATGGGAAGATCAAGAAATGGAATTAAAGTTTAATTAATGGGAAGATCAAGAAATGGAGTTATGTGAGGAATATGTTCTAACATCAAGGGTTCAGAAAACCAAAGCTGATTTATATGTGGCCTTTCTTAATGTCTACATAACACAAAGACTTACTCGTTTCTGCCTTGAAAAGGTTCTTGCTTTTGTTGTGCCAGTTTCTCCGTTCCCAAATTTAATATGGAATCAATTTCGTCATACGAATTTGGTTGAGTTGTTCAAATTGTGATATTAATAAGAAAATAACTACATGCGTATGCCCAAAAAATTGTGACAAACAAAACTGGGAGCAAACTCTCAGGCTACAAAAAAAAAGTCCAATGTACCAGCTTATTCCTGTTGGTTTTGTTAACCTTTCGAGGTCCTTCCAGTCTAACATGCATGTCCCTCTGCATAGTTTAGCAGAAGTTATAAACATTTGACATGTTGCCACATTTTGTTAGCTAACTTTTGAACTCTGAAATAATGCAGAAACTTATTGGCTGGTATTAATATTGCAGTTCTGTTATTCGAAATAGCAAGTCCAGTGAGAAGTCCTGAAAATGAATATTTGTCTCTCCCTTTGTTGTATGGTGCCAAGATAAACAACTTAATACTTTCAGGGGAGTGGTGGAGACTACTAACACCAATGTGCCTGGTATTGCTTCTATCTCTATGCTAGCTGAAGTATCACAAACTTTTCCTTGCTTATGTACAGTTTGCAATATGTTAATTCAATAATTCTTGAAAGGAAAAAGCTAGCTATAGAAAGCTGCAGCAAAAGCTGCAATATAAATTTCATGGTTCATTTCGTGGTTCCTGAGCTACAGCAGTACTTTACTTAAAGCTGCTGTGCAAAAGATCAGATTGAACTTATTCTATGTAAGTAAGCATAGGACTTCAGACTTGCTCGAATTTTTGGAGAAAAAAATTAGCGCCCACACATGTTTTATTTTATTTTGTTATTCAGTGCATGCACTGCTATCCAGAATGCCATGTCAACTAGTGGATTAGTCCTTGACTAGAAAAGAGGTTCAGTTATCTCATAATTGCTTTTTTTGCGGGTATCTCATAATTGCTTTGATTGGGATATTTATGATATCTATATATTCAAATGCCATTTATCCATTTTATTCATGTAACCCAACCATGTTACTCTAAAATGTCACAAGTTGGGAGTTAAACTTTCTGTACAGAACTGCAGATATGTTTCCATTTCCCAAGGTACTGTATTTGGTCTTGTAGCTTTCCATTTCCAACACTACTTCTAAGTTTCATAAGATAATCATAGATATACCTTGCAGAATGCAACAACTAGAACTATTCCTTCTAACACTTGAGCCATAGAATCCAACCAGAAGTAGACATACTGTCAGTACAACTCACAACATTGGGTCCTATACTAATTATGGAGTAGAAAACGCATCTACAAATTTACTCCCTGCAGAACCATTTAGCTGCATGTTTATACGAAAGAATCAAAGTTGTGGAGGGCTAATGATCTAAAGGTTGCACAGCACGATCAAATAATTTACAACTGCTTTTTTCATCTTAGTTTTTGACGCTATTCATTCTCTGTTATTTAAGCAGCAATGTAACCCACTCAGCTTATTTCAACTATTTCTGTAATTGACTTCTGCAGCACTCTGGTTTCTTACATGTAGTCCTTGGTTGTTGGGTGTTGCTTACATTTGGACCTCGAGTATGCAGAGCATATGGTCAAATGACATTTTTTCTTATATACATACTTGGAGGAATCTGTGGTAATTTGACAAGTTTTGTTCACACTACAGAGACAACTGTTTGTGGCACAGTAAGTTGCACCCTGACCTGTTATATACCGTATTAATGAAAAAAAAGTCCATATGCTTTCTTTAGCATTCATCACTGTAATCCCTATCTTGACATTTATTCTTTTGAACAAGTAGGAAAGAAAAATAATCTGTAATATATTTTCAAAAACTTTAATGTATACAATTTACAAAAATCAGATTAAACTTTCTATTCAATATTTGGTTTTACTGTTAGGATCTTTCTAATCAAAGTTTTCTTTCTGGAGACAAGTCACTTCCAGATGGATTATTACTTCATATCTGCGTAATTAACTTGCTTTTGTTTTAGCTAAATGTTAGAATGGTTATAACAGTACAGCATGTTGCTAACAGAAAAGAATATATCTTGAAGACACTAATGTTCCTTCCTTAAACGCAAACCAGGGCCCAGTATTTTCTCTAATTGGAGCATGGCTGGTGTATCAGAGTCAAAACAAGCAAGTTGTTGACAAGGATGTTTCAGAAAGTATGTATTGGCAGGCTGTAATAGCTGCCGCTTTGAGCTTCTTACTGAGCATTTTCGGGGGAATTGACAACTGGTAATATCATTGTGTTGTTATTTTTCTTATTAAACAGCATCTTGAGTTATTTTAAGTTCATTTTTATGATTAAAGAACCTCTGCCACTTTGATCTGTCCTAATTAGTCTGATAATAACATTACAGATAGAAATTCTTTATATTTTGTTTAGTCCAATTAGTCTGAGAATAACCTCATACAATGGATGCAACTATTGCTATCACAATTAGTGTATATTGGACCACTAATGTTGCCCAGAAAATTGAATGGCGCCAGTAAGTATTCCCTTTTACTTTTTAGATTGTTCCTGAATTTTACTAACTTTTCGATGTAATTTTTATTATGAAATAAGTTGATTTATCATGAAATACATTTATATAACCCGCAAAAAAAATGAAATACATTTATATAGTAATACACATTTTGTGTTATAAATATTGATATTTTTCTCTATAAACTCGGTCAAACTGAAATAGTTTGACTTAGGACAAACTATTTCTTGACCTAAGGGAGTAGGCGAGTAGCACCTATATGCTTCGCCTTCCTAACTATCTATTGCTTCAGAAACTAATGGCTTCAAACTTTATTAACATTTCCCTTTTTAATTAATTGCAGGGCACATCTTGGGGCAACAATTTCTGGACTTCTCTTTGGTTATCTTACTTGCCCAAGTATAGAATTGGGTAATGCTGCTAAGAACGGTCAAAAGGAGGCTGTGGTTCTTGTTAGGCGACAAACCCATCCGTGCAAATCTGCTGCAGTCTTTGTTATAAGTGTACTGGCATTTGCTGTGCTCGCCTTCGCTTATGTGACACAATTCAATGATATGGATCTGGAATACTAGCTAGGTGTTTCTCATGGTTCGTTTTTATATTTTCTTGTAAACTATGAATTCAGTAATGTGGAATGAGCACGAGATGTAAATATATAGTTGGTTTTTGTAGTATGGAACTATGGATCAATTACATATGTAGCAGTTTTGAGCGTGTATTTTGTATCATCATACTGTAATCTCTTCTCTTTAGATGTAATCGAGGCTTGCAAAAGAGGTTATTACACATAATATAGGGGAGGTTATACTTGCATGTCCCGAGAAATGCTCCTTTTCCATCAGTATTAAAATTGTTTCATTAGTTAAGTGGTACCAAAGTGGTTGGATTCACCCTGGGTGGAGTCGAAGGTACCACTGCAAATCACCTGTCAAAATGGGTTCGGAAAAAAGTCCATTGTATCCTCTCAACTGTGATGTTTGTGGGCTTTTCTCCTCAACTGAAAAACCCGACGGAACCTCTCTAATCTCGTGATTCTAGATTTTTTTTTCTCTCTCACTGAGTGGTTTATTTGAGGGTAACTAAAAATCCAAAAATCTGGCTTGCTCTTAATAAATTATAGAAAAAATTTTAGCTCAAACAAAAATATGAAACCAGTTCCATTTTTTATAAAATTACGCTCTTTCTTCTAGCGATTAGTTATAAGTTATTTACATCCTGTGTGATTACGATTTGATTTTTTAGCTAAAATTTGCTCCTTTCTTTTTGGCTAAATCTTTTGGAGGAGCAGGCGTGAGTATTGAGAGTGGCAGTAGGGGGCACGGCAAGCAACCACTATCACTCTCGCAAAAGAAGTGGGCATAAAAGATTTAAATAATTGATAACTAAGCAGAAGATAGAGCACGACTATTAAAAAAGTATGTTTTGATCGCAAACAAATTTTCTGAGAATAACCCAGATATTAGGATTTTTAGTGGCCTTTAAAACTACTTAGGAAGGGAAAAAAATTGGAATTATGAGATTAGGGATGTTTTATGTCTGGATTTGCAATTGAGGGTGGAAAAGCGACATACTCGATAGTTGAGCGAGGTACTATGGACTTTTCGAAATGGTTCTACAAGCAACAAAGATGGGCTTATCATCCATAAAGGGCGCACATTTCAGTTTGGGTCATTGATTTGTTTGGGCCCAAACTGTCAAAGGCCGCATATATATATTTCGGTTTGGGTCTTGGTGGCCCATGAAGGCGCTAGGGAGTCCGGGAGCATAGCCACACTTGTACAAGTGTACAACGGGGCTTACACTCTCGCTTGGCGACTTCCCTTAAAAAAAAAACTTAGGCTTAGAGATACGCATGAACATGGAATCCTTCTTTGAGTGGAATTCACTCAATACCATTGACGCATGCATGCATGCCATGCAAAAAGGGTTGTTAATGTTCTTCCCGGCCTCGATCGGATCGTACGGTGCAACGCATCGATCAGAGCGCGAGAGCCACACAGCACAGCAAGTAGGATATGTTGCTTTGTTCTCAAGATACATACTACACCTGTATGCTGTATCCTGTATGCGTCAGCAGAAACGAAACCCTAGCTAGCTCTCCAAACGTACATCGAGCCGGCGATCTCGAGGCGTACGAGCAGACCGGCCGGCGACTGTGTGCTAATTATATAGTGTGGGCGTGGCGCAGGTGACGAGGCTCAGGGCTAAGAACACGGCATGGATCCACACGCGCGATGCTGATGATATATACTACGTGATGTGTTGCCGTGATGCTAGCTTTTGCACGACGCATCGCCGTAATTAGTTGACGTACGTGCAGGTGCAGTGTTATGTGCAAGCGTGTGCAGCGATGGATCCCATGATTATTACATGCATGATGGACCAGTAAAGGTACTGTTTGTTGCATTGGGGAAAATAAATCATGAATCAAGGTTTTCGACTTTTCACCGTATTGCTCTGCCGGCGCCATATATATTAACTGTTTAATGTTATAGGCAGCCATCGCAAATTTAAAAGTTGTTTTGGATAGATAAGTTAAGATAAATGTGTTGATGGTGCATTTAATTTGATCTGTCGTCTGATGGAGCAGGAGCAGCTGGTCTGGGTGTGTTATATATTATCAGAGAGTGGAGTGTGGTTCTTACTGCATACGGAAGGATGCTGAGGAAGTTGAAGCACACGCAATGCTGGGAGGGACTCATCCTAGCGGCTGACCGATGTTGCCACTTGCGCTGCTTGCCAGAGGGCCATATTGGAGACTGAATGTAAACACAAGTGTAGTGAACGAGCTTGTAGCCTAGTGGTTACAATGCTTTAGCAGCCACTTTAGGTCGCGGGTTGAACCCCTCGTGAGAGCGAATTTTTAGGTTGTTTTTTTAAAAAAATTCCCTCGCCGGTCCATATAAAAAAATTCTAGACGAGGTGAAGGTTTCTTCTTATTAATGAAAAACTATGGGACCGGTCCATATACTTGCATTAAATATGAACGTACAATAATAACTTTACTGTTTATATAGTAGCAAATTAAGTTGGGCAGGGGGCCATGGCCCCCTTTAATCCTCACGCTAAAGCTCGGCCCCTGAATGTAACCGTTGCTGACAAAGCCCCATAGTCATTGTTCACCCCTGAGTTTGATCAGGCTGGGAGGCACCGGAAGTGGGTGATAAGCTTTTGAAGATCACGGTTAAACATGTGAAAGAGACTGCGTCACTCATGAGCTTGCACAATCTGCAAAGTGAACCAAGCCTTGAGCGTTTGCAAGCTCTTGCATGTGTTGAACAAATTATTAAGATTGTAATAATTCTACTTCTGAGTACTACGTAATTAATAAAGCTCTCTTTTTCCTACAAGAACATTGACCTCTTTTCATCAGGTTCCGTTAAACTATTTCAAAAAAAAGGCTTGTGGCCCTGATATACAGTGTACACATTGATCCAAAATATATGCTGGAACAACCATATCTTGACAAATGTCAATTGAAATGCATGCATGATATTTACATGCTGGATAAAATTTTTCCAACATCATCCCATGAAAACAGCCGACCAAGCTGCGCAATTAAAAGTAACAACTAATATTGTACCACTACTCTAGCCTCTCACAAGAAAAAAAGTACTAACCATACATAGATTAAGATATTCACCCGCACGAACTATAGGCATGGCCCACAAACCCTTTACTTGCGACCCATGACTATTGACCAGCCGCGCGCTAGATCTTCCTCAATCACGTCTACTATATTAAGTTCCTGTGATCATGACGAATTAAACTATGTGGTCAAACTAAATGGCCGGCTTAGCGGCTAGTTTTCGTTGTAACTGACGAGATGTTCAGATGCATACACACACTGACGCATAAAGATTGCAAGAATAGCTCGTTGTTTGTAGTAAGTTGTAACCAACGTGTGAGCTTGTGTCCACGGGTCAAGGGGACAAAAGACCATATAAAAGTCGAGCCCATCGCGCACACGAATGGGGTGGCAGGAGAGAATATCGGAAAAGAGAACCTTGGCTCTATCCTCGACGAACCTGCTGCTATGAACTGTAATTTGTCTACATGCAATCTGTTCGAATGTTACATCACCACTGGTAGGAACAGTACGTGTACAGAAGGAAGTCAGTGCAACGACACATGACTAGTTATCTGGATGAAGAAGATGGAATAATTCGGGAAGGAACAATGCTTGTGGGTGGAATAATTTGGGAACGAACAAAACAGTGCTCTAATGTCTGAACTGCAGTTGCATGTTTACATTTTATATACATGTTAAGGCCAGGGCCCAAGGTCTCCCAAAGAAGTATATCAATATTCATGACAATTGACAAGGAGAGTGTAGTATAGTACGTGAAAGAAAACTGAGATCTTATTAGATGATATTTTGACAATGACTATCATCCAAAACATACAATTATCTGAATAGAGTTCAGAATCATGAATACCAAAACAAATACATATACGATATATGTCTGACCTACTGCTACATATCCACCTCAATATATATACTGCATATACAATGGAGTTTAAGTAACTATTGGAATTAAATGTAAGTGCGTCTAAATTTCTAACGCGGGCAATGCTACGGTACACCTGTTACCTCTTAAGAGGTAAGACCTCAAAGTAATCACAGCCGTTGATTTTTAAATAGATAAAACATTTAAATAATTAAAGTAATCAGAAAAAATACGCTAATCACGCCGTCTCTCACGCAGCACCGGCAACTGCCCTTTGTTAATTAACCGTTCTATCGTGTCCAGCGCAAAGGCACGCGGTGCTCCTGGACGTGTTACACTTCCATATGTCACGTCACGGGAAAAAATGTTACACTTCATATCCTTGAAATGTTTGGCCAACTATCTTGCAACATAAAAAATAATCATAGGCATGACTCATACAATCCAAAAGAAATAGGTTATATATTAGGCATGACAAAACAATATTTTACCGTGTAAAACGGGTGGCAGGAGAGAATATCGGAAAAGAGAACCTTGGCTCTATCCTCGACGAACCTGCTGCTATGAACTGTAATTTGTCTACATGCAATCTGTTCGAATGTTACATCACCACTGGTAGGAACAGTACGTGTACAGAAGGAAGTCAGTGCAACGACACATGACTAGTTATCTGGATGAAGAAGATGTGGAATAATTCGGGAAGGAACAATGCTTGTTGTGGGTGGAATAATTTGGGAACGAACAAAACAGTGCTCTGATGTCTGAACTACAGTTGCATGTGTATATTTTATACATGTTAAGGACAGGGCCCAAGGTCTCCCAAAGAAGTATCAATGGACGTTCATGACAATTGACAAGGAGAGTGTAGTATAGCACGTGAAAGAAAACTGAGCTCTTATTAGATGATATTTTGATTAATGACTATCCAAAATATACCAATTATCTGAATAGTTCAGAATCATGAATACAAAAACACGATATATACCATATATATGTCTGACCTACTGCTACATATCCACCTATATATATACTGCATATAGAATGGAGTTTTAGTACGTAACTATTGGAATTAAATATAAGTGCGTCTAAATTTCTAACACGTAGATTCCATAAAGGAAGTACTTATTATTAATTCTTATATTTTTTCTTAGGCATGATTTAGTTATCGAAGATATAGTAACTAAAGTGAGGTATACAATGAGCTCATGCGCATGTGTTTTCAGTTCATGTTTGACCTGTCACATAAATGCATTGGCGGAGTAACTAAAGTTATATTGCTGAGAATGCCTCTGGCTAATGATCACAACTTGAAGGATTATCATAAAATAATTTAGGCGTAAATATCTATATTGTTGTCTTACTAGGTGTTCTCGTATCCTCAAAACTACACGAGTGTTGGAATTCTTTCCCATACCAAATGCAAAATCATGACAACATTTTTGTTAACACATTTAATTTGTTCGATCTACCACTACTGGAGAGCAGCTCATCTAATTTGTTATCAGACCACCACATTTAATTTGTTATCAGACCAACTCTATATATACCCAGCACCAATAATTCAGATGGCTATCCCTTACTCTTTATATCGAGAGCCGACATAGATAATAGATTATCCATGTAAAACTATTATTACTGAGAGCTGGGGCATGAGGATACATTAGAAATTTAGAACCATAGTTATTATAATAGCTTCCTGCAGCTATAAAGATAGATATATGAAAAAAATGTAGCATTATAAAGTTGAAATAATATAAACAATTATAAAGTTGCTATATTTTTACATATATACCATTCAAAACAAAGGGAGTACCATTTTATAATATATATGTAAAAACAACTTTATGTTTTATAAAAGTATTTTAATTTCAACCCAAATCCACTCATGTTACTACCAAACATTCAAACTCAACACGAGTAAGGGAAAACGTAGTCAAATTTTTGAATGGCTGATTTTAGTTAGACAATCATATACAAACCGCTGCACATTTATAACCGGAGGTAGTATACATATTTCTAAACTCTTGAAACTTTTAATTTGGGTTGGTTTCATGTGCTGCTGAAGCGTCCCTCTGATTAGAGGAGACTAATGTGATTGCAAATATCAGTCCCAGGAGGCTGATTCACATTATTACAACAGATAGTTCAGTACTTAAACAACTCTACGCGGACGGGGGCAAGACAGTGCCACCAGAAATAACACGAAAGCTAAACTCCAGATGACGACGTTGAGGTGGTAGATGTCTTCATCAGAGCAACGCGCCATTCGGAACTTCTGCGGAAGGGCCCCTAACTCCACAGGCCGGGTTGGGAAGCAGCACACAACCCCTACTCGTCTTCCGGAACAAAGTCCGGGTCTTCCACTGTACGAATTAAGCAAGGGTGAGTACACAACCGTACTCAGCAAGCTCATATACACCCACGGAGGGGTCAAAGCAGTAGCATGCATGGAATTTATCAAGGACAAGGCTAGGTTTAATTTGCGGTAAAAGCTATATTTTTATATGCAAGGGTATGATTTTGAAAAGGGTTTTTCTAAAAGGGGTTTTTCCATGGATCATAAATAGTATATCATCAACTTGGCTCACACAGAATCCAAGTTCCATTTTTAATGCCTGTCTCTTATACACATCTAGCCAGCTCGCGAGCTTAATGAGCCGAGCCGAGCCAGGATTTTTG
>OAMR01000386.1:1117025-1155775 GCA_900205405.1 Echinochloa crus-galli | reverse complement strand
ATTTATATCGTATTATCATAAAAAACAACATTATAAAAATATGCAATGCAGAAACCCACCTTGTGCCATGTTTGCTCATTGCACGTTAAAGATTTCTCTTCTCTCTTCCTTCCTACCTTGATTGCCTTCTTGAGGATTAGAGAACCACTCTTATGTGTATATTGTCTTTTGCTTTATTGTAATTCTTTTCGAATGAGTCCAATACCTTCATTGTTTATATATCTACAACCTGGATGCTCAAACGTCACAGCCTACAAACTGACGCATGGCTTTTAAACTTCGTTTGAGTGGAGAAATAAGTTATTGTCAAGTCATTAGTTGAAGCAACACATGCATGATCCTTAGTCCTGCCATTAGAGCCTATCATTTGATCGGACCTGCTGAGTAAAGAAAAGGTGAGGGTCAGGAGGCTCTTAATCTACCGGTGCTGACGTGGCGTGCTGAGGATTGAGAGAAATCCTGTAGTGGGGACCATCTATATAGGTATTAATTAATTATAGATTGCCTGTGCGCAACGCGACCACAATATCCCTGTTTTTTTTGAGAAGAAAGATGCATTGATCTTAGCCCATTACACCGGCCCTTTTACAAACAGGACCCTAAAGAAAAGGAAAATTACAAAGAAGTCTAAAACTCCTGTTCATCTTCCTCCAAACCTTCAGAGATCTGTTCGTCACCGCCGCCGAAGCCGCTTCCCAATCGTCGCCGGGCACCAAAGCCAATCTCCACAAGGTGGAGGCCGCAGAGGAGGGCTTACTTCTAGGCGAATCAGCCGAGTACACTGCCTCCCAGGCGCATCGGCCAACCAAGCAAACGCAAGCAAAGCAATATTCCACCACCGGCAACCCGAGCAAAGCTCAGATTTTCACCAAAGATCATCTTCCTCGAGATTAACAGGGTCAACACTGTAATCAACTGAAGAAGACGATGATACGCCAGCCCTCGACTCCTGGACAGGTCTCCCCAGCCTCTCCGTTGACGTCGGAGTAGATCGCCATCGGAGAACGGAAGAAGCTGGGAGAAATTATTCCTCTGCAACGTCGTCGCTTCCGCATCGCCGGCGCCGCCAGGAAAAACAAGCCGCAGAAGAGCCATGCTCCTCCGGCAAAACCTAACTCCACCGCGAGCAAACCCTAGACCTAAAAAGACTCGATTAGGACTCGATCTACTAGAGGATGGACCCCCGCTTCCCTCGCCACCGGCTAGAGGCCGGGGACGAGGGAGGACGGGGGGCCAGACCTGGGGCGCCGGCGGCGGCGAGCGCCCGGGCCCCGGGGGCTCCGCCCGAGTCGCCTCGACGCGGGGGACGTTGCGGTTGAGAATATTACAGTATCCCTGTTTGGGCAATGAAAAACGTACTCATATTATGTACCGATGGGACACATGCATGTCAACAAATTACTGCTTCAAACGGCCGGGAAACTAATAATATTCATTACTGAAAGGTTTATGGAGGGAATTGACAAAGAGAAATAACAAAAATTTGTTCTGAACAAATTCAATTTCAGAAAATATTTTTGAACTTAGTACTATATGAATAATATAATATTATTTATAGTATTATTGAAGTTGCAATAATACATTTATTAATCACCATCGATCAACAAAATGAAAATATCTCTGAACAAAATATTTGTAAGCATATGTAAATCTCAAAAATGTTAAAATGGCAATTTAATTAATGTTGTCAAGTTTACTGCTTGATTAATGGAATCATGGTATCCTTATAGAGACTAAATATTTGGAAGTTCCTATGATATCGACAGCATAGCAGCACAAGTTACCATTTAAATTAAATATTTCTTTTTTATAAATAGTCTTGGTCAAATGAAATAAAATTAAATAAGGTGGTTATCCATATTAGAAAAGTACAATTCTATTCATAAATGTATGGCGTTTTTATTGACTTTCCTTCAAGTTCAAACGTGAAAATATGAGTTGGTTGCAATGATCTTATTTAATTGCGCCAGGATTGGAATTCAAAACCTCTAGCCATAATACCATATTACATACATGTACTAGTTCAACCCAAAAGCAAAAACTTGAGAGGAAAGATGAGAAATTTATTTATACTTGAACAAAGCTTGTACGTTATTGACACTGTTTTTATTAATATGGTATTTCATCAGTAATTATTCTCTTATATAAGTGACCTATATGAAACCGTTCTTTCAATTAAAACCCAACTATATATACTAGTTGTACACTCCTTTCTAAATCTCTACCTAATTATAAAGCAAGGATTGATTCAGCGGTACGTCGTAAATTTACAATAAAGACCCTAAAGTTTTATTAATTAACCTGTAATTTTTTTATTAAATATTAACTTTTTCAAAAAAGCCCATAGAGCCCCGCCTCTTCCTACCAGCGTCATCCGCGTCTGCCGTCCGTCGTCTCAACCCTGTTGTTTCTCATCCAGCCGTCCGTAGCCTATCTGATGAGGACATCACCTACAACACGAGTACATCTACACCAGCAGCACCTTCTCCTACACTCCAGGCGCCACACCCTGGGCCAATCAATTTCCCTCTATTTAGATAGAGGCTTCCTTTCATTTCAGACTTGAGTTTTGTTTTACATCTAGCTTTAGCTACTCTCGAACACGCGCAAATCAGCGCTGTCTCGTGTGATTCAGAACTCCACCTTCGAGTGATATTAAGATTGCTCGCCTCTTTTTCTTGTTCGTTGTTCGATTGCGCACAGGAAACGATCTTCGTGATCAGGCTGATCTTGCAACCGCAAGTTCGGTAACCACAGGGAGTTGGTTCAGCTATTGCATTGGCGCTACGGATTCGCTCGTCGTAGTCGGATCGTGAGGGTCAACTTCCACCAAGTCGAATTTATCTCCACTCACCGAAAGATCGAGCACTTCAGCTCTATCAAGTGGTATCACTATCTACACCCGCCTCGGATCAGAAAACTGCAAGAGTCCCGAGAGAAGAGATAAGAGGAAATTGATCAGGAAACTGCACGGGCTGTGCGACAACTTCTCCTGCGTGTAAGTGCCAATGCTTCTCCGCACACGATGGCTTCTCCGTGGCTGGCTACTGGCCGAGCTTGCATGCTCCTCCTCGGCTGCCCCTGCCTGTGCAACGTCGACCGGGCCAACGGTAGGCCAGTGAGTAATTTAGCAACCTCAACAACAGCGATGAACGACAGGCCGGTAAAATAATGTGAATCCAAACATCCTGCAGCTCACGTGCAGAAATGGTATTAGGATGAGGTTATATATGCTATTTACATCACGTGAGCTATAAACTTGGGCTTGCGAGGCATCACATGCATGCGTCCTCCGACCGTGCATTGTGCAAACTCCATCTATCCTATAGGATAAATGTGTTGCCTTCCCAAACTAAATCAAAGTTGAATCGTATGGCTTGATATGAGAGAGCTATGCTTGTCAAATACACAAAATGTATATGGCGACTGGTCCGTAGGAGGCAATTGAGTGACTTTACCTTAGATCTCCTCTAACATGATGGTTTGGAGCTACTCAGCTACCAGAAATAATATCCTAGTCGATGAACGAAGAAAAAATTACCGCGCTAGCACCGTTCCAAGCGCTCGCTTTCTTACTCCCCTCCCTCTCACACACATATTTCCCGAGTCTCTGTGTGCTATTATGCTGGTGCCGGTTTTACACTTATTATTAGTTTGGATCACCGGACAAAGCTCTATTGTGAGTTGGCGATAAGCAACATCAACTCATAGAGCCACGTGTAAAACAAAATCCTCACAACTTACATTAGATATATTAAAATAAGAGGAAAATCATTTTCTATAATAAAATATGGTTGTAATTATTTTTCTATATAAACTCTCTTGCCAAAATAAAAGAAGATAAGAGAGACAATTATACTTAAGTAAAATAACATAACTAAAAGACCTGCAGAGTTTAAAACACACGACACAATATATATTTATATTGTGCCGTAGCATCGCACGGGTATTTTGCTAGTTATAATAAAAAAAGTGAGGAGAGGTTTGGCACAACACGCTTTATTTGTTAACACCGAGTATATTTTATTTTAAAATTCCATACCTACGCATTGAAAATAAAAGTGAGCCCACAAGGAACTAGATGGGTGGTTTTTCGTTATTAAAATTATCAAAAAAAATAGACAGACAGCCGAGCGGAAGCGCATGGTCCAGGCCCAAGAATGTTGTCACAACTCACAAGCTGTCCAACAAGGGGACAGCGGCGCGTAGCTAGGAACCTGTCCGACAAGGATTTCATGGAAGGCTATGCCACGACAAAATTTTCACAAACAATTCGATACAGTTAATCTATAAATGGCATGATCCATATATAATTCAGTAAACAAATTTAAATGTTTCCAAAAATAACATAGCAAGCCTTAAACTTAATAATTAAGTACAAAAGTTGCATACAAACAAAACAAATGCTTTAAGCGTATTAAAGTCCAAACTATTCATTAAAGAAGCTTACACCTCTATAATAATTCAAATATGATTATCGAGTCTAGCCTATGTTTTCTAAAGATGATGAAAGTCTCAATTTTGTCACTCTCATTCAATTTGAAGAAAACATCTAAAATTAGATGCAATGTCTCCATTTCTCTTTATAATTCAATAATTCTACAAAGGAAAAAAGGGCACGCAACAACAAGCAAATATTTAATCTCTCGCAAAGTGACAATTATATTAGTTTCAATTACAAAGAAAAATATATATAATAATTACTCTATGAATCAACTAGTAGTCTCTAGGTGGAAGAATGATAGAAGCGACTACAAGTTTTCCCGCCATGCGTGCATACCTGCGTTAGCTCGCTTGGATCGGAGCCGGCTCGGCTTGACTCCGCTCGGCTGGTTGCAAATTTCTAACGAGCCGAGCAAGAGTTTTTGCTGGTTAGTATAACGAGCGAGTTCGAGCCGGCTTGCGAGCTGCTCGCGAGCCAAACGAGCTAGAAGGTTTAATAGACTAATGATTAAATTATTAATTAATAATAATATATGTATACTATATGCGTAGTTTTAGATGATGTTATGGTTATATTCAATATTATAATATGATAGAGTAGATTTTGGAGATATTAAAACCATATAAATACTATAATTTTTATATTATATATATTATTATGGTAATTTTAAATTTAACTCTAAATTTTTTATGCTACATGGATTCCAATTTTTGAGATTCGTATGCACACACTCATCCATTAGATCCTCCTGCACCTTCCTTAACCCGGCCTGATTGGTTTCTTGCTCGGGTGAGCCAGGCTCGTATGAGCGGATCCAGGCTCCCGTTGGCCAGGCCGAATGCATGCATTGGGTTCTGTTCGGTTGTCATCTCTGCGTAGCCTGGTTAATCAGAGCTATTGTTTGGTTAGGTGCATGGCGAGCTGTGTGAAGCTTTTTTGTCTCATGGTACGCTGCACGGGAGCGCTAGAATTTTTCTGCACCGCGGGAGCCAGGCTTGGGGAGAGAATCTGCATGGTGTGGGCCTGGCTCAAAAGACTGCAGAAATCCAATCACCGGACGCTACACCTGGGGAGCTGGTTGGCCCTTCATGCGGGCAACCAATCAGCCCCTAATAGCCCTGCGCTTCTTCCTTCTCGTGAGCGCCGTGCGCTGCGTCTACCCTCACCACTCTGACCCCAAGCATTGCCGTAAAGCCGCCGCCGTGGCTCCACATGCTCATGCGCGCCGCCCCTATTGCCGGGGGCCCAAGCACGCCGGACGCCGCCTCTGAAGTCGCCACCTCCACCCCCTGCGCTGCTGCCCAGCACACGGCTGCATTCGCGCACTGCCTCTGCTGTTGCCGATGACGACTACAACAAAGTATGAAATTCTAGAAAGTATTTTTCTGAAAGTTGATTTTTCATTTTAAAAATATGAATCTATGTTTCTGAGATATTTAAATAGCGTAGAAAAATGAAAACGCTGATTCGTATTTTAAGAAAATGTTGAATCTATTATTTGTATATGTTGAGTAAACTTTTACAAAATGTTGGACCTAACCTGAAACAAAAATTGAATGCTAGTAGTGGGTGCCTCGTGCACATTTGCGGAAGGTTACACGTTTTTAGGAAAGCTCCGATAGTTGATTAAGCTAATGGTTTATTATTAGGCCTTGTTGCTTTTTATTCGGCTTCTAAGCTATCTTTCTTATGTCGCTTCTGGCTTCTCAAACACACGTAGGAGCCGAAGTTTTTAAAATTAATGATGACATCGGTACCCTTAATCCTTAATCTCAAGTCATGTTCGTTTGAATTATCAGCAGTGTTTTTTTCTCAGCAAAAATCAACACCAGCCACCAACCAGCCGACGATGTTTTTCTCTCAGCAAAAACCAGCCACCAGCCAACCGAATAGGACAAATACGAGGTGGTTCTGAAAATTGATGAAATTTAATCAGCAAGTTTAAGCAAGACTAGTTGTAGAACACACGTAGGACTTGTTTGGATGCAGATTGATAAAGATACCTGTGCTAGGCAGCTGATCTAGGCAGTTGATTTCCTGAGCCTGGGCTAGGATCGCTGCCTAGTCGCAATCGCCACTGGCTCAGGAGTCATCACTACCGGATTTCGATTCTTCGCCGTGTGCCTAGCGCACACGGCGAAGCCCCTCTAGCACACGGCGAAGACTTCACCGTGTGTGGCCTACGGCGAAGCCCCCTACGGCGACGAGCCCTGACGGCGAAGGTGGCTTCACCGTAGGCCTTATTTCGGACACACGACAAAAAATTCGTCGTGTGTCAAATCAGGACACACGGTGAAGAAAAGCAAGAGACGGCGTCGGTCCTCACGTCTGTTTCTTTTTCATTTCTTTTTTCAAATCTTTGCCGTGTGAGACAGGACTAGCACACGGCAAAGCCTTAAAAAAAAGTGACCGCGAGCCCGGCCGCCGCACGAGCCGGGTCACGCCGCGCTGGCCGTCAGTGCCCATAGCGCCTGCCCAGCTTGGCCGGCCGCCACGCCGCCCAGCTCGCCGGGGCTTAGGCTATCCGGCCCCCGCGCCGCCTCGCTCGCCACGTCGGTCGACCGCGCTCGCGCCGGCACCGCCGCGCCCGCGCCCGCGCCGCTGATCTGCGCTGCTTGGCCGCCCGGCCGCGCCGTCCACCCGGACGCCATGGAGAGAGAGGGGGAAAAGAAAGAGAGTCCTGAGGGAGAGAGGAGAGAGGGAAAAGAATGAGAGAGCCACGTCATTGATCCACATGCTCACCTTTGAACCAATCAGAGACCTCCATTTTGATGGTGTGGATCGATAACGTGGCGATGAGTGTTTTTCCTTTGCACTTGTATTAAAATTTCGGGTGGCTAAATAATTTCAAATGAAAAAGTTGTAAACTACAACCTTTTACATCTCTTTGAGACATACAACTTTCGTATGGAACATATTTACATCTGAGGTCATTTGAAAATTTCAAAAAATAATGTTTCAAATTAGATACATTATAAGGATATTTTAAAGTATTAAACAATATCAAATTAAAAAGTTGTCAACTACAAACTTTTACATCTCTTCAAGGCTGACAAGTTTGTTGTAGACCATATTCACATTCGAGGTCATTTGTAAATTTTCAAATTTCAAATTTTAAATTAGATAATTTATAATAATATTTTGAGGCATTAAACAATCTCAAATATAAAAGTTGTCAAATACAAAGTTTTAGATTTTATCGAGGCGTACGACTTTGGTATAAAGTGTTTTTTTATATGAGATCATATAGACAAGTTTGTATTCAAAACATACATCCACTAACTCTCTCACATAGAATCGCACATATACTTTTGTGAGATGTTTCGATTTTGTAAACATCAATATGAAAAAATGTGCGAAATCTTCTCAACTTTTTATCACAGCCTATATATGTGATACCATCACTTCATGGCAAATTTCATAATTTTTGGACCTCATTTGCATTTTTTAGAATTTTAAAATCATTCGAACACACGGTCGTGGTCGTGTTTTGTGGTCAAGATGTTCGAAATTTCTTTTGGTTTCATGGGAAAGGTCTTAATTTGGGCCAAATAACATTATTGCCATTTTTCCACTCATTTTCTTCTATTATTTGAATCACTTGCAGTTCAAATTTAATTTGATTCAAACAACTGCTTGAAATGTAATTAATTAGTTAAATATATCAAACAAGTGCAAATATATATCAATTTTTAACATGGAATACTACATATTGCATGTGGAGTGGGAAAAAAGTTTGAAAGCCAGAAGATGATTTTTTTTGCCTGCTTTGCCGTGTGCATTCATGAGGCACACGGCAAAGTAATAATTTGCCGTGTGTCAAAAAAAACACGGCGAAGTAATTACTTTGCCGTGTGCTTTTTTTTGGTGCACGGAGAATCATAACGGCGGCATCTCGGCATCTCGTTCTAACGCTATTGCCCGCCGAGGCGGGGAAGGGAATAAATAATTTTTGCTTCGCCATGCGCCAAAGAGAAAGCACACAGCGAAGTAATTGTTCGCCGTGTGTTTTTTTTGACACACGGGGAAGTAAGGCTTCGCCGTATGTCCGTTATTTTACCCATGGTGAAGTTTCGGGTACACGGCAAAACTGGGGATTTCGATAGTGCAGGACTGCATCTAAACAGCCCCGTAGTTTCATTCCCCACTGGATAGTGGGATAGACACGCTTAATCTTAGGTTCATGAACACTGTGGGCTGAGGCAGTATACAGTGTGTTAAAGTTTCATGGTGATATATATGTGTAAAACAATGCAATGATGGTTTGTACACATTACATTTTTATGCAAATTGAGCATGTTGCATCTTATATATTAATGCATGCAGCAGGATAGATTAACTGTGTAACTGTTCTCTGTCACACTGACACTAGTAGTTTCTCTTGCAGAGGTGGTCCAAATACAGACAGACTGACACTGCACTCAACCAAAAACGCTAGTACTAGCTACTTTATCACTAGAGATCAGGGAAAAAATAGGGCGCACCCACTGTACTGTGTCATGGTCAACGTTCTGCATGTGTTAGGTACCATGCACCGCTGTATCATACCTCTCGGCTTAGTGATTGTGTCAATCTTTTTTACGATAAAAAAGTTGGGGTCATTGTATCGTCCTGTCCACCGAGCTTTTGTTAGGGCAGCGCGTGGGCTGGCATTCTGACGAGAGTGGGCTGGCATTCTGAAGCCCTATCCCCACAGGTTGTTGTACACTCTCGCACCTTGCCTCTGGCATTGACTTAGACTTTGTCAAGAGAAGAGAGGAAAATAATAAACGGAAGTTGCTTCTCACCTCACTCGAGGTTCATACAAAGACAGACGATATATATATAGATGTACATGGGAGGAGTGCCGTAAGCTAAGCTGCATGCCGGGATCCGAAGTCTAAGCTAGAGAGCAGCATATCTACGACCAAATTGCTGGTTCCATTTCTGCTATAAGCTGCAGATGTTCTCCCTTAATGGAAAAGGTAACTAGATCTATAAGATCAAGCAACAATACAGTTGCAAAGATTATTTCTCTTTTTCCTGCCCGATAGGTCATCTGATTGTTACGTGGTGTGTAAATTCATTTATTCAGCTTTTCGGCGGGCCATGGGTGGAGTAGGAGGTACCCACGAGAAGCATCCGGCACAGGCTTCAGACAAATACAAGGTAAGGCCAGTATATGGCATCGCTGGCGTCCCCAGCCCCTGTCAGCCAGTTCATCCGGGGCAGTCGTCATCCCAGCCAAAGGCCCAGGTGATCAGGCACAAAACGAAGGCGGCGGTGAACCAGAAGGCTGGTGAGATGATGGATAAATTTGAGAGGGTGCTGGGAATCAAAGACAAAGGCAAGTGAGAGACAATTGTAGGATTTGTAGCATGCAATTCTGTCTGAAAATCATCAGCTTGACGACTATGCTGCTAGAATGTGTGTTTAATTTATACCAGGTCTGCTTGTATGCGTACTGTATGCTCGATCACCTTGATGTACGTGGACATGCCTAGTGAGATGAATAATTGCTCAAGTAACTAAACCGAATTAAGAATATTCGATGTTTTGGATGGAAACACGGTATATTACATGTCTTCGGCTCAATTTTCTAGTACAGTCCAAAAAATTATGCTCGAGACTACATGTTTCCAAAAAGATTTCTAGTTGATGTAGAGCTTGTCGACGTTGGCCGAATCATAGACCTTCACGAATAGCAAATGGTGGTCCTAACCATCTCCCCCCTCATCTCGCATGATGGTGAAGGCGTTGTACCTCCCAAGTTTATTGGCCAAGCATGACGGTCTCCGTGACAAAAGGGCTCGCAACTGTCCCTATGTATTTACATCACGATGACTATGTTCTGATCATCCGTTCCACACACCGAGTTGGAGGATTATGCGTCGTGGCATGTACAACTGGTCCAGGATCTCAGATGTGCAGGAGTTGTAGTGACCCCCATCTCAAGGGGGGAGAGGGGGAGTAGCAAGCGTGCATGTAGCTAGTGGAGAAGGTGACAAACTATGGCCGACGCATCAACTTCACATGTGTTGACTGTTGACTTCAACAGTCTAATTAGAAAATTACGCTCATTATTCCACCGACACAAATATTAATTTATTGTAACCAGTTTAAAATAAAACTGGTCCGGTATATTTATTTTAATGTACCGATGCAAACTCACCATTACAATTAGTTAGCATTCATGTCATTTGGGGCCCTGTTTAGTTCCTGGTCACATCGTCAAACTTCTAAAAATTCTCTCTCCAAACTTCGCTATTCACCTATCACATCAAATCTCTCTCCTCATGCATGGAGAATTAAACGTGGGTAAATAAAAAAACTAGTTACATGGTTTTGATGTACACGACGAGACGAATCTTTTAAGCCTAGTTAGGTCATGGTAGGACAATGTTTATCACAAACAAATGAAAAGTGCTACAATGTCCGGTGTAACTTTTTCACTTTACTTTTTACCTTTTTCCAGGAACTAAGCACCCCATGGGAGACAAAAGGATCGAGCGGCAGCTTGACAGGTCCATTGTCCTATGCATTCACCTCTCCCAACAATAGCTGGATACAAGTCTAGCTAACAATTCGTCGGAGCGGATTGGAGTTCAGCCGATTGGCCACTCGCTCCCAAGTGTTGCATTGCATATGCAGGTGGCTCAGGGCATGTTGAGATCGAGCCGTAAGTCTTCAAATAGAAGCTATTAAGTCCAGTTTCAGCACACAGTGTTTCACTACATAGTTATCTAGACTAAAAACTAGATCGTGCCAGAAGAGTTTTATGGTGATGAAACTTCTTTCACATGCAATGAAACTCTTCCTTCTCTCTCCTCTGCCATATCAGTAAATTTAATGCCATCAAATTCTGATGAAACCCCACTGAGACTGGTCTAATGGCATCACCGAAGCAAAACAACCACGGCTATTATCTTCACGTATTGGCACAGGTGGTTCAGCTGTTGCTGTTATATATTGGCAAAGTTAGTTCATTGGATAGTCAGTCAAGCGAAATCTGAGTTGTTGGCTTTCCCAGCTGGATATATATGCCTCAGCTAACCACAACGAATGGCACCCAGCACAGTTGACCATCCACCAAGGTCCGTGGGGGTTAGAGAGGAGCAAGGAGGAAGAATAAAGAAAAGAAAGAAAATAAAAGAAAATAAATGGAGAAGACACATAGGAACCAGCTTTGGATCTCTATTCGGCATGTTCGGCTGGTTGGTTGCTGGTGGTCGGTGCTGATTTTTACCGAGAGAAAAGCACTACTGGCTGGTTGGTGGCTAGTGGATGATGCTGGTTTTTGCTGAGAGAAAAACACCGCTGACAGATGACTCATAAGCCAAAAGGAAATGGCGGTTGACATAGGATCATTTAATGCGGTGTGCTAGGTCACCTCGCCCCTAATGGGGTCCATGCAGCCAACGCGGAGAGCTACATGACAGTATTTTGATATGTGTTCTACCGGCCAGCGATTGTTCCTTAAGAAAACCATCGGTATAAATCATTTCTAGCTACTGTTCAAGCTAAGTAGTGAAATTTGGCGCGCAGTTTCCGGTTCCAATGAGGTTGACAAAGTGTTCAAGCTAAGTAACAAATTAATATGATACATCAAGTACAATTTCATTTGGTACCTCTGATGTTAGAACAGGTGTTATTCTCTTGATGAGTTACGTTAATGGTCAGTAAAGACGAATCTTTTTTTACAGCTTTATTAGCTACTCCCTCCGTATTGAAATAATATTTATTGCCGTTAACTTTTTTTCTACAACTTTGACCATTCATTTTATTCAAAATATTATGCAAGTACCATCCATTTTGTTTGTCACATGCTTTACTATTGTAGGTATTTTAAGCTTGACTTACCCTTTTACATATTTGCGATAATTTTTTAAATAAGACGAATGGTCAAAATTGTAAGAAAAAATCAACGACGATAAATATTTCGATACGGAGGGAGTACTTCTCATCATCCATACCTCCCGTGCTAACTGCTAAGCTAGACTGCTGCTAAGTGTGTCCAAGTCAACTCTTTGCTGATGCTAAGTTACTATACGGAGTATACGTGCTGTGCCCATTTGACAAACCAAAGAAAACCATGACAGCTCACGCCATGGGAACCGAGGCCGAGTTCGTAACCCCACCGTCAACGCCGCCGCCGGACAGCTTGGAAATCGTGGTGGAGCGAAGGCTCCGCCAGCACGACGGCAGCGGCGAGGGCGGCGGTAGCAGCTCGACGATGACCATCTTCCGGGTCCCGGCCCACGTCCGCGACGCCAACAGGGACCTCTACGAGCCCCGCCTGGTGTCCATCGGCCCCTACTACCGCGGCCGGCCGGCGCTGCGCGCCATGGAGCAGCACAAGTGGAGGTACCTCCGCGAGCTGCTCGCCCTGTACCCGGCGGCTTCCTCCGCCGACTGCGTCAGGGCAGTCCGCGCCGTCGAGCACCGGGCGCGCCTCTGCTACAGCGAGCACACCGACATCTTCGCCGCCGCCGCCGCCGCCGGCGGCGTTCAGGGGGAGAACGGGCACGGGCAGTCCCGGCAAGGCGATGACACGGCCGGCGGCGGCGGCGGCTTTGCCGAGATGCTGCTCCTCGACGGCTGCTTCGTCCTCCAGTTCTTCATCAAGTGGCATCTGAGAGAGCCCGACAGGCTCTGCGACGTCGGCTGGGGGCTCCCCCTGCTGCTCTCCGACCTGCTGCTGATGGAGAACCAGATCCCCTACTTCGTGCTCGAGGCGCTCTTCCTCGCGCTGACGCCGGAGGCAACTAAGTTGGGTCTCCTCACGCTCATCGTTCAGGTTTTCAAGCTCGAGGACTCGGCATTCTGCAGACAAGTGCTGCACGAACAAAAGGTGCCGACCCGAGCCCACGAGATCCACCACCTGCTGCACCTCTACTACGAGGCCTTCGTGCCCAGCGCCGACGAGCTGGTGGTGGCCTCAGCCTCGCCGGCGCAACCGCAGTCGCCGTCGCCGACGGAGTACGAGGTCCGGCTGCCTCAGAATCAGATGGGCGGCCTGTTGAAGATGGCCGGCGTGCCCGAGACGTTCGTGCTCGTCCCGTACACGCCGCGGGTGCCGGGCTGGATGAAGCGCTCGGCTTCCATGGCCCTGCTCACCCTGCTGTGCAAGGTGAGAGCCTGGTTCGGGAAGCTCCTGGCTCCGGTCATCATCGGAGCAACCGTGGCGGCGGCGGCGGCGCCGACGGAGACCGACCACAGCAGCACGCAGGCGCCGCCGATGGTTGTGCCGTCCGTGACCCTGCTCCGCGACGCCGGCGTCGGGTTCGAGAAGGCGGCGGCGCCCCGGCACATGTTCGACGTCGCGTTCGACGCCGCGAGGGGCGTGCTGCGGATGCCGGCGGTGGCCGTCGACTACGCCACCAAGGCGCAGCTCGTGAACCTCGTCGCCTTCGAGCAGACGACGACGCCACCCGCCGCCGCCGCCGGCGGCAGGCTGCTGTCGAGCTACGCGGCGCTGGTGGGGTCCCTGGTGCGGACGGGCGCGGACGTGGAGCACCTGCAGAGGCGCGGCATCGTCGACAACCTCCTGCCCAGCTCCGGCGACGGCGACGGCGACGGCGACGCGGCGGCCAGGTTCTTCCAGCAGCTCGGCGACTGCAGCAGCCTGGACTACGAGGACCACCACTTCGCCCCCATGTTCGCCGAGCTGAGCCGGTACTACCACTCGAGCTGGCGCAGGCACAAGGCCAAGTTCCTGCGCGACCACTGCAGCAGCCCGTGGGCGGTGCTGGCGCTCGTCGTCGCCGGCTGCGCCTTCTGCTTCGCGCTCGTCAAGTTCTCCACGACCATCTATGGCCTTGCCCATCCTTATTGTCGTCACTGCTAGAGTGCTAATACGTGTTAGGTTTAGATCCAGCATGTCATGTGCCGGGTATCACGAGTTCACGACGCAAGATTAGAGAATAAACACTCACTCCTAGCTGGGCCTGCAATTTTAGTTTTACTGATCTTGAAAGAAGTCCAATGATCCTAGCTTCCATAGGATGTATAGTGAGTATTTATATACAACCAACCACGATCTAACAACGACTAACGCTATTGCTTGTAAAGTTCAATGTGAGAAGAAACAAGAGAAACTCCACCAGCAACATGATAGCATATAACACTGCGTTGCTATTGATCCGTGTTCATCATCAGACAATTCTGATCTTAGCAAGACATGAGCCAACAACATTACCGAAGTGCCATTATATAACTGATAGGATAACGTACATTTCGATCTAGCTACTGTAACCCAGGGAAGGAAGAAAGAGTGAAACACTGATTATTCATCCGTGTCCATTCGTGCAGCTCGATGATTATCACATATTCTATTGGTCGCAGCAGGAGCAACCAAGCCATACGCATTTGCGGCGGGGGTAACCCAGTTTCTTGCAACACTGGTCGCAGGCACCCGGCTTTATACACACATCCACGCAATTTGGGAACGCATTCGAGCACTCGGCATTTTTTTTTTCAAATACGTAGGGGAGTTGCGTATCAGTGTATTAAAAAGAGAAAATGTTGTTTACAAGCACGCAAGCGTGCAACAAAGATCAAAAGCGGACTACTCGCAAAAAAGACACCCTAACCTGACCTCGTTCTGAATGCGCTCGATCAGCATAGAGGTGGCCACCACGCTGCTATCAAACAACCGTGCGTTTCGCTCTTTCCAGAGATGCCAGCCAACGGCCATGAAGAGGCTGCATACTCCTTTGAGCACTCAGCACTGCCCCCCATGTTGTTCTCATCTGCATGCATCATATCCGACCCAAATGCTAGTTAGCTACGGAGTAGTTAGTTAGTAGCTGATTGATAGACACACGTATATATATACTCCAGTAATTAACCAGCAAGAAACAAAACAACGGACACGATCAGGGTGACCAGCAGGAGGATCAATGGGAAGGTTAGGATCTTCTCCGCCTTCTTCCTTGTTCTACATGTTCATCATTCGATTGGCAACTAAGGGCCAAAATGATAACCAGAAGGGGTGAATTGGAGCCTAAAAATTTCTTGTCGACAAACGTGGTCTATGTCCCAATTATGTTCAAAAACTTCTCTTCTAATCACCAAGATGGCGCAAACCAACTAGTCACAGGCTCACCTAAAAAATGACTAGAAATTTCTTAAAATATCTCGGAAGCAAAATGATTATAAAAGTACTAATTAGCTTACAAAAAATTAAGCTCAACATTCGTATAATTTTTCATCATAACAAGCATCCAAGAGAATTGAACTAAATATGCATATATACAAGCATTAACCGAGAGCAGTCGATCAATTACCAAGCTTGCAAATAATCGCCTGGGCCGCCTGGGCTGTGAGCGCTGCGCGTGCCCCGCCTGGGCCGCCTGTCGCCCACTGCGCCTGGGCCTGCTGCGTCGCGTCCACGCGTTGAAGAACAAAGCACGAACAGGAAGAACACAAGGAAAACGCCTGAACTTCAATCCTCCCTCAAGTCTCCATTGCACGAAACGTGAGCTATAGCAGTACAACCCCAAGAGACTAATAGATCTAAAAGTAGATATTAGAAAACTCAAGTAATCATGGCGAATTTGTGCCGAACCGAAGAACAAACCATGAAGAATAAATTTAGAAAAACTTTAAATTTAAGTCAAATACGTTCATACATGAAGCAACTGCCCAAGAGAGAGCTCAAGAGATTGTCTGCCGCAACAACCACTCCTCGTATAGATAGTCGTCCAGCAAATGATCAAAACGCTCATATATGAAGCGTACAACTCAAAAACTCATCGAGGTTAAAACTGTCCAGATTTTTTTTGAAGCATCGGATGGACCTAACACCTTCACGACTTTGCTTTGTGATGGTGGCACGTATCCTCCGATTTGTTGCCGCCCTGCTTTGAGGCCATACCGGCGAACCCGCTAACACCGTATTTTGAGGCCCAAACTGATAAACCTGCAAACGCCTGGTTTTAAGGACCACACGGACAAATCCTCTTGCACACGCGTATTCGATGTGAGTGATCGATGTCGACGTGTGCCTATCCTACTTGGAGGTTTGATTGAGTTTGACTGAAACCTACAGCAAGTTCTTTATTTGTGTTGAAGGAGAAACCTGGGCAGCAATGGCAGGCCAGGCTCGGGCCGGCGGCACCTGTTTTGGGATGTTGGGCTTGCATAGCACGACAGGTTCCTTCCTACAAAATGTGCGTGTTGGGCTGTTGCCTGTTGGACTCTCCAACGACGCAGGCTATTGTTCTGCACACGAGCGAGAAATATAGTCTTCGCTTCAAAAAGAAAACAATAGTCTTTTTTCCTTTTTTTCTCTCTTCTTGTACCACATTGGCCCTTAGTTAGAGTTTAGCAGCGTTCATATGTCATCGTGTAACTACTGCCATCAGACCGAGTGGCAGTCGTGGTTAGCAATCTCAAACTCTCTTACGAATTATTTGAGAATCTATATGCACACTACATGATGTGCTTAGCCTTTCTTTTTGACGTTTTTCTTTGAGTGTGTTTAGTTCCAAAAAAAGGAAGAGAAAGTTTGGTGAAAATGTCGCATCAAAAATGTCACATCAAACACTGTAGTACAATGTAGCACTTTTCGTTTGTTTGTGGTAAACATTGTCCTATCATGACCTAACTAGGCTCAAAAAAATTCGTCTCGTCGTGTACATCAAAACCAATGTAATTAGTTTTTTTATTTACCCACGTTCAATGCTTCATGTATGAGGAGAGAGATTTGATGTGATATGTGATAGTGAATTTTGGAGAGAGTAGGAAGTTTGTGGAACTAAACACAGCCTTTGTCTAAACAAGCTTCCGGTGTCGCTAGTCTGCTCATGCAGCATGTTGAACAGCTCAGCCTTCAGAAACAGATCCCAGATCTGCTTCCTCGACGTCGAGTCCCACCACCCAACGAGATCATCGTCGGATTAGATTGTATTAACGCCACCCTCACAAAGTACATTGCTTTATCCGAGCTGGCATTAAACCGCCCTGGGAGCCGGCTCTCCTTCAGGCTCAAGAATGTCTGCCGATTACTCTAGGCTATGTTTAGTTCCCGGTCACATCATCAAACTTCAAAAAATTCTCTCTTCAAATTTCACTATTCACCTATCACATCAAATCTCTCTCCTTATACATGGAGTACTAAACGTGGGTAAATAAAAAAACTAGTTACATGATTTTGATGTACACGACGAGACGGATCTTTTAAGCCTAGTTAGGTTATGGTAGGACAATGTTTAACACAAACAAACGAAAAGTGATACAATATCTGATGTGACTTTTTCACTTCATTTTTTACTTTTTTCATAAAAACACCCCCCTAGTCGCGATCCTTGGCGTGTAACTCAGTTCCAATCGGAAAACCCGCCTCAATCCACCAATCTCTTCAGACTGTGACAAATTCCAAATATCGGCCCGACGTACAACTTCGGCGTTTGGATCTACGTGGCCTGGAGCGGAGAACCATCCCGCGGGAGTCGTGTTGTTCGTGTTTGAATTCAGGTCGTGCTGCACCGGGCGGCTTGTATCAGCCAAAAAAAAAAAATCAGACGAGATCGTTGATATGTGTGGTCGAGTCCGAAGCGGAGTTCAGAGCATCGTATTGCCGGAATCGAGCACAACGATAACCTGCTGCTGCTGTACGGGATTCAAGGTGAAGAATTAAAGAACTTCCGTTATCTCGGCATATTACTACATACACACGCAAAAACAAAAGAAAAAAACACGGAACAATGCTACGGCTGTGTGCGCATGGAGATGTATCAAAAAATTATTGATACTTGGTGCACTCGGAGTATATCAGGATGGCTGTAGATTAATGCTAGCTCGGACTGCCATGTCCCGTCCGCAACGGCTACGACTACTCGTTTCTATCCAAAACTAGTCGCCGACAACACCTGTGTGATTAAGACTCGCTGAGCCAAGTATAAATCCCAACTAGTTGGCTTCATCGATAACGATTTTATTGGGCATAACAATCATTTCAACTCGGCCACTAATCAAGCTAAGTATTTTTATTTTCTTTACGGCTCCCATATAAAGCTACACGCGTAGTTTTTTTTACATATCTTCGTGACAATCGCTGACTTGTTTTGTGCACGTTAGTGCCCTCTTTATTCATACAGTTCCGGCTGCTTTGCTATTTTTTCATATCTTATACGTCTCCTCGTAACGGTCATTAAAGTACTCGGGTAGCACGCGTCTTAATCCGTGAAACCTCGATTTTACGTGCTTACGTGCCGTCTACAACTAAGCCTCCCTACGAGCATTGTAGCCGTGGTAAGCCATTCTCTTCATAAGCAGTGGTCAGTAGGATTAGATGTTTAAACGTAACAAGCTAACTACTCGGAGAAATCATATGGCCTGATAAGAACGACGCCGATTAAAGTTCCAAGTTATTATATATTATACTACATAATGTTTTTATGTTTATTTACAGTTCAAGACTCGGCGACCGCTTCACGCGACTCGGCTAGCTCCCAGGCTTGGGGGCTGGCACCCGGCAAGCGCTCCGCGCGCTCCGCACGACTCGGCCGGCTCTTAGGCTTGGGGTCTGGCGCCCGGCAACCGCTTCACGTGCCTCGTCTGACCTCGTGTGCTCCTAGGCTCGGGGCTGGCACCCGGCGACCGCTTCGTGTGCCTCACCCGAGTCGGCCAGCTCCTAGGCTCGGGGGTTGGCGCTCGGCGACCGCTTCCCGTACTTCGTCCGACTTGGCCGGCTCCTAGGCTCGGCGATCGATTTCTGAACAAATGATGGACCAAAATATATTTGTGATTCCCACTGATGCATCAAAAATGCATGTCGTCCTGCCTTACATAATACATCTCCACAGTTAGAACAATTAGGATATCTATTTTCTTGCCCTTCTCAATGCTATTTCCTTCTATTTGTTGCAAAATCCCATCAATTTTATCTTTTATAAATCTCAATACCAACATATATATCATGTCATAATTGGGGAGCTAGAATCAATACTTACTGGGGAGGGCGCTAGCTGACTATATGGGGTAATCCTTTACTAACACAATCTGATTAGCTAGGTTTTAAGGGTGATCATTAGAAAAATTTTGATTATTAGCGCGTGGGGGGGGGGGGGCATGCGCCCTCCAGCCCGTGCTCGCCCTTGTATATAAGATATCTGCTTACTCGCTTGAGCTCCAAATAACTCTTGTGGTTTGTCAAAATAAAACGTTGCTGCAACCCATGGGCCATGTTCATGCATGGTTCAGTCCTGATGGTTAGAATTGACCAGACGTACGTTAGCTACTATCCCTAGCCCAACTGCATATCTCTAGAAGAAATTTATATTTTGTTTGGATAGTACAGTGTACTCTGTAGGAATCTTAGCACGTCAGTCATCAAGAACACACACCATGCGCCATGATTTCATGGATAGGACACACCTTTTTGACACGGCGAGCATAGACGGCATCAATCCTATCCCAGCACCCGAAGACGGCAAGACCCCAAGAGCAGGTGCACATGTACTTAGAGAACCACGGGTATCTTATGGTGCACATCAATCCTATCCCAGCACCCGAAGACGGCATCAATCCTATCCTGTATTCTTATGGTGTGTAATCTGCAACTTATTATGTAATGTCATAATCCCCATCTTCCCCTAAACACTTGTGTTCTTGCTCATCAACATTTTGGGTTGAATCACTATAAGTTGGCAGCTCTTCCTGTAGCCCAACCATCTGCTAATTAATTACCGAGTGAAATATTATTTTACCATGCTAAATTATCCAATATTTTTTCTGTTGACCAAAATCCAGTTTATTTAGCCATGCGTCCTTTATGCCATATATGCCATATCTCATTCACTATACTTCGCTTATCACATTTTGTAAAAAATACTTATACTCTAAAGTCAAGTTTGGCTGCCACGTCTAATTATTCTTTTTGCTACCGATGTGCATTCACAAAAACATTTATCTGGACATTCAGAGGATCTAATATGCTAAATCATCATATCCTCTAATCATGGCGGTCCTCAATTGGTGTGATGTCTAAACACATTCAGTTCCTAATCACCAACAAGATCACAAGTCAAAGTACCAGTTCTTTACCATGCGTGGTTGAAACATGGTGTATGCCTTCCAAATAAAATAAATTATGGATATAGTTTACCACGGATTCTTTACACAGAGCATTGTGCAAGGCTGACATGTCCTTTTTGCTCTCCTTTGTCCTTCCCACTCCACCATCTCACGTCATCATGTACTCACAACACAGATAGATGCACAAACCTGAAACCTCTCTCTCTCTCTCTCTCTCTCTCATGTGTATCCTCTCTTGCGATATTTTATTTTTGTTGTTGGCTATCCTTTCATTCACTTTGAATTCAGTGTAAACGATTCTATCAGTAAAATGTTGGTATTTTGTTTTTTTTTGCGGGTAAAAATGTTGGTATTTTGTTGCAATATATTATTTACAAATTAACTCATCTATTCCTAATTGGTTATATACCGCACACTAGTTTGACAAAACCATCATAGACAAATATAATGAATCGAAAAATGAACAAAATGCATCCTTATTAGTTTTTCTATTTCAGTTGTCTGGTTATTATCATATAGTGTTATCCTTGTTAGATTTTCAGTTGTTTGATCATTTAGTCATTTGTGTAGTGTTATCAAATGTTCTAATGGTGAATTATATATCTACGATTTTATTTTAAATGGAAGTTCACTATGCAAGCAAATATACTCTTAAAAACTACAAAGTATTTACAAAGGAAGATTAGTATCATCTAGAGTATAAACTATAAACGTGTGCATATCCTGACCCAGCATGTTCCCTCATCCATCACATCCTCATCTCTCTCCCTCTCTCTCACACACAGACACTCTCATGCAGTTTATGTCATTCTATCTCTCCACTCACGTGTAGGGGTGGTAAAGCGCCCTCACTTTTGTACTAGAAATTTTAAGGATCGGGCCGGATTAGGGCCGGATCAAAATAATACTAGTTTTTGAGCTAAATTTTGTTAGGGCCAAGATAGATTGTGAAGGAACACTACCAGAAACTTCAGTTACCACCCCTACGTCTGATAGATTTCGCCTGAAGCAAAGGCATTCATCTCTCCACTGGCTTTATGGTGAGATTGTGAGAAGCTGCTTTGCTCGGCTTGGGATAAATACGAGTCTGCAGTACAGGACACGGGCAGGCGGGCCTGAGTTATCTTCGGAATTCAGAAACACTTCTAAAGCATTGCTCATCCGGCCTACTAGTTACTACGACGTTTATTACAGGAGCAGTAGTCCGTGGAGAAGATGGTCTGACACGGTATGGTTGTACACCCGGTACATGCAGGGAAAACGGAGCTCCTTATCGTACAAGCGAAGAAAACCCTGGTGGCCGGCGAGTGCGTCCTGGATATCCTTCATGCTGGCAGCTACTGACTTCACTCTCAGGACAGTTGTGAGTATGCGCCGTGTAGGGCATACATGCGGCAATATCTGTTTCCGTAAATTGATGATGGTGGGTGCTAACCCTATGACCAAAATGCAGAGAGCTTTCAGCGGTTTGAAGTTTTGCTGCCAGCATTCATTCAGGATTTCAGGGTTCAGAAATAGTTCAGATAGTTAGATGGAGTATTGAAGCCGGTACAGGACTACAACAAGTAGTATACGTGATACTAATAAGTGATTTTTGGGTGCCCATCATTTTGCCATGCAGGTATGATATAGCTGTATGCAGCAGCCAGGCTGCAGGCCGGGGAGATCGACAGGCCAGCTGCGTACGTGCAGCAGGGTTACGAGTCATATAACCCGCGATCTCAATTTACTCAGCGGCTACTGGAAGGGGAACAGCAACATAATGCACCGTGGCCGCCGGAATTGTAGCTCGCGGAGTACTTCCAGCAACGGAAGATGCTGGCTGCTGATGTGACACCGGACGCGATCGGTCAGACAGCGGCGAACGAAAGACGGAAGCCTTCCTGTGAGGCCGCTGGCACGCACGCACCGGCCCGGGCGCGCGGCCGCACATGCACGGGGAGCCTGCCGCGCCGCGCGCGGTGCGCTTGGTGGTCTGGGAGAGACGGACCGCAGGTCGGCAGCGGCCGGCACGCGACGCGACGCGAGCCAAGCGGCCGCGTTCCGGAGTTTCGCCTCGGCGCCAACCTTACTTTTTGGACGCTCCGCCTCCGCCGCTCCTCTCACGGTCTCACTCACCGGCAGAGCAGAGGCTTGCAAAAGAGTCCGACCCTGAGCACGTGCGGGCACGTGACGGCGCGGCCGGGCCCGGGCCGCCCGACGTCGGCAGTGGGGCCAGCGGAAGCACCCTGCGGCACCGGCCAGGCGCGGGCGAGGGTTTGGATGAGCGCCGATGCTTGCCCATGAGCTACGCCTACGCACGCGACCAGCGCCGCCTGCACTACAGCACTAGCACAGGTAGCAGCTGGGGGCGAGGCGTGTTCGCATTGGCACCCTGCACCAGCTTTCCCGTGCCGCGCGCCCGTGACGCGCGCCTCTAACCGCCCCGTGCCCGCGGATCGTATCCGGGACAAGACACCGGCGACGCGATGCGTTCACTGAACCGGGGGGCTGGCGTTGCCTACCTGCGCGCGTGAATTATTGTTTCGGTCGCTTCAGTTCAGAGGGAGAACGTACAAGGAGGAAACCGGAGCAAAGCCTGAAAGCCGGGGAAGGTTTACTCTACCGGAAAAGGACGACTCGGCAGTTTCGTATGATCAATCAGAGCAACTCCAGTGACTGATTAAAAATAGGGCTTTATAATTCAGTTTGAGGACCATTTTTACAAATTTAGAGGACCAAATCAGAGTTGTACTCCAGCCCAGGTGACTAGACAAAGCTCTATCCATCTGACCGCTGGGGCCATCCATCTCCCTCCTCACCGACGCCTCACTCCCCAATCCCCACTGCCTCCCTCTCTCCCCCCACTCTCTATCTGGTGCGCGGCGGCAGGGGCGGGCTGCGCCGGGCCGCGGGGGCTAGCGCGGCGGTGGGCTGCGCACCCACACGGCGCTGCTGGGCACGCCGGCGTGCACGACGAACCAGAGGTAGTACCCCGGCGGCGCGACCCCCGGCGTCGGCGGCGCAGCGCTCCGCCTCGTACACCTCGACGTCCAGCTGCGCCACCCTCCCCACGACGAGCTCCACCATGTATATTGGAAAATGCTTCATTTAAATGTATTGGAGATATTTACATTGAAATGTATATTGGAAATGTTATATGTTTGAAATGTATATTGGAAAATGCTTCATTTAAATGTATTGGAGATATTTACATTGAAATGTATATTGGAAATGTTATATGTTTGAAATGTATATTGGAAAATGCTTCATTTAAATGTATTGGAGATATTTACATTGAAATGTATATTGGAAATGTTATATGTTTGAAATGTATATTGGAAAATGCTTCATTTAAATGTATTGGAGATATTTACATTGAAATGTATATTGGAAATGTTATATGTTTGAAATGTATATTGGAAAATGCTTCATTTAAATGTATTGGAGATATTTACATTGAAATGTATATTGGAAATGTTATATGTTTGTATAATGTATACTATCGAAAATGTTTATTATCGGAAATTCTATGGCGTACCCGAACCCATCGCGCACCCGAACCCCTTAGCGAATCCGTTTTTCGCGCACCGACCCCCTTAGCGAACCCTTAGCGAATCATATTGGGAATATGTATGCTTTGTATATATTTCTTATCAATTATTTTTAATTCTATAGATGGCGGACAACAACAACAATGTCCCACCCATGCAAGAGGACAACGACACGTTCTTTGCGAATCAACTTTTCAATATTGTAACCCAACCAATGTCCATGGATGATGTGTTGGGGATCATTGGAAGGGCCGAAAATGTTGAAGGGGCCGCCAATGTCCAGGCCGAAAATGTTGAAGGGGCCAGTAACGAGCCCTCGTCTAGTCAGGTGTGTATATAGATAACATAAATTTGTACTGTACATGTCAATTATGTATACCATCTCTATATCATCTCGTATATATGTAATTTGTGTAGGCCGCCTCTGCTAAGAAATCAAAACGATCGACCACGAAGAAGCTGAAGGATGTCAAGTTACACATCACCCGAGTGGAGGATGACGGGGAGCCAGTTGAGCCCCCAAAAGTGGCCAAGAAATTTGTATCTCAGTGCGGGGTAATTGTACGGGACAATGTGCCCATTAGTATCAGAAAATGGAAGTCCACGGACCCCACTGAGGAGTACGTGCTCCCCGATACAGAGAAGGAGATGCTATGGAGGGAATTAAAGGCAATATTCGACTGGCCTAGCACTCATGAAGCAGAACTGAGGGATTGGACAATGAAGAAGATGGCAGTTCTGTTTCAGGATTTCAAGAAGAAGTTGTACTCGCAATTTCTCAAAACCGGAGAGGCCCCGGATCCTGAGAAGTATAAGAAGATCACCAATGACGAGTGGGAAGCATTCATTGAGTACAAAACCTCCGAAGAGGGTGCAACGGCTAGCGCTAGAAACGCTGGAAACGCCGCAAATAAGAAGTACTCGCATAAGATGGGTTCGGGAGGTTACAAGGCAAGCATCGCTAAATGGGAGAAGATGGAAGAAGATCTATATGCTAGAGGCATCACTCCAGCGACACATGACTGGCCCGCAAGGACCAAGCATTGGTACTATGGTCATGGAGGCACCCTGAGCCCAATCGACGGCTCCTTAGTTTTTCCCGAGGACTTGCGAGAACTAGCTCAGCGTCTCCTCGATATCCTCAGGGCATCTGATAGGGGAGAATTTGTTGCCGATAGAGACAGAGATGAGCTAACCTATGCCTTAGGGAACAAGGAGCATCCTGGACGGACGCGCGGCGTAGGCACAAGCGTCTCATGGAAGAAAGGTTTCCAAGAGCACGCCGCCACCTATAGGAGCCGTTCGAGGAAGAAGGCCGAATATGAGCAGAGGGTGAGGGACCTAGAGCAAACGGTTGCCGCCCAGGGCTCAAAGCTCCAAGAAATGGAGTCAGAGATGGAGCGACGGATGAAGGTAGCATGGCTGCAGATACAACAAGCCACAGGCGGGACCGGTTCCACAGAGCCTGCACCTCTCCAACAAGCCACAGGCGGGACCGGTTCCACAGAGCCTGCACCTCTCCAACAAGCCACAGGCGGGACCGGTTCCACAGAGCCTGCACCTCTCCAACAAGCCACAGGCGGGACCGGTTCCACAGAGCCTGCACCTCTCCAACAAGCCACAGGCGGGACCGGTTCCACAGAGCCTGCACCTCTCCAACAAGCCACAGGCGGGACCGGTTCCACAGAGCCTGCACCTCTCCAACAAGCCACAGGCGGGACCGGTTCCACAGAGCATGCACCTCTCCAAGATGCGGCCCTTATTAGCCCTCCACAGCAATATCAAAGCAGTCACGCTTCCACACAGGCCGCCGAAGCGGTCCGTTACACCGTGGATGAAATAACTCAACGGACCGCGTGCGAGCTTGTCGTCAGGCAGAAGAACTTAGCTGTGGTGGTACGTATGCGACCTTAGTTCATACTGCATACATTTCACCGTAAATACCATTCATTTACTAACTTTCTTTGTGACTACTAACTTATCAGGTCGCATACGGTATGACCAAACGTGTGGAAGAAGGGCAAAAATGGCACTGCAATGACATTCCACATGGTTACGTACCTGTTGAGGTGGAGCAAGTCGTCACCAGCTGGGAAGACTTGGAACTTGACATCCCCGGAGGTGACGGAGAAACAAAACTCGGTCAGTGTTCTCACTGCATCATTCTATGGAGCAAGGCAGACATCGTTATACCCGATACACCTGCGGCTACCAACAAGCCCCCGTCACCTCCAAGAGATCCACATCATGACGATTCTCCGGGAGCTCCTGATGCAAGCCCGTCTCCTCCGCCAAAGAGGTCTCCGTCTCCTCCGCCGAAGAGGTCTCCGTCTCCTCCGCCGAAGAGGTCTCCGTCTCCTCCGCCGAAGAGGTCTCCGTCTCCTCCGCCGAAGAGGTCTCCGTCTCCTCCGCCGAAGAGGTCTCCGTCTCCTCCGCCGAAGAGGTCTCCGTCTCCTCCGCCGAAGAGGTCTCCGTCTCCTCCGCCGAAGAGGTCTCCGTCTCCTCCGCCGAAGAGGTCTCCGTCTCCTCCGCCGAAGAGGTCTCCGTCTCCTCCGCCGAAGAGGTCTCCGTCTCCTCCGCCGAAGAGGTCTCCGTCTCCTCCGCCGAAGAGGTCTCCGTCTCCTCCGCCGAAGAGGTCTCCGTCTCCTCCGCCGAAGAGGTCTCCGTCTCCTCCGCCGAAGAGGTCTCCGTCTCCTCCGCCGAAGAGGTCTCCGTCTCCTCCGCCGAAGAGGTCTCCGTCTCCTCCGCCGAAGAGGTCTCCGTCTCCTCCGCCGAAGAGGTCTCCGTCTCCTCCGCCGAAGAGGTCTCCGTCTCCTCCGCCGAAGAGGTCTCCGTCTCCTCCGCCGAAGAGGTCTCCGTCTCCTCCGCCGAAGAGGTCTCCGTCTCCTCCGCCGAAGAGGTCTCCGTCTCCTCCGCCGAAGAGGTCTCCGTCTCCTCCGCCGAAGAGGTCTCCGTCTCCTCCGCCGAAGAGGTCTCCGTCTCCTCCGCCGAAGAGGGGACGCCGCACTAAAGCCTCTGCCCCCACTCCACCAGCGAAGAAGGCGCGAAAAACTAGAGAGAAGCCCGCACCAGAGAAAAGAGCGGGCGAGAAGACTCTAGAGGAGCTCGAAGCCTCGGTAAAAGCAGACACAAAGAGGCAAATGGCCGAGTGGAGGAGAAAACCTGAGCCGGAGCCGAAGCTTGATCCCACCATCGTGAAGTCATTCCTCGGTAATTTGAGCAAGGGTCAACAGAAGGAAGTAATAGTAACAGACTATGACCGCTCATTACTGAAATCTCGCCGGAAACGGAAGGCTGCGGATAAGGAGGCGGGCCCATCCAAAAAGGTTCCTCAGCTCGGCCAGCAACCTCAGCGTCCCTTGGGTCCATTGCCATCTCTGGACGAGCTTAACATTCAACGAGTAATGGCCGAGACTGGACTAACCAGAGCGCAAGTCCTGGGGGAAGAAGAGGTGCCTGTAAACACAACGCTGAAGTGGCCGTTTAAGCTTGGCGAGCCTATGGTCCCTCCTGAAATGGAGAGCAAGCTACAGACGAAGATGCGCCGATTCCATGAGTGGTACTTGGAAGAATCAAGAAGGAATAAACGGCGCATGATCAAAGTAGGCGTGAAGGACCATGATTTCTACAATGGTGACGAGGATTGGGTCTGGCTGAGGTTTCAGGATATATATGAGCTGTACCACCGCGACGCCATGGACGTGGATTTGATCACATGTTGGACACTGTAAGTACTTTGTTGTTGCTTATAATTCACAGTTTGAAAACATTAATTCCAATCTATGCTGACGCGGGCTTTATTTATTGCTTAACATATGCAGAATGGAGATTCAAAAATGTCGCAGATCCGGGATATATGACGTTGGTTTCGTGGATCCTCGAAGGATAAGTGAAGAAATGATATTGATGAATCCTGAGGAAACATATGGAAACCTATACAAATATATTAAGAAACAAAATTACTGCGACTCCATACTAATCCCGTACAACATCGAGTGAGTACATACACAGGCTTCTTCTTCTTATACTGTCTGTGTACTATTTCATTTCTGATTATAATGTATACATGTGCACAGATTCCACTGGTTCTTAATAATATTGTGTCCTGACCGGGGTGTCGTGAACGTCTTTGATTCGTTGCACACTCCAAAAGAAAAACTACAGAACATCATGGACATGATGACAAGGTGATGTATATTTTCCCCTACTTAATTCACCCCTTACACTCGCAATGACTTAACTCAATTTTTTTGTTCGCAGGGCCTGGATTCAATTCCGTCAAGAACACCCGGGAATTCAACATGAAACACTAAAATGGAACATTGGCTTTCCGGTAAGCAAGTAATTTGTACATGTAGGCCTCGGCTAATATATTATATGAATTTTACTTAATTTCTTTTGGTCGACAGTGTGCCAAACAGGGGCCGGGAAATAATTTATGTGCATACTATGTTTGCGATTTCATGTGGAATTGGGGACATAAAAAGCTTACACAACACGATATTATGGTACGTAATAATAAACACATTTCCATTATTATTAAGTGCACAATTATTGTCTCCAACTCGGCGGATTAAATATCTTTCAATTATTTGTAAATTATAGATGTTCAGGCTGAAGGAAGAGTCCCTGGAGCTAGAAAGAATTGACGCAATTGCAGAACAGCTCGTCGGATGGATCTGGGACGAGGTCGTCAATCCCCGAGGAGAATTCCACTCGCCAATACTGGAGGACGTGCCGGACAGTCCAACGAGAGCTAGCTAGTCGTCAATCTTAATTATGTAGAAAATACAGTTTAAATATATATAACTCGAGTTGAGATGCATGAATATCTACTTTTGTAATATATATGTCTTCTATTTTGATGAAATGTCAGCTAGTATGAATATAGAGTCGGCCGAATACGCATTAGAATACACGTATTAGAATATATATTGTACGGGACAATGTGCCCATTAGTATCAGAAAATGGAAGTCCACGGACCCCACTGAGGAGTACGTGCTCCCCGATACAGAGAAGGAGATGCTATGGAGGGAATTAAAGGCAATATTCGACTGGCCTAGCACTCATGAAGCAGAACTGAGGGATTGGACAATGAAGAAGATGGCAGTTCTGTTTCAGGATTTCAAGAAGAAGTTGTACTCGCAATTTCTCAAAACCGGAGAGGCCCCGGATCCTGAGAAGTATAAGAAGATCACCAATGACGAGTGGGAAGCATTCCTGGAGTACAAAACCTCTGAAGAGGGTGCAACGGCTAGCGCTAGAAACGCTGGAAACGCCTCAAATAAGAAGTACTCCCATAAGATGGGTTCGGGAGGTTACAAGGCCCTAAATGGGAGAAGATGGAAGAAGATCTATATGCTAGAGGCGTCACTCCAGCGACACATGAATGGCCCACAAGGACCAAGCATTGGTACTATGGTCATGGAGGCACCCTAAGCCCAATCGACGGCTCCTTAGTTTTCCCCGAGGACTTGCGAGAACTAGCTCAACGTCTCCTCGATATTCTCAGGGCATCTGAGAGGGGAGAATTTGTTGCCGATAGAGACAGAGATGAGCTAACCTATGCCTTAGGGAACAAGATGCGGCCCTTATTAGCCCTCCACAACAATATCAAAGCAGTCACGCTTCCACACAGGCCGCCGAACCGGTCCGTTACCCAGTGGATGAAATAACGCAACGGACCGCGTGCGAGCTTGTCGTCAGGCAGAAGAACCTTACTGTGGAGGTACGTATGCGACCTTAGTTCATACTGCATACATTTCACCGTAAATACCATTCATTTACTAACTTTCTTTGTGGCTACTAAATGATCAGGTCGCATACGGTATGACCAAACGTGTGGAAGAAGGGCAAAAATGGCACTGCAATGACATTCCACATGGTTACGTACCTGTTGAGGTGGAGCAAGTCGTCACCAACTGGGAAGAGTTGGAACTTGACATCCCCGGAGGTGACGGAGAAACAAAACTCGGTCAGTGTTCTCACTGCATCATTCTATGGAGCAAGGCAGACGTCGTCATACCCGGTACACCTGCGGCTACCAACAAGCCTCCGTCACCTCCCCCGTCTCCAAGAGATCCACCGGATCATGACGATTATCCGGGAGCTCCTGATGCAAGCCCGTCCCCTCCGCCGCGGAGGTCTCCGTCCCCTCCGTCGAAGAGGCAGCGCCGCACTAAAGCCTCCATCCCCACTCTACCAAGGAAGAAGGTGCGGAAACCCAAAGAGAAGCCCGCACCACAGAAAAAAGCGGCTGAGAAGACCCCAGAAGAGCTCGAAGCCTGGGTGAAAGCAGACACAAAGAGGCAAATGGCGGAGTGGAGGAAAAAACCGGAGCCGGAGCCGAAGCTTGATCCCACTGTCGTCAAGTCATTCTTCGGTAATTTGAGCAAGGGTCAACAGAAGGAAGTAATAGTAACAGACTATGACCGCTCATTACTGAAATCTCGCCGGAAGCGGAAGGCTGCAGATAAGGAGGCGGGCACATCCAAAAAGGTTCCTCAGCTCGGCCAGCAACCTCAGCAGCCCTTGGCTCCATTGCCAACTCCGCACGAGCTACACGTAGCAGAATTTGAGGCCGAGACTGGACTATCCAGAGAACAACTCCTGGGGGAAGCAGAGGTGCCTGTAAACACAACGTTGAAGTGGCCGTTTATGCTTGGCGAGCCTATGGTCCCTCCTGAAATGGAGAGCACGCTACAGACGAAGATGCGCCGATTCCATGAGTGACAGGCCCTGCGAACAAAAAAATTGAGTTAAGTCATTGCGAGTGTAAGGGGTGAATTAAGTAGGGGAAAATATACATCACCTTGTCATCATGTCAATGATGTTCTGTAGTTTCCATTTTGGAGTGTGCAACGAATCAAAGACGTTGACGACACCCCGGTCAGGGCACAATATGAGTAGGAGCCAGTGGAATCTGTGTACATGTATACATTATAATCAGAAATGAATTAGTACACAGACAGTATAAGAAGAAGCGTGTGTATGTACTCACTCGATGTTGTACGGTATTAGTATGGACTCGCAATAATGTTGTTTGTGAATATACTTGTATAGGTTCTGATATGTTTCCTCAGGATTGTGCAGTATCATTGCTTCACTTATCCTTCGAGGATCCACGAATCCAACGTCATATATATTGTCTCTCCGACATTTTTGAATCTCCATTCTGCATATGTTAAGCAATAAATAAAGCCCGCGTCAGCATAGATTGGAATTATTGTTTTCAAACTGTGAATTGTAAACAACAACAAAGTACTTACAGTGTCCAACAGGTGATCAAATCCACGTCCATGGCGTCGTGGTGGTACAGCTCATATATATCCTTAAACCTCAGCCAGACCCAATCCAAGTTGTCATTGTAGAAATCATGGTCCTTCACGCCTCCTTTGATCATGCGTCGTTTATTCCTTCTTGATTCTTCCAAGTACCAGTCATGGAATCGGCGCATCTTCGTCTGTAGCTTGCTCTCCATTTCAGGAGGGACCATAGGCTCGCCGAGCTTAAACGGCCACTTCAACGTTGTGTTTACATGCACGTCTGCTTCCCCCAGGAGTTGTTCTCTGGATAGTCCAGTCTCGGCCTCAAATTCTGCTAGGTGTAGGTCATGCGGAGTTGGCAATGGAGCCAAGGGCTGCTGAGGTTGCTGGCCGAGCTGAGGAACCTTTTTGGATGTGCCCGCCTCCTTATCTGCAGCCTTCCGCTTCCGGCGAGATTTGAGTAATGAGCGGTCATAGTCTGTTATTAGTACTTCCTTCTGTTGAGCACCGGGTTTCCCACCCGGTGCCACTCTTCCGAGGCTAAAGGGTACGCCCTTTAGCACCGGGTGGCATAACCGGTGCTAAAGGGTCCCTTTAGCACCGGTTCCAGCCACGACCCGGTGCTAAAGGGCCCGCCACCGCAGCGGGGCTGGCAGGGCCTTTAGCACCGGGTCGTGGCTGGAACCGGTGCTAAAGGGACCCTTTAGCACCGGTTATGCCACCCGGTGCTAAAGGGCGTACCCTTTAGCCTCGGAAGAGTGGCACCGGGTGGGAAACCCGGTGCTAAAGGGCTTTCCCACCCGGTGCAGATGTCACTCATTCTGGTAGTGGAACAAACGGGCCATGATCCGTTACCACCCCTACTCACATGTGTGGATACCTCTGGACCCATCACTGAGAGGGACGACAGCCGGCCTGATTACCTAAGCAAGAAAGAAGATTGAGTCCTAGTAGAACTCCTTATGTACTGCGACTAGGGCTTCCATATTGCAATCGACTAGAAGACTTGCCATGTAACTCTACTTCCTGGGATATATAAAGGAGGGCAGATGTTTCTAGATGGACATATCCATTATAACCACAAAGCTCGTCATAGTTTCCTAAAGCTTTGTTGAGTACAAGCAATACAAACACCACTCAACACAGAACGTAGGTAGTATTATACCTCCGGGATAGCCCGAACCTGTCAAATCTTGTTTCGTGTGTCACTTTCACGCTACCCAACTCGACGATCCTCCTATAAATCTACCACTCGGGTATCCCCAGGTGGATTGCCGATCCTTTGGTCCGACACATAGGGGTGACTGTGCGTGCGTGTTTGTGAGCGTCTGTATCTGTACTGTGTTTCTACAAAAACAAGGCTAATGCCTAATTCAACTCAAAAGATTAGTCTAATAAATAAGAACTGCTCTCACCTTATATGTTGTGCTTGACCTTTATCAATTTTCTATATGCAACTAAATCTAACGTATTTATCCTGTCACTGCTCGCTCGAGGAACATGTATAGGGCATGCAACTTGTCATTTTCCAAAATTTAAACACACCGTTCAATTGTCTGATGCGCGCTTGTGACGAAAGTAGACATGCAGTCCTCTATATATATGCTGTCACTGCACTGCAGGTGGGGTGTCTGGTTTTTTCATTCGGACATAGGCCTATTTAGTTCCCAATCACATCACCAACTTTTAAAATTTCTCTCTCCAAACTTCACTATTCACCTATCACATCGAATCTCTCTCCTCGTGCATGGAGTATTAAATATAGGTAAATAAAAAACTAATTACATAGTTTTATTGTACACGACGAGACTAATCTTTTGAGCCTAGTTAGGTCATGGTAGGACAATGTTTACCACAAACAAACAAAAAGTACTACAGTGCGCTATAATGTCCGATGTGACTTTTTTAGTCCCCTTTTCAACCACTTTTCGGGAATTAAACAGCCCATAGTTGTCTACCAGCAATATCGGTCGTTGTTAGACCGTTTGCAGCGGTGCACTGCAAAATTCACCCCCTAAAGCAATATTTGGAGGCTCCTTTACAAAATTTCCCCCTCTAAATAACATTCCACTGCAACAATGTCCTCTAAATTTCCACCCCAAAAGGAATATTCCTAGGAACATTTTCCCCTTCCCCATTCCATCCCCACACCTGCAAGAAACCAAACCCCATCCATGGCAGCACCACGCCGCCGCAGCCGCCCACGGCGCGAGCGTGGTGCCGCCGGGGAGGCGGAGGCGCCGCGCATCCACCGCTCGAGCCCCGCGAGGTCCAGCACCCGGCCGTTGGCGACGAGCTCCAACTTGATCGCCACGGTCCTGGGCACGGTGTTGGCGCCCATGGTAGCCTCCAGGAACTCCGCCACGGCCTTGGCCTTCCTCGCCTCCTCGGAGCCGACAAAGACGTCGAGGACCTCCGCCCCGTCGACGGTAGGCGGAGCCGCAAGCTCCTGGAACGAGAAGCCGGTGAAGCCCTCCGCCGCCTGCGGCTCCTCCTCATCCGCCCCGCCTCCTCCAGTACCAGAGGCGGCCACGACGCTCGTCTCGGGCGCGGCCGCTGGCGCTGGCGCGGGAATCCTCTCCCTCATCTCGCCGGTGCTCTCCCCGCCGCCGCCGCCACCACCCGCGGAGACATCGGCGGATGGCGTTCTAGGCGGCGGCGACCTCCGCGTAGTCCGCACCGAGCTGGCCCACCTCGTCGCCATGATCCTGACGCGGTGCGGGTGCGGGCGCGGGCGACCTCGAGCCCGCCGGGGAAAGTCCGCCGCGGTGGGGAGACAGCGACCTCGAGCCCTGCGCGGCGAAGGGGCAGGCGGGGGAGATCTCACTACCGGAAAACGGATCTTTGCCGTGCGTGAGTCTCTTTACCGTGCGTCTTTTATCGGGTGCACGGCAAAGAGCTTGTTTGCCGTGCGTCGTCTATAGAGCGCACGGCAAACAAAAAACGCACGGTAAATTTATTATTTGCCATGCGTTTCCTTATGGCGCACGGCAAACTCCGTGCGCTTATTTTTTTTCACACAGCAAACATTTTTTTCTCACCGGCCGTTAGCAACCGTTAGCAGCTAAGTTTTTCTTTATCCTATTTGCCGTGCGCCTCCACTAAACGCACGGCAAAGATGTGTGTTTGCCGTGCGCCTCCACTAAACGCACGGCAAAGATGTGTCTTTGCCGTGCGTTTTCTTTTTTCACACGGCAAAGAGGTATTTTAAGTCACATTTTGAAGCCCTAAACGAATTCAAATGAAAATGTTTTGAACTACAAAGTTGTATGACTCATCAAGATGAACAATTTTTGTTGTGGACAGTTTTTCATTTGACAATGTTAAAGTAAATTTGTTCATAAATCTTACATGTCTCATTACCTCCGATGGGAAACACTCTAAATAAAACTTGTTGATCTCGAAACGTTATAAAACTTTGTGGTCGAAATGGTGGTACGTGTATTTACAAAAGTTGGTGTTTGCATTTTCCAAATCATGGTCCCGTTTATATTTCCAATTCACGGTGGTCCTCCCTAATCATACTTATATCAGGGACTGTAGTAGTATAAATTCACGTAGTTGGTATATCCAAACGATGGTACCTGGTCTGTTAGTAGTATAAATTTCTTTTAGTCCTCTTTAAAATGAAATGAAAAGAAATTTCAAAAAAAATTTATACGAAAGTCGTACATCTCGACGAAATATAAAACTTTGTAGTTGGACAATTTTTTCATTTGAAATTGTTTAGGCATCCAAAATTTTGTTATAAACGCATAAAAGAAACACAACTCGCCACGTCAGCGCCACGTCAGCGATCCAACACTTCCAAATGGTGAGTTCCTATTAGTCCATTCATTGTTTATCGTGCGTTTTGTTTAACACACGGCAAATTCATATGTTTGCCGGGTGCTTTAATTTTTGCGCACGGCAAACAAAACTGTTGCCGTGCGCCTCTAATCCAATGCACGGCAAAGAAATCCACCTGCACCTCCCACCCATCAACTCCACCGGCCCCACCTCCCACCCAGCCTTATCTCTCCACCTCCCAATCCTTATCTCTTTCGCGCTGCCGCCCGCCCTCCTCTCTCCTCTCTCCCTCTCTTAGCTCGTGCCGCCGCCCTCCCCTCTCCCTCGGCCAGCGCCGCTCCCCCTCAGCTCGCCCTTCTCTTAGCAGCGGCGGCGCCCTCCGGTGCGCGCGGCGGCTGGAGAACGGCGGCGGCGGCGGGTGGAGCACCACCACCAACGGTGGAGGCGGGTGAGCAGCGGCGGCGGCGCCTAGCTTGGGGCGAGGAGGACCCCACGACGGGCGATGACCTCCCTACGGCGGCGGGCGCGCATCCCCATGGCGCGCCGTCGACCGGGTGCGGCCGCGCGACGCCCCGGCGCGGCCCCAGCGGCGGCGGCGCGGGAGCGGCGGCCGGTCGGCGCGGCCTTAGGTCGAGCGGCGGACGAGCGGCGACCGGGTCGTTGCGCGTGGGGCGAGGGCCGCCGGTTTGCGCCGCGCGGCTAGGACGAGCCGCAGCCGGTCTGTGTGTGGCCCTGGCGCGAGCGGCGGCCGGTCAGCGCAGTGCGGGCGAGCTGCGGCCGGGACGAGCGGCGGCCGGTCGGCGCAGTGCGGGGCGAGCTGCGGCCGGGACGAGCAGCGGCCCGGTCGTGCAGTGCGAGTCATCCACGACTGCGGCCGGCGGCGGCCCAGCTCGACCTCCACGTGGCTGCGGCGGCCTCCCCACGGCGGCGGTGCAGGCGGCCAGGAGCTCCGGCGGTGCGGGCGGCCAGGACGGCCGCTCCATTTTTTTATTTTCTTGTTAAAATGTTTGCCGTGCGGGTGCATCTTGACGCACGGCAAAGCTGCCGTCTCTGTGCGGTGCCGTCTCTGTTTACTTTTTTTACCGTGTGCCGTCCAAAACGCACGGCAAACATTCTTTGCCGTGCGCGCGATATAAGGCGCACGGCAAAGGTTTGTTTGCCGTACAGAGCTATGCCGTGCAGCCTTTGCCGTGTGCTTTGGCTAAATGCGCACGGCAAAGGCTTTGCCGTGTGTATCTGGGTCTTTGCCGTGCGCTCCAGACGCACGGCAAATAGCCGGTCTCCGGTAGTGTCTCTGTGGGTGGAGGAGGGGGAGGACGCTGGATATTTGGGGGGAGGGAGAGATAGGCCGGCGAAATAGCAGATGTTTTAGAGGGCACCGCTGCAACAGGTACAGGAGGTCCAGAACCGGAAAAATGCAGGTCCAGGAGGCTTTACCGGTTACCATTGCAAACAACCTTAGACTGCGGTTGTATCATAGTACAATACATCCTATGGAAGCATATGGGGAGTGGATAAGAATTTGACACGTGCATCCGGGGTATGCATATCATTTGGTTATTCTAAACGAAGGTTCCGTTGCTTTGCTGCTCAGTAAACTTCTTTCTTGATCCTTAAACTAATTATCGTCTAATAGTCGTCTTTCACGATACACCAGACGTACATGTATGGATCTAACGCTAGCAGCGACAATTAGGATGGGTAAGGCTGTAGATGGTCGTCGAGAACTTGACGAGCGCGAAGCAGAACGCACAGCCGGCGAAGATGAGCGCGAGCACCACCCACGGGCTGCTGCAGTGCTCGCGCAGGAACCTGGCCTTGTGCCTGCGCCAGCTTGAGTGGTAGTACCGGCTCAGCTCCGCGAACATGGCGGCGAGGTGGTGGTCCTCGTAGTCGAGGCTGCCGCAGTCGCCGAGCCGCTGGAAGAACTCGGCCGCCGCGCCGTCGTTGCTGCCCTGGAGGTTGTCGACGACGCCGCGCTTCTGCAGGTGCTCCACGTCCGCGCCCGCCCTCACCAGGGAGAGCATGGTTTTAAATAGCGGGTTAAGGGGTTTAGCGGTAGGGGTAAAAAACAGCTAATAGCGGGCTAAATGAGGCTATAGCGGTCTTTAGCGGCTAAATTGTACATGACTTCAAATAGCGGTTTTCGGTCTCAAAAGTCTATAGCGGGCTATAGCGAGACTATAGCGGGAGATTTAAAACCTTGCCAGGGAGCTCACCAGCGCCGCGTAGCTCGACACCGGCTTGCCGTTGGCGCCGCCACCGCCGCCGCGGCCTCACAGGGTCGTCTGCTCGAACGCGGCGAGGTTCACGAGCACCGGCCGGTTGGCGTGGTCCACCTCCAGCCGCGGCATGCTCACGACGCCCGCCGCCGCGTCGAACGTGACGTCGAACATGTGCCGGGGCGACGCCTTCCTCTCGAACCGAACGCCGGCCTCGCGGAGCAGCGTCACGGACGGCACCACCATGGGCGGCGCCTCGGCCTCCGCCGCCGCCGCCTTTATTCTTCTCATCCGAGCCGTGCACTTGCTGAACCAGGCGCAGGCGGCGGCGGCGGCCTGGCGGAGCCGCGGCAGCTGAGGCATGTCCGGGCGGACGAAGGCGAACCTTTTGGACACGGCCTTGCTCACCCGGCCGCCCACCTCACGCAGCCGCCGTACCACCACCACGCACTGCGACGCGGCTGGCCGTGGCGGCGTCGTACCCGTACCCGCTCCCGGCGAGGCATGGGCCGCCGCCGCCATCTCCTCGGCGCTGGGGACGATGGCCTCGTAGAGGAGATGGAGCAAGTGGTGGATCTCCTTGGCCTGGGTCGCCCTTTCTTTGATTCTTTATATATTTAAAAAACGAGTCAGTATACACAGTTGCTTGACCCGTTCTGCTAAGTGCTCACAAGACACACATATGACATATGTATATACACTTAAAAACAAGGTGTGCGCATAAAAAAATGGACACGCATGCAGCACACATACAAACAAAGTAGAACAATCAATAATTAATTAGTTACATAATGATGCAGCTAGCACGCTCAAGATTTTACGATGTGCAATCCAGCTCTATCTTAAGCTGATCTCTATACGAAGTTCTCATTTCTTATTATCTTTGTTTCCCGAGCAAAGCGAAGAAACCTTTTGCATCACTTTTGCCTTCAGCTCCTCCTTTTGGTGGTGCAACTTATCCTCTACTTTGTCCTTCATCTTGGAAATGCCAGGGATGTGAATTAATCGCGCTGGCTCCTTTTTGTCTCGAGCTGGTGCCGGGGGCGCCCTCGACGTAGTACTACAACCGGACATACACTACGGGAAACCCGGCATATGCCGAGTGTCTCGGTCTTTGCCGAGTGTATAATATCGGACACTCGGCAAAGACTCTCTTTGCCGAGTGTCCAGAAGAAGGCCCTCGGCAAAGAGAAAACACTCGGTAAAAATATTCTTTGCCGAGTGTCCCTAGCCTGACACTCGGCAAAGACGCGCTTTGTCGAGTGTCAGGCAAGGGACACTCGGCAAAGATGCCCCACGTGCTCAACGCGTGACACGGCCGCCAACGGCCGTTGGGGGCCGTTTGGGCTGCATCTACTTTGCCGAGTGCAGAAGGTAGACACTCGGCAACAAACCTCTTTGCCGAGTGTCCGCATGCTGACACTCGGCAAAGACGCCGCACGTGCTCAGCGCGTGACACGGCAGCCAACGGCCGTT
>OAMR01000386.1:1094104-1115114 GCA_900205405.1 Echinochloa crus-galli | reverse complement strand
TATGTGGTTGTCGGCCTTCGCATCCTTGTTTTTTGCAGGATGTGTGGTTTCAGAAACCTCCCCGTGTAGGGGAGGTGCTGCCGAATTTTTTATTTGACAAAAAATTGTTTTTATTTCAGGGAGAGGTTGCACCATCTTCGACTTGGACCCCGACGCCGCACGTCGTTCCCCGCCGTCTGCACCGACACGAGCGTCACCGACTCGCCCGCCGTCGAGCCCGTAGGTGAGCACATGCAAAACCATACGCCCTCAGTTTTTAAGTTGTGTACCTTCTTCGTCTCTTGTATTTATCTGTACCGCCTTCATACCGTACGTTGAGATAGGAGACAGCCGGATTTCGAAACGAAGTGAAGTTGAATTAGAGTTTGAGTTCATAACTTTTTCTATAGGCAATAGACGACGTAGATTGGTTCATTTGAAGTTATCATATATATCTAATAATTCCTTCATATATTTCATTATTTCATGCGGAGAAGGGCGTAAAAATAATTTAAAAAATATCAAATGGGTCCGAAAAAATATGATAACTTCAAATGAAGACGGGTAGTTTCCATGCTCTACTCGTACCGAGGCTGAGTTTCGGCATCATCTCCCTGTTGTTCTCCGAATACACAATCTCCGTAATTGGACGTGTATTTGGAGAACAGCGGGGAGGTGCTGCCGAAATTCTGTCTTGGATACGAGTAGAGCATGGAAACTACCCGTCTACACATCCTCGGGTGGGATTAGGACCTATCTTTACCTATTAGACATAAAGGTAGCATCCGGTAGATGCATTTATTATTATAAATTTGGTATGGTTCAAATATATTTCTCGGTGATATGTAAAGGGATGGATGACCGTGAGTGGATGTATACTGGCCGCTCAAGGAAAGATCTATGAGTAACGGAAGGTATAAACATGCCTGGTCGAACTCGCAGGGTCAATCCGATGGGTCTATGAGTGTCGAGTTGAGACAAATCGCCGATGGTTGTGCGTATAAGGTCAAGTCATTTACCGGATATGACGTGAATGGTTATCGTTTTGTGAAGCCGTTGATCGTGTTAGAGACGAGGCCGTGAGGCAGCGGATCCAGGAGTTAGATGATGAGGCAGGGGTAGGGGACATGTTGCATAACTATGGTGAAGCACACTTCAATGATGGATCTAGGGAGGAGGAGCCGGAGTCCACTGCAAAGGCTTATTATGACAAGTTGTCAGCGGCACAACAACCCCTTCACTCACACACTAAGGTTTCTCAATTGGATGCCGTTGCACATCTGTTGGCCGTCAAGTCCCAGTTTAGCTTGGGTCGAGACGCCTTTGACCACATCCTGTCAGTTTTTGGCAGCCTCCTTCCGGAAGATCACATTCTGCCAAAGAACTTGTTGTGCGTATAAGGTCAAGTCATTTACCGGATATGACGTGAATGGTTACCGTTTTCGCACAACAAGTCTTGAGCAGAGGATGCCCAATCGAAGGACTACAAATACCGGAGTCTATACTCCAGGCTCTTAAGGGAGACTTGAAGAAATATACGAGCTTAATTTCGGTGGAAGCAAACCTCTTTCTCCTGGTATCTTCAAATGTCATTGGTTTGATCCTTCAGCGGTGAGACAGACCCCTAGTCTTGGGCTAGTCGAAATTCGACAATCATCTGTCTTACCTGGAGATGATGTCTATATAGTGTCTCAACAAGCCACCCAGGTGTATTATTTGTCATACCCGTGCAAAAAGGACAAAAGGCTTGAGGGTTGGGACGTTGTATACAAAGTGTCGCCACGCGGTAAACTACCAGTCCCAAACAATGAAGATTATAACATAGATCCAAACACCTATGATGGAGAGTTCTTCCAAGAAAATGGGCTAGAAGGGTCTTTTGAGATAGACTTAACCCAAGCGGTCGGAATGGATTTAGACTCAGAAATGTTTGTTGACGAGGACACTGGAGATGTGGTTCATAATGCTAAGGAGGTAGAGTTACTAGAGCGATTACAATTAGGCAATGACGAAGACGACGACATTTCTCCGCCTTTGGAGGACGACCATGAACATCTCGAAATGTACGATAGTGATGATGCGACCGTTGATCCAGATAATCCTGATCCGGATGATTATTTCTAATAAAAGTACGTTTATATATTACATCATCTCTGTCTAATAGTTTATGTTGGGTCATATTTCTTATATATTACACGTTTTTCTAATTATTTATGTTTATATGTGAAATCTAATAAATGTATGTTTTTGTTGATCGCAGGTGATTGGACCAATATGGTGGGTCGTGGCGGTGCGATGAGGAACGTCATGTCGTTGTACCGGAAGTTTAAAGATGGGGGGTCCGAGGCAGCTGGGTCGTCTGGTGCCAAGGGGCGAAAGAAGAAGGCCGCAGGCGGGGGGCGAGGCAGGGGCAAGAGGCGAGAGCGGACCCCCGTACCTTCGTCGTCTTCGTCCGACGAGGACTTTGTTCCTTCGGCGGCGGACACTCGGGCCGCGGAGCACGAGGACCGCGAGGACGTGGAGCACGAGGCAGCGGAGCACGTGGCCGAGGAGCACGGGGCCGAGGACCCCGAGGGCGAGGACGCCGAGGGGTCCACCTGCTCTGAGAACTTGGCCCTTTGGCAGCGAGGCCCCTCGCAACTCCCGAAGCGCCCGATACCCATGGAGCGTCGCCCCGTGATCGCACCCAGCCCTCCAAGGTAAGTAATTTTAGATGTTACACAGACCTTCTCGTTTCATATTCATATGTTGGAAATCACAAGATGGACTAACAATTTATCTTAATCACTTGGGCAGGAATTGGGTGATGGTCACCCCAGGCGCTGGTCACGCCCGCAGAGTCAACGGCATCCTGGGTCTTCTTTGCAGGGAGCTGTTTCCGGGTCTGGTGACCATTGGCGGCAGGGAGGAGCCGGCCTACACCTTTGACCACTACGTCGCCGCTGGCGATCAGGAGGACCGGGAGCGCAGGATCTTCAACAACAAGGCCGAGCGGGTAAAGGGAGAGCTTTGGGTAAGTATTCGTTGCAGTACACTGCTCAACACAACACTTTCATTGAACAATCTACAAATAATGCAACATTCATCATGTATATGTGCGCAGGACTTTTACAGATGCGCCCCGGGAGAGGAGGCTTCGGCGGATGCTGTGGCACACGCAGCCTGCTGGAAGCTTGTCAAGGACCTGCACTACGAGGCGCGCGTGCAGGCCGTAATTGATTATTTCGCGGCACTCAAGATCTCCATGAAGAAAAGGGAGGCAAGAAACATGAAGTTGACCAAGGAGCAGTATCTGGCGGTATGTAAATCGATACTGTTTTATTCTAAGATTAAGTACTCTAAATACGATCTTGTTATATGTCGTACACTTGATGTCTTGTAGGCGATTCCGTGGTGGTGCGCCCCGCATCCCACGTGCTGGGAGGTGATAGTCGACAAGTGGTGCAGCGCCGAGTGGGCCGCTCAGCACGACCTTTGCCGGGAGCGGCGTTTGCTGATGCCCGGTGTCTCACACCATCAGGGCAGCCTTAGCCTCGAGGAGTACAGGGTAACCCTGATTGTAGATGTGTGGGTCCCGCCGAGTTCTAGGAATGACAGTGCACGAACAACACAAAGATTTAGACAGGTTCGGGCCGCGAGTAGCATAATACCCTACGTTATGTGTGCTTGATTGTATTGCACGTATGATTGAGTTGTGTCCTCTTGTCTCGAGGGGGTCCCTGCTCCGCCTTATATATCCGGGGAGCAGAGTTACAAGTCGGTTATATGTTCCTAGTCGTATACATCATGGAGTCCTACAACAGGGTACTTTGGGAAGTCTCGCCTACCAGTACACGACTAGTTCTACCAATCAACTACGCCGTCTTGCACCATAGCCGACTGGTTTAAGGTAGTCGGGTCAAACATTCCTTAATGAGTAGTTTAACCCCTTGGATAAGTTGCCCTAGGGATCCTAGTCCCACAAGCCCCCGAGCATGTTGCGCCTTTGTTTCAAGTCTTAAATCTGCTTTAACATCTTCAATGCATAATCTTTAGATGATTTGAGTAGTTGGAGCTAAGTCTCAAGTCTTCTCTGAAAGTAGTTTTGTAACATCCAAAATTTTACGTAGGAATGTTGAATGCAAAATCCTGTATTTCAAAAATCTTTGGTGAATTGACTGCATGGAAACAAACATATAAGGTTGTCCTCAAATTGCTCCCTTTATTCCTAGGCAATTTAATTTTTTTTAAATTAAAATTTGAATTGAAGTGCTAATAAATAATTAGATGTGTTTGGCCTTTTTGGTTCTTTGTTTGGATTTGATTTCAAATCCTCGTCGAATGACGGCCCTCAAGACGAAGACCTTGCGGCGCGGGCGGTTAGATCGTTGTTCGGACCCCCTCTTCCGTGAGTGATGGATGTTGGACTTTGTAAACATATGAATGATGGATGTTGCATGTTTGGATATTGAATTTGTGACATTTCTGTGATGTTGGATGGTTTAGTGACTTATATGTGTTTGTTTACGGTTGTTTGATGATTTAGTGGCTATATATATATATATGAATTGCCTGTGATGCCTATTACAACCTGCCTGTGATGTCTATTATAAACTGCATGTGATATTTTTTTGTTGAGGGGTCATTTTAACACAATAAATAAATAAAAATAGGAAAAAATTTGAAGCTTTGCCGAGTGTTACACTCGGCAAAGCACCTATTTGCCGAGTGTATTGACCTTAACACTCGGCAAACAGGCTGTTTCTATCATTTCTGGAACAGCCTGTGCCGAGTGTTGGTCCTTTGCCGAGTGTTTTGCACTTAACACTCGGCAAAGAGGCAGCCTTTGCCGAGTGTTAAAGCCTAAACACTCGGCAAAGAAGTGTCCAGGGCCTGCCCCTGGACAGGCTTTTGCCGAGTGCCTGGGACCAACACTCGGCAAAGGCTTGAGCCTTTACCGAGTGTGACACTCGGCAAAGGCCTGTTAGGGGCGGGCCCCTGGACATGTCTTTGCCGAGTGCGACTCTCGGCAAAGACCTAAGCCTTTGCTGAGTGCGACACTCGGCAAAGACTCTGTTAGCACTAATAGACGGCGCGCGCCGTCCGCGGCCGTCTGTTAGTGCTTTATTTTGCCGAGTGTCGGCTTTAGCACTCAGCAAAGCCTTTGCCGAGTGCCCGACGGAAGACACTCGGCAAAGGGCCTATTTGCCGATACGAGCTATGTCGTAAGCCCTTTGCCGAGTGTTACAAGCCTTTGCCGAGTGCTTGCGGCACTCGGCAAATGTGGGGTTTCCCGTAGTGATAGGTGGCACCGGCACCGGTGGGCGGCGTGGATCATGGTAATGGTAGGCGAAGGCGCTCCGGCTGTTGGCTTCCCAAGGATGGTGAGTATCTTCGACGGTCGAGAACCTTCTTCTTCCTCTTCCTACCGTGGTCAGGCCAAAAAGATGATTAGTTTACATAATAATCCACAGAAATGGCAGGGAACTTAACATCAAACATATTATTACTCCTAAATATAGAGCGGCACGCGTGTAGGTGTAGGGTACAAAATATTCGGAAGATCGATCATCTAGTCATGTACAAGCAAAAGCTATATACATATAGAGAAAAGCCAAAACGACTTATAATTTAGGACAAAAAGTACCTATATTAAAATCCCAATTATTTGTTCATCGATCAATGGGTGTAGGTTTTTTATGTATGAATATTTCTAGACCAAATTAAGGATCTCTTTGGCCATCATTTGTTGATAGCTAGAATTATGGTTTTGCTTACTGGGGTTACCCAAATGGGAAAACAGGCCACCACAGGGAAAAACAAAAGTACCACTACATCCCAGAAGTACCCAACTGACGAGCAGAGCGAAACTAGAGCTAAATATAAGTAGGGACAGTTCCATCTTCAGAACAAAATAAAACTGAAAAAGCATCAAGAGAAGATACTTGAAAAGCTTTTCCCCTCCACCACCATTGCCGGAATCCTTCCCTGCAGCTTGACCAGCAGGTTCTCCACCTGCTCCTGGTCCTCGCTTGCCCTAAACCTAACCGCTTCCAGCGCAGTTAGGAGAGATGTGTGCCTACTCAACCCATGGTTTGGAGCATCGATTGGTGGCCTTAAATCTTTAACTCATGTAAGAACGTTTTCAGTACAAACACTACGGGAAACCCATAAGCCAACGGCCTCACCACAACACGTACAAACACTTATAGTCGATCTAGCCCTACAACTGATCGACCTGTCACCTGTGTATGGGTTACATATATGCTGATATGCACGAGCACTGCTAGCCTAAATCGATACTGCAAAATGAAACGGAAATCGTAAATCGAAGCTTTTGTGCAGCTGCTAGTTAGTACCTTCTTCAGCTGGGGCGGCGGACGTCTGCCCGCCGTTTGCAAAAAAGGAGCCTGCTATATCTGTTCTCCGGCTTATTAGACGCTGATTAATTGTATCGGGCCGGAGAGTGATGATCCCCCTTGGTTTAGCCCCCCTCATATATAATCTCAGCTCTTGAGGATTCATGAACAACTTGGAGTGAGGTGAGATGCAGTTCCACTTCCTATTCTTCTGTCTCTCTCTCCATCTTCGTGTTGAACAAGTCTAAAGCGCGCCCACTTGGGTTATTGTTGAACAAGTCCAAACGCCACACGTTTTAGAGACGTACCGGCCCACGCTGCTGGTCTACGATTGTACAGTGGACAGGACAGCACAAACTGACCCCGAGCCCTGACTTCTCTTAGAACATCGAAAACATTCGCGGGATGATGTAGCAGATCAGATTAATAACTAACTCACGGGACCCTCTGCTGAGTTCATTTTCGAACAGTGTTATGCAGGAAGTTGATGTTGATGACATTGTTTTATCAGTTGACCTTGATCACCACTCTTTAGTTGAGACTACAATATTTGGTAGTCATCTATCAATACTATTCTTTTTGCAGTCAATATAATCTACTTTGTAAAACTATATAGCTCTCTATTAAAAAGTAGAGAAAAAACCATTTTACAACCTCTAAACATCACAAAAATCAGGTTTATGTCTGGTACTCACGAGACGCCCGCGTCACCCCGCTCGGCGGCTCGGGCGACCCGAGCGTTCCCACCTCCGCCGCCTAATCCACACCACCTCAGCCCTCGCCGCCATCGGAGGGGCCGGCTGGAAGCCCGCGCCGACCCCAGGACGGTGGCGGCAGGGCCTACCTGCCCCGCGGCGGCCGTGGCATCCCGTCCGAGTGGGGAACGGAGCTATGCGCGGCCACGGCGGATCCACCGGACTTGGGGAAGACGGCGGCTCGAGGCGGGGGATCCGGGGCGGCCAGCGTGGCCCACGGCGCGAGGGCTTGCGGCGCCCAGGAGGTCCGCGAGAGCCTGGGCGAGTGCGAGAGCGGCGGAGGCGCTGGGCGGCCGTGTAGGAGGTGCGGCGCGGTGACGAGGCCTGTGGCCGGTGCGCGGGGCCATGCTGGCGGCGCGCGGGAGCGGAAACTGGGAAGGAGATGCTGACAGTTTTGCCGGCCAGCGTTGTGGAGGGCGGTGCGGTGCCGGCGCGTCGCCGGGGAGGACGGCGACAAAAAGACGGGGTATCCGCAGCGGGCTATGAGGTGCTACGACAGGGACGTCCCCCGGTTGGGGCGGCCACAGTGGTGGTGTCGGCTTGCCGCGGCGAACGCGTGCAGTTGGGGTTCGATACTCCGGGCGAAAGCCCTTGCCAGACCCTTCTGGTGTAATGACGGCGGCGTCTTTGGACATCGCTCTCCCTATTGAAGGCGTCATTTGGGAGTCGCAACCTTACTGCACGATGTCTCTGGGCGTCGTTACCTCCTTAGAGGCGTCGTCTCTAGAGACGCATTCGCTCGGCGGTACGGCCGGCCTCCTACTCGCGACTGCTCCGGCCGGCGGGGAAAAATCTGTTGGAGGGCATGCGAATAGGGGGTTGTCTATGTCACGCCAAGACGCCTGCTCTCCGGTTGGTGGCTGACGGTCTTCACTCGGGTGTTGTTCGGCTGCGTGCAGCGTTCCGCGGCGCCTAGAGTTGCTTGGCAACCTCCAGTGCGGTGCGGGGCATCGTTGCAAGACGACGCTCACGGCAACGACAACCGGGGACGACTTGGCCTGCAGCGGATCGCGATGGTGTGTTTGGCACGACCGAACTCTCCTTGTGCGGTACAACGTCGGAAGACGGCGCAGGCGACATCTTCGATCCTCTATCCGATGGCGGTGTCATGTGCGAGGAGGAAAGCAACATGATGATTCGAACCTCAGCGGTGGTCTAGATGTCTGAGACAGTTCCCGCGGGACGGGGCATCTCTTCTTGCTACCACTGATGGCAATTCTTGAAATGAGTCCAGAGCGTGGAGCCGTGTGGCGGGGTTGAGGCCCCAGCGCACGAGGAGGCGTGCTGAGTGGCGGGTTGAAGGTCCCCGCGCACGCGAGAGACGGCGGATGTGGCGAGGCCCCCGCTCGTTGGGTAGCTTCGGACTCGGTGGTTTTCATGCCGTCGGGTGGTTGGTTTGGGGTGCAGCGACACGACGGCGGTGGGTCCTGCACGGCGGTGGCCCTCTAGGTGTGGTGTTGTCTTCCCTTCGGCTTCTCTATCGGCGCTGGATCGCTTCAGGGGTGTCGATACCCACAGGTGTGCGGTTGTAGGTGGGAGCTGCGGTTGTGCTTTGTCTTCTCTGTCGTCGTTGTGAGTAGTCCGTGGCCGTGTTGAGATCCCTATCCAACCGGCCAGCGAGTGAGCGGTAACCCGTGTTGATGTCCCAATCCAACCGGGCGAGTTGTTGTTATTTGTTTTCCTTTTCTTTTTTGTTTCCTGCCTATGGCCTTCTAGGGCCGTAGTCTTGTATTTTTCTGCTATATTAATAGAAACGCACTCGTCAAGTGTTGTTCGTTCAAAAAAAAGTATGGTTTTCAAATTATTATAATATCAGAGGTCATAAGCCATACAACTTTTAAAACCATGCGAATTTTATTAATTAGAAAATTTAAAATAGTTTTAATATTAAACAATCATGACTAATTTGATTTAAATTCAAATGATATGAAACCAGTATTTTTAAAATGTAAACTAAGTTGGTGTTATATTTTTAGTTATTTGGATCTTTTTTTTGTTCCTCATTTTTTAATGCTTCTAGTAATACTTATTATTTATTTAAATTGTTGTTTTGCAATAGAGCAACATTTGTAGAATTTTTTGAGTGCCAATTTGATAACTTTTGGATTTTAACTAAATTAGTTTGAAATTTTTTAAGATTCAATCATTTTAAAACAAATCAAGAAAATCGAAAACACCCAGAGGTATAATTTGCATGGTTTCGATAGTTGGATGGCATATGATGTCTAGTTTTATAGTAGAGGGTCGAAAATCAGACTTCTATGATGGTTGGAGTCTGTAAATTAGACTTTTCGCTAAAAAGTATGTACCTAAAGATGCACTCCCCCTATCCCAAAATAATTATATTTTTGAATTTTTGTGAATTAAAAAGAGCATGTTCCCTTAGTATTTTCAGATGACTAATACACATACAGATGCTCGCATGCATGCACACTCACTTTATAGGCCCTGTTTGGCAGAGCTCCCAGAGCTGATTCTCTGGTGAATCCAGGAGGAGCTCTGCCAAACAGTTATCCAGAGAAAAGTGATTCTCTGTTGATTTTATGAATCTCTGAAATGAACTAAAAGGTTGGGAGTTAACAAAAGTAGCTTCTCCTGATTTTGTGAAGTGATTCTCCATCCTGATTATGAGAGTTTATGATAGAGAATCAAAGAGAATCAATTTCAACCACGGAATCACTTCTCTCAGAGAATCAACTCTCATATAGAATCAGGTGGAGCTCTACCAAGCAGGCAAATCCATGAGAGATTAGGTTGGTAGATATCGAGATTAACAAAGTCTCCGTAGGTGCATTGCTGTCGATGGGCATGTCACCTATCACTAACAAAAAAGTGGCACTTGAATTCTGAAGTAAATGAAAGAAAATGTGACACATGTCGCCTACCACTAAGAAAATAGTGGCACTTAAATCCTGAAGTAAATCCTAGATGCACGTACCCCTAAGTTGTTACGAGGACATGTATATTGTTTGATTGTTTTGAGGGCAAATGCAGATAACAATGAGTATATTCCAAGTAATCCCTAATCAGTCAAGCTCATTATGCTAATATAGAGAATAATTAAATAAGTAGTTGTTCAAATATACTTGAGGTGTGTGAGATGTTTTGCAATTTGAGAATAAAATTTAAATATTAAAATGTCTTATATTTCAAGATAGAGAGATTATCTAGCTGTGCTATTTAGCAGGAACCAGTGGCGAAGCCAGCAGAGGAAGAGAAGGAAGAAAAAGAGAGGAGAAAAGAGAAAAAGAAAAGGTGGATCAGCCGATCAGCCCTTTGGCTGTTGGCTTGTCTTGGCCAGGATATATGCCGATAATTCGTCCGATCCCCATCCTCAAACGACAGCGAGGGCACTGGAGACGAGTAAGAGCAACTCCAACAGTTCCCTTTTTCCCTTTTCCTTTTATTTTTGCTATAGGGAAATCCCCTTTCAGATTTCCAACATATTGGAGAGAGGTGCTCCAGCAGTTCCCCTTTCCTATCCCCTTTCTCTTTTCCCTTACACTTGGGTCCCACCTGGAAGTGACTCAGCTCTTTTTTCCTCTTCTTCTTTCTTCTTCAAGCTCGGCGCGTCAGCGGCTGGCACGCAGGCTCGGCGCGGGGGCAGGGGCGGTGGCGCCCAAGCTCGGCGCGGGGTGGCCAGCGGGCGATCGGTGCGGGGCGGCCAGCGGGCCAACAGCGCAGGGCAGGGCATGGCCGGCGGCGCGGCAGGCGATCGGCGGCCGGCGCGCGAGCGGCGGGGCAAGGGCGGCAGGCGCACCAACGCTCTCGTCGTCGGCCTTCTTCTTGCGCCTTGGCGATGTCGCCGCCGTCTCCACATCGGTCTCCTCGTCCTTCTTGCTTCCAGGCGCCGCCACTGCAGACGCGCGGCCATGCGGGCAACCGGCGGCGAGACGCGGCGGCGCCCGCCGGTCGGCGGCGAGGTGGAGAAGGGCGGCCGGCGGCGAGGGGCGCGATGCGGCGGATGGCGAGGGGTCACCGGGGGGATGGCCGGCGGCGAGGTGGCACCGGGCGGCGGGCGCATGGCCGCCGGCGAGATGGCGGCGGGCGGCACATGGGGGCCGGGAAGAAGAGAAGGCTGTGGAGGAGAGAGGGGAGGAGGGGAAAGGGGATTGAGAAAAAAGTGGAGGTGATTGAGAAAAGAAAGGGGAGAGGAGGGAAAAGAAAGGGGATTGAGAAAAAATTATAGGGAAAGGGGAATAGAAAGGGGATCTGTTGGAGGGGTATTTTTCTCTCTTGCTCCTCTTTAACTAGAAATATAGGGAAATGGGATTGTTATTGAGGAACGGTTGGAGTTGCTCTAAGCGGACGAATCGGCTGAGAAGAAACAACGCAGACTAATCAATGCATTACTGTAGCTAGATAGTGACCCTTCACAACTTGCAAGCTTGCAATGAATCGCACAAGCAGAGAACTAGAACATGCAGGTCATGATGGCGTGAAAGAAGTAAAGCAATAAACAATCAGCTTATACAGTACACTACACAGCATATCTCTGAACCAAACTGACGAGCTATTGATGTTAACTGAATCGAAAGTAGAAATGGAGAGCCGATTACTTGCTGCTGTTCCTTGACTGCTTGGCCTGCTAGCAGCGCCGCACGCCAGCCTGCATGTTGCTGGGCTACAAGCTGCTGCCCTGGGCCTGCTCGCTCACGGTGGCCCGCGAGAGCTCTGGCACCTCACCTGGGCCTCGTGCACGCCCCGCCTGGGCCGCAAGCGTCGGCCTGCTCCACGCTGGGCCACGCGCCTGGCCCGCGCGTCGGGATTCCTATATGGCTTCCGTAAGTTTTTTTATCTTGCTAGATTCCAGTGTTTGAGATTGGTGCATAGAAGATAAACGGACCAGATTATTGTGGAAGAAGGGCGGGCAACAGGCACGTGGACAGCTGGAGGGATAGCTAGAGGCACACGCTTTGCTGCATGTGGACAGAGGCACGCGCTTTGCTGCATTGAGATTTGATCTTTGATTTCATTTTTTTACAAACTATAAATCATTTTTCAAATCCGTTTGAACCGTGGTCTTAGTTAGAATTTATGCAACAAAACAAGCTCCAATTTGAATATAGTTCATATTTTTGTAGTTGTTTTTATAAATCAACATTTACGGTAGATTGGTTCAACATTTGTAATATACTATTTCAACATTTTTTAGAAAATGTTGAACCTTATAGTTTGTAAAAAAATGAAATCAAAGATCAAATCTCAATGCAGCAAAGCGCGTGCCTCTGTCCACATGCAGCAAAGCGTGTGCCTCTAGCTATCCCTCCAGCTGTCCACGTGCCTGTTGCCCGCCCTTCTTCCACAATAATCTGGTCCGTTTATCTTCTATGCACCAATCTCAAACACTGGAATCTAGCAAGATAAAAAAACTTACGGAAGCCATATAGGAATCCCGACGCGCGGGCCAGGCGCGTGGCCCAGCGTGGAGCAGGCGACGCTTGCGGCCCAGGCGGGGCGTGCACGAGGCCCAGGTGAGGTGCCAGAGCTCTCGCGGGCCACCGTGAGCGAGCAGGCCCAGGGCAGCAGCTTGTAGCCCAGCAACATGCAGGCTGGCGTGCGGCGCTGCTAGCAGGCAAGCAGTCAAGGAACAGCAGCAAGTAATCGGCTCTCCATTTCTACTTTCGATTCAGTTAACATCAATAGCTCGTCAGTTTGGTTCAGAGATATGCTGTGTAGTGTACTGTATAAGCTGATTGTTTATTGCTTTACTTCTTTCACGCCATCATGACCTGCATGTTCTAGTTCTCTGCTTGTGCGATTCATTGCAAGCTTGCAAGTTGTGAAGGGTCACTATCTAGCTACAGTAATGCATTGATTAGTCTGCGTTGTTTCTTCTCAGCCGATTCGTCCGCTTAGAGCAACTCCAACCGTTCCTCAATAACAATCCCATTTCCCTATATTTCTAGTTAAAGAGGAGCAAGAGAGAAGGATTTGAAAAAAGATTAACGGTCTAGGAGAAAATTGCATCTAAAGATTGAAACTCAAATAGATTCTCGTCCGTGCTGACATCGGACACCTCCCACCAGCTCTCACCCGCGCGTCGCGAACCTGCTTCGGATGCGAATAAAGATGCCATCTGACCCGTTGCACGAATCTCCAACAGTAGAAGTTAAGTTGGTAAAAAAACTTCCGGAAGCCATATAGGTTTATCCCGACCCCTACGCGCACGGGGGGCACCGATCTATGTAGCTTCCGTTCACGTTTTTAGATAGGTGGCTTAGAAGCCCATGGAAGCCCACCATGCGTGCGGGTAAGGAAGAGAAGCGGACACGCCAAGAAAAATAAGCATGCGGGCCAAACAGACTTTTTTTTATTCCGTTAGAAATAAAGTAGCACACGTAATTGGATTCGAATATTTTTTGGTACAAAACTTTATTAGCCTTCAACAGTTACGTGATACCAGATTCAACATTTTTGTCAACCTAATTCAACATTTTAGGAATATTATCATTTTTCAAATCCGTTTGAACCGTGGTCTTAGTTAGAATTTATGCAACAAAACAAGCTCCAATTTGAATATAGTTCATATTTTTGTAGTTGTTTTTATAAATCAACATTTACGGTAGATTGGTTCAACATTTGTAATATACTATTTCAACATTTTTTAGAAAATGTTGAACCAATATTCCTAAAATGTTGAATTAGGTTGACAAAAATGTTGAATCTGGTATCACGTAACTGTTGAAGGCTAATAAAGTTTTGTACCAAAAAATATTCGAATCCAATTACGTGTGCTACTTTATTTCTAACGGAATAAAAAAAAGTCTGTTTGGCCCGCATGCTTATTTTTCTTGGCGTGTCCGCTTCTCTTCCTTACCCGCACGCATGGTGGGCTTCCATGGGCTTCTAAGCCACCTATCTAAAAACGTGAACGGAAGCTACATAGATCGGTGCCCCCCGTGCGCGTAGGGGTCGGGATAAACCTATATGGCTTCCGGAAGTTTTTTTACCAACTTAACTTCTACTGTTGGAGATTCGTGCAACGGGTCAGATGGCATCTTTATTCGCATCCGAAGCAGGTTCGCGACGCGCGGGTGAGAGCTGGTGGGAGGTGTCCGATGTCAGCACGGACGAGAATCTATTTGAGTTTCAATCTTTAGATGCAATTTTCTCCTAGACCGTTAATCTTTTTTCAAATCCACTTGAACCACCATGTTATTTGGAATTAATGCAACAAAATAAGATCCAATATGATTATATTTTTATTTTAAAATCAACATTTCTATTGTGCTATCTCAACAATTTAAATAACTATGTCAACATCTTGTATATATTGCTTCAACATTTCCAAAAAATATTGATCTAGCTTATCCAAATTGTTGAACTAAATTTACAAAAATGTTGAACCTAGTGTTTACAAATGTTGACTACATTAATCCGACACTTGATGTGAAAAATACTAAAATGGTATAATCCGAATGTTGAATCATTGTTGTAGATGTTGACTGCAATATAATATATCTTATTATATATAATTAGCTAGCAGCTAGAGATAATTAGAAGTGTGAAAAACATACGTATTGTCTCTACCGTCGCATTTCTAGAAACAAATAAAGTTATGCGTGAGCTGTATTCGAGAGCAGATTAATTTGTGGATCGTTACTGAACAAAATAACCATCGATGTGGGCTAAAAAACTAACATGATGGACAGTTGGGCTTTACGTAGGCTAACGTGGACAGTTCGGCTTTACGTGGGCTTCAAAGCTATGAAGCTTAACTGGCTTCCGGAAGTTATATAGGAGCCCCCTAGGGGTGGGCATTCGGTCTATTCGGTCATTTCGGTTCGGTCTATTCGATGTTTGGGAATTTCGGGTTTTGGAAAAGTGAGAATCGATGTTTTAAAAAGAATAATAGGAACCGAACCCAAATAGACCGATTATTTCGGTTTGGTCTATTCGGTCCACCGAATTACCCAAATTTTCATAGGTATCCTTGTCACGCTCAAAACTCTATGGTAGAAATTCAAATTCCTAACTCATTTTAAGTCTATGGATCTAAGGACTACTCGACGGAAGCAAGTAACTAATAAGTTCATGAAAAAAAATTAAAATAGTTTAAAATACAAAGTTGTAACATTCATAGTATGAATCAAAATACGCAACTATATTGAATTTTGGGTTATTCGGTCTATTCGGGTTATAGAACATAGAAACCGAAACCGAACTCGAATTCCGAATTATAAAATTATGTGGACCGAACCCGAAACCCGAATAGACCAACAATTCAGGCAATTTGGATTCGATTCGGTTCGGTTTTCGGGTTTCGGGTTTAAAGTGCCCACCCCTACATGTGCGTGTGCTGCCGCCGCCGCCGCCCTTGCGCGTGCGTGTCCCGAACACCTGCGCCCCCGAGCCAACTTTAATTCAAAAATACTCCGTCAAAGCCTCAAAAACAATTTCGGGGAAATTTTAAATTCAAACAAATCCTCGAGGGATTCGTGAAGGAATCACATAGAAGTAGCTCACAAAGATCCCAGCAACAAATCCTCCAACAAATTTCATGAATTTCGAACCGTATGGCCAAGAACAAAAATTCTCCAAAAATGGCTCCGAATGTTTGCCGTGCGCATTATGCCTATGCGCACAGCAAAGACTGCACGGCTGTCAGACCTTAGGACCGGCAATCCACCTGGGGGTACCCGAGTGGTTGATTTGTAGGCGGGGCGATCGATGAACTAGTAGCTTGATGGTACACAGGAGGGACTGATTTAGACAGGTTCGGGCTACCCGGAGGTATAATACCCTACGTCCTGTGTTGGTGGCGTCGTTTGTATTGCATGGTACTCAGCCGAGCTTTCAGGAAGCTAGGGCGAGTGTATAGTTTACAGGGTTGATCGGATCTATTGTATTGCTGTTGTGATGCGTGATACGCGATACCCGCATGGGGGTGCCCTAGGCCGCTTTATATAGGGTAGCGGGCTAGGGTTTACAAGTCGGTTTCCATCTAAACCTACTTGGTTTCGACCAGGACTCTAGTCCGGGTCGGTTACAATTGGAATATCCCTGGATATCCGACGATTCGCCCACCAAGTCTTCATCAACTTGTCCGTCAAGTTAGGGAGCCCGTATGAGCCGCGTAGGGGTCGGCTCATGGGCCTGTCAGTGGTGGGCCCTGGACGCCGTGGTCTGGTCTGACAGTGGGCCCAGGGGTACCCATATCCCACAAGCCCCCGAGCAACGTGCAGGCGCGTGCCGAACTACTTGATGAAGTGCCGAGGCCAATGAGGTCGGCTGAAGGTGCTTCTACATGTAGTTGGCACAAGGGTGGGCGGTGCTCAAAAAATAGAGAACACCCAACACGACGCTGAGTTCTTCGAGGTAGTCGATCGGTCCTCATGAGGGCCGAGTACAGGGCGACGATTAGGAGCACTATACGTACAGTAGCCCTCGAGCGTTGGGTTGGTTAGGCTAACTCCAACAACAAGAGGTATATTGGACAGGCAAATTAGTGTTTGCCTTCTGTGCACAGTGTTTTCCATTCCCCTCTCACCTCACTGTCTCCAACAACAGAGGCAGAAGCAATCGCATTTGCAACCTCCACCGGAGGAGAGGGAGCCGTTGCTCGCCATCCTCCACCGCCGCGGCCTCCACCGAGCCGCCAGGAGAGAGGGAAGCCCGCCGCCGTCGAGGGGAGGGAGGAGAAGGGAGGCGGAGCAGGAGGGGCGTTGCTGCTGGCCTGCTGCTCAGCGCTGACGCCGCCGACCATGGACACGGCGGGTGTGCCGGCTGCGAGGATGGAGAAGCGGCGGCGCCCGTGGCTTCCTCCTGCATCCCTCCCGACGGGACGGCCTCCCCTTCTCCCCTTCTTCCACGGCAGAGTAGGCCCTTCTCAGAGCAGCAGCCATGGCCGACCACGTCCTCGGCGGTGTCAACAGCGCCAAATCCGACGGGCCCAAATCGACGGCCCGCCTCTGCTCCTACGCCGGCCAGGAGGCCACCCTTCTCTGCTCCTATGCCGGCCTGGAGGCCACCCGCATCTGCTCCTTTACCGGCCTAGAGAGTGATGGAGGCGGCGGGAGGATCAATCCGCTGGCCAGCACGCGGGAGAGGCCTCCACTCCCCAGATCGACGCGATGTCTCTGCTCCCCTCGCCGCCGTTGTTGTCCGCGGGTCTCCTCCTCGCCCCGACGGCCGCTTCCCGCGTGGTCTCCTCCTCCCCTGCTCGTCACCACGGGCTCCTCCTCACCTGCCGCTCCGGTGACAAGGTGGAGGCCGGGTACGCCGCCCCCCTCCGACCGTTCCCCGCCACGGTCTCCTCCTCCCCTGCTCCTCACCACGGGCTCGCCGGCTCCTAGTCGCCTTCCTCTCCTGTCTCTCGTCCCCTGGCGGGAGCAGCGGCGACCGTTTGCATTAGAGGAGAGAGGGATTGCAAATGTGCATCGCCTCTCTCCTCGAAGGCAAACTGCGTCGGCCTTTTGCCTCTCCTGTTGGAGAGTGATTTTGCGAGGCACAGTGACAATTGGAGAGGCAAAAATGCTTTTGCACTCTCTGTTGGAGTCAGCCTTAGTATAAGCGAGCCAAGGCTCAAAAAATAGCTAGACAACATGTTGCCCAAGAGTTGGTGAAGGGTTGCTACCACCAAGGATACTTTCCGAGTTGAGGGCTTGCTTAGTCGAATTGGCTGAGTTGTATGTAGGTGAGAGCGGGCTGCCACCAAGGAAGGGGCCAAAAAATTTGTAGCACCCGTGACTCAACAGTGCATTGATAACTATGGGCCGAGCCTGCTCGGTCAAAAGCTGCAAAAGCCGGTCATGCGGGAATCCCACCGCTGAGCATGCTCCGTCAAGGGCTTTGATAGCCACCTACCCGGGGAAAAGGCGAAACGCATGCGTATCCGTTCCTAGGTGTTAATGGCTCACGGGCCAACGGATCCATGACCCAAGGGTGCCTTTAAATAGACGCAACAGCGTTGTTCACCACCGCAGTGTGTTGGAGATGATAGCCACCATGTGGATCTTGAGAATCCTTCCTCTGAGAGGACTGTGTGTGAGGGTAGAGTAGGCCAAGGTACATGCCTTGGTGTTCCCCATTGATGCCAGAAGAAAATCGTCGAAGGGTGGTGCAAATGCTGCGGGAAACGAGCTGGGCATCGCGCTTCTCATAGGCGGGGGAGGTGCCTACTTCTTGGTGGATCCGGGCAAGGAGGCTGTGGTAAGTGTACTCTTCGTCGGGAAGCTAGTGAATGACGCCGAGTTGATGGCTGATTTCGCGGGCCCATCGAGGACGGGTGGCGCGGTCCGAGCCTGGGCACCATCGATGGTGGTGTCTAGTCCTTGCCCTCCTTCAGCAATGCAACCACGAGGTTCTTCAGTTGGTGTGATGCCACAAGAAAATCATCGAGAAAGCTATGAAGACTGGTTCCGGCGATTGTGTGTTGAACACCTAACTGAAGTGGTCCAAGAGCCCTGTAATGAGTGGCTCATATCTTTGTATTTCTGAATGGCCTTTGGCTAGATGTACTTTTCCTTTGTAAATTTCACGATTCGCGAAGCATAGAATATGAACATGTTCGTTCTGGCGGTGGTGAACTGTGTCCGACCACTTGAGTGGCTCTGTAGAGGTCGTGTAGACGTACCGAAAACTACCCAGCGCCCAGCCCCCGATCATGCGAGGGACGTGGCATGGTTCTCTTGGAATGCGCCGAGTCGTGATACGGCGCCCAGCCCCCGAGCGTGCGAGGGACTTGGCCTGGTTCTCTTGGAACGCGCCGAGTCATAGCCCCCATACTGGCTTAAACGGTCCCATGTTGTCTAGCCCCCATACTACAAAGGGCCAGGATGGTGGGATTGTGCGTAGCGCCTGAGCCGGCAGGTGCTTTTGCTTCTGGAAGAACTGGCACCCGGCGCATCGCTAGACGAATTCCTTTGCGTCAGAGACCGCGGTGGGCCAGAAGAACCCGGATCTGTAGATCTTGCCAGCGAGCGTTTTAGCTGCTGCATGATTGCTGCATGCACCCGAATGTACTTCATGCAGTAGTGTCAGGCCATCACTACGCAGGATGCACTTCATGAGTACTCCTGACGATGCCGCTTTTCTGTAGAGTTCTGAGCCGATGACCACATAGTTGGCGCTTTGCCGACGGAGCTGCTCGAGGGCGACCTTTTCTGCCTTGAGCTTGCCTTCTGTGGTCATGAGGTCGTTCTTTGTCAATGCAATGAATGGTTCGTGCCAATCTTCTTCTGTTTCTGGGGGAGCCGTGATTGCTGCGACGACCTGGTCGGCAGTCGTTGTAAGTTCGCCTGCGTCCGCTAGTTTGATGAACGGCTTCCGCAGATCTTGTACGAATACGTCGGCGGGTACTTGGGATCGCTTGGATCCGAGTTTGGATAGGACATCCGCGGCGACATTTTCCTCACGTGGTACGTGGCGGCATTCTAGCCCATAGAAGTGAGCTTCTAGCTTCCGAACTTCTGCGCAGTAGGCGTCCATCATTTCTTTGGAACACTCCCAATTCTTGTTGACTTGCTCGATCACTACCTTTGAGTCTCCAAAGCATAGAAGGTGCTTGATACCGAGGGTAATGGCTATCTTTAACCCGTGGATCAGCGCTTCGTACTCGGCGCCGTTGTTTGTCGCCTTGTAATGGATTTGCAACACATACTTGTGGTGCTTGCCTTCTGGTAATATAAATAGCACTCCTACGCCGGCTCCTTCGAGGTTCAAGGCACCATCGAAGTACAAGGTCCAGTGCTCAGGTGGCTCAGTGGATGTAGGCGCCCGTAGTTCTGTCCACTCGGCCAGTAAGTCGACCAGCACTTGCAATTTGATAGACTGTCTTGACCTGAAGGTGATGTCAAAGCTTCCGAGTTCTACCGCCCATTTGACGACTTGGCTGTTGATGTCGCGGTTATGGAGAATTCACCGAGCGGGAAGTTGGATACCACATGTATGGGGTGAGCCTAGAAGTAGTGGTGCAGCTTTCTTGAGTAGATCAAGAGTGCGCAGAGTAGCTTTTGCGGGTGCTGGTACCGAATTTTTGACTCGGCCAGCACTTTGCTGATGTAATATACCGGTCTCTGAACCGGGTAGGAGTGTCCGTCTTCTTGGCGCTCCACGACCAGGGCTGTGCTGACCATGTCAGTGGTTGCTGCTATGTATAGCAGGATGGGTTCATTTTTCTTCGGTCCGGTAAGCACCGGTGGGGTGGCGAGGAATGCTTTCAGGTCGGCCAACGCTTGGTCGGCTTCTGGCGTCCACTCGAACTTGTCGGCCTTCTTCAAGAGCTTGAAGAAGGGGCCCCCCGTTCACCTAGCTTGCTGATGAACCGGCTTAGGGCTGCCATCATCCCTGTCAGCTTCATTACTTTTTTCTTGTCCTTGGGAGGTGGCAGATTCTGGATCGCCGTGATCTTGGTGGGATTAGCCTCTATGCCCCGCTGGCTTACCAAGAACCCAGGAGCTTGCATGAGGGTACCCCAAAGACGCACTTGGTCAGGTTTAGCTTCCATCTGTAGCGGCGGAGGTTGTTGAACGTCTCTTGGAGGTCGGCGATTAGGTTGTCCGGGTCGTAGGTCTTGACCATGACGTCGTCGACGAAAGCTTCGGCATTACGTCCGATCTGAGTGTCCAGGCAACCCTGGATTGCCTTCTGGTACGTTGCTCCGGCATTTTTGAGGCCGAAGGTCATTGTCTTGTAGCAATATATGCCATGGGGCGTGATGAACGCCGTTTTGTCTTGGTCGGCCGGGTTCAGGGCTATCTGGTGGTATCCGGAATAGCAATCGAGGAAGGAGAGTAGTAGGCACCCGGCCGTGGAATCGACAACCTGGTTGATGCGGGGAAGAGGGAAGGAGTCCTTAGGGCAGTATTTGTTGAGGCCTGTATAATCGATACACATTCTCCATTCACCGGTTTTTTTCTTGACAAGTACAGGATTTGCAAGCCATTCGGGGTGCATGCACTCCCGAATGAAACCGGCTGCTAAAAGCTTATTCAA
>OAMR01000386.1:1082996-1094027 GCA_900205405.1 Echinochloa crus-galli | reverse complement strand
TTGATCACTAACCATGCCAGACGACGTTCCTGTTTTGTCTAGTCAGTTGGTGCAGGCAATGTCCGATCTCCAGTTGTCCCGCAGGAAGGAGGTGAGCGCGCTTTCCTATTTGGGAGACAGGCCTTGGCCTATCAGCGCCGTCTTGCTGGGATCGTCACTGAAGAGGGAGATCGCCTTGGTCTCTGCGTCTGGCTCGAGCGCTGTCATCGTTGCGTCTTGCTCCGGTACCTTGGAGTCGGTGGGTGGGTTGGTCTTCGCCTCGCTTGCGAGGAGAACGCTGTTACCGTGTTGTCGCGAGAGCTCGGCAAGGCGTACGGCTTCTCCATCACACTCGTACGATGCCTTGACGTCGCCCCTGACGCTGATGACCCCGTTCGGGGCCGGCATCTTCATCACCAAGTAGGTGTGGTTGGGGATTGCCATGAAGCGAGCCAGCATGGGCCGCCCAAAGATGGCGTGATAGGAGCTGCCAATGTCGGCGACCTCGAAGTGCAGGAACTCGGTGCGATAGTTGTCGGGCGTGTCGAAGGTGACCGGCAGGGTGACCCTTCCCACCCGGTAGGCCGCCTTGCCTGGGATGACGCCGTAGAACGGGTGGTCGGAGCCTCGGAGCCTGCTGTAGTCGAATCCCATGTCATTCAGGGTCCTGGTGAAGATGATGTTGAGTGCGCTGCCTCCGTCGATCAGTACCTTAGTCAGGAGGACTCTGTCTACAACCGGGTTGACGATCAATGGATATGAGCCTGGTTCAGGCAAGTGGACCCAATGATCCTTCCTGCTAAAGGTGATCGGAGTTTCCGACCACCTGAGGTACTTGACGCTCTTGGTGCCCAGAGATTTATCTCGCGACTGTGGAGCTTCTTCCTTTTGTCGCGGAACGCGTCGGGTCCTCCCAGGATCACGTTGACCTGGCGGTCGGCGCGCTGGAAGTTGCCGCACTGCTCCTCTGCGGCGGCGACGTCTGGGCCCGGACGGTGGGTGTCGCCATCCGGTGCTCTGTCATCACGGGGACGGTCATTGTGACGGTCGGGGCGGCGATCATTGCGGCGGTCGTCGTCTCTCCTATCGCCGCGGTTGTTGTTGTAGCGTGGCTTCTTTGGCGCCGGGGGAACGCCGAGCTCCTTCTTCAGGGTCCAGCAAACTCTGAACGATTGCTTCGCGTCCTTGTGAAGAGGACACGGCTCGTTTAGGTGGGAGAGTTGTTCGGGTTGGAGTCGTGACTCCACATGGCCTTCGCCTTCTACAACCGTTGCGACGTCAGGCCTGCTGCGTCTGTTGCGTGTTGGTTCCGCCTTCTTCTGCTCGGCCAGCGGGCGATCGTGGTCTTTGTCTCTTCGGTCTCTGGTCCTGAACTGAGCTAGCGCGGCTGCGTCGGCTTTGGCCTCCTCCTCGACCACCTTCATCATCTCCCCAACCGTCTTGGGGTCTTTCTTGAACAGGTTGCGGAAGACGTCCTTGTCGTACAGTCCGCGTCGGAAGGCATCTATGACATCCCTTTCTTCGACGTCCGTAATCTTGTTACGGTTGTCGAAGAAGCGGTTGGTGTAGTCTCGGAGACTTTCAACCCTACTTTGGCGTACTAGATCTAGATTGAACCTAGTGCCCGGTCGAGTGTAGGTGGCCTGGTAGTTCTCTGTGAACACCTTGCAGAGCTGCGCCCAGCTGTCGATGGATTGTTCTGGCAGTCCTGAGAGCCATAGGAGTGCCGCTTTCCCCAGCATAACCGGGAAGTAGGCTGCTGCCTGGTTAGTGCAACCGCGTGCCGCTTTGACCGCTGTGATGTAGGTTTGGATCCAGAGCTTGGGGTCGCAGCGGCCGTCGAACTTCTCGACCATGGCCGGCTTGAAGGTATCCGGCCATGGGACCTGGCGTAGCCGCTTGGTGAAAGCCTGAAAGCCTTCAATCTCGAAGTCGTCCTCGCCGAAGCTGTCGCTGCCGCCGTTGTGACGGCGATCACGGGCCCTGGGTGAGCCGTAGCGGCGGTCATACCGGTCGCGCTCGTCGAGCTCGCGGCGTGCACGGTGATCGTCGACGTCGGAGTACTCGGAGCAATGGCCTTGTCGTTCAGGTCGGCCGAAATCCCGATCATATCGCTCCGGTGTTCCATCTCTGCGGCGTCGCGTTCGCGATGCCTCTTGTCGAGTTCTTCTCGTACATCGCGGTCTCTCGTTGCGGCAGCGGTCGCGTTGCCTGTTGCCACCATTGCGGTGGTTCCGTGGGTGCCTGCCCTCAGACTCGTCCGGCTGGTAGTCAGCCGTGCGTTCCTGATCGACCTCCTCTGGAATGGCATCCAGAGTTGGGGATCTATGCCGGCGCGTGCCTTGGGCAGATCTGCTATACTCGGTCCTGCGGGAACTCGATCTGCTCGAGTGTGATCGGCTAGATCTTGATCTAGCCTCTCTGTCCTTCTGGTGTAGGTCTTGTTCGACGGTCAGCCGAGCTCGGAGTCGGGCCGCCTCTGGGTGGCCTCATTGTGTGATAGCTCGGCGATACATGCCGCCATTGCCGCGGATGGGTGCGATAGTCGGCCTGAGCCTGCTCGAATTCGCGTGCCAGGTTACGCGGGTCCAGCGGGTCCAGATCTTCATGGCGTGAACCACCGTCGGCGTCCGCATCTGCTGCCTTGACCTGCTGGCGCTGGGCTCGGAGGGTGTTTGCATCAATGCGACGCTGTCGCTCGGATGCGGTCTCGTTATCTTGAGTGGGTTGGTCCTCGGAGACGAGTACTTCGCGGTCTGGCCGCAAAGTGTGACTCTTGGATGCGTCCGCTGAGTTCTCGGGGGTCCTTAGTACAGTCGTTGCGACCTGGAACTCACCACAATCTGGGATCCGGGTGGGTTCGGGCGGGTTTCCAGATTGGATCTGGGCCTCATGGTGCGGGAGCCAGCCAGAGTAGTCGGCTGCCGCGTTCTTCAGTCCATGTGGGAACGTGTTCCCTGAGCGATCTAGGACTCGCTCGAACATGGCGATACACTCAGTGAGCGTGTCATTGATGCGGTTCAACCCGTCGACAGCCAGAGTAGTCGGCTGCCGCGTTCTTCAGTCCATGTGGGAACGTGTTCCCTGAGCGATCTAGGACTCGCTCGAACATGGCGATACACTCAGTGAGCGTGTCATTGATGCGGTTCAACCCGTCGATGATCTCATCGGGGTAGGGTACTTGGCGCCGCGGAAGCAGATCTGGAATCCGTTCATTGACGCTGTGCTGCTGGATCTGCTGCATGAGCTGATCGGGCACGTCGAGGGGAGTCCTCGGATTTGTCGAGGTTGAGTCCACCAGCGTCAGGTCGACGTTGGTGGAGCTGGAGTCGCTGGAGTCGGCGAAGAAGTTGTATCCCGGAAGGTGCTTGGGGCTGTCGCTCATCATCGCCGGGAAGACGACGTCGGATCGATCTGCCATCAAGCCAACGGTGTTTTCAAATCGAAAAAGCTCACCGATCTACCCTTACCTGGCGCGCCAACTGTCGGACCTTAGGACCGGTGTTGGCGGTCGTTACAACCCAATTTCGACCACCAATACTCGGGAATAAATGAGGCTTTATGTAACATTCCATGTACTTAGGTTTTATTTCTAATAGAGTTCCACGAGTTTTGGTGAGTGTCGCTTGTGCAGGTACAACAATGAGAAATACGTGCCATAGGGGTCGGAAATGACCGATTTGGCCGAACGACACGTTCGGCCGGTTACCCCCTTAGCCGTGCACACCACCGGAAGCCGTCCACGTCAACGATGACCAAGCAACCACATCACAAGACACGTGGACGACCGCCAACTCAACCCGGGCCACTGCCACGTCAACTTTGGGCCATACAACACAAAACCCAAGCACCAGAACCAAGCCCAGGAGGTCCAGAAGATAAGGCAGTGCAGTAGGGACCGGACCGGGCCCCCGGCCCAGTTCGGCCGAAGCCTCCCATTCGGCCGAACCGACCCCAGCTGGGAACCACCTCCCAGGGGCAAATCCAGGCCGTAGGAGCATATGGCGGTGGATCCTCCGGTTCGGCCGAACCGGGGAGTTCGGCCGAACCGGGAATTTCGCCCGAATCAAGCCAGGAATCTCCCCCGGTGCCTTGGTCGTTGCTCCACCTCAAACTTCCTTCCTTGCTATAAATAGAGGCCCGGTTTCACCTACAAGACACACAACACAAGAGTAGAGTGCAGGCGAAGCACAGTTAGTTCTCCACTTGTATCAGTATTGATAGGGAGAGAGGAGAGGTGAGCGTCCCGGAGAGGAGCCGGAGTGTCGGCCCCTCTTCCCGCTGTACCTCTACGGATGCGGCTTCACTTCGAGTAACATCCGGGTCATGTCTGGTAACTCTTGTATCTCTCTCTGATTAATTGAGCATTCAGTTCTTGCTTACTTTACTTGCATCGTTCTTCGTTCAATGCTTAGTAGTATAGTATAATTGTATGCTAGCTGCTTAGCTTGAGTGCTTATCTGTCTGCGCAGTAGATAAGTACTACTCAACTAGTGTAGGTGTGGTGCTTATACTTGAGACTAACTTAGAATCCGCCCGTCGCAACGGAGGTGGTAGCCGTAAGGTGGTGACAGCCCTTCCGGTCTCTGTAGTAAATCATGTTTGTTTCGGTGTCTTAGGACCCAAGGTTTAGGGTAACTGGCACCCCTTCTCATCCCTTTCTGTGTGTCAGAGGCTCTATAGTCCCGAAGCAAGTAACCGTTCGTATCCTCTGAACTGCTCAGTAGTCAGTAGAATACTCTTACCAGACCTGTACCCTCTCTACCCTCCTATCCTTTCTCCTCTCTCCTTGTTGTCGTCACCCACCTCATCCATTCCATTTCATGCACTTCATTCACTCCATTCCAACCAATTTATCTACCTAGGACAACTTAGTTTAGATTCAGACCACTTCTCGTTCTCCGTGGAAATCGATACCTGGAATACTCCCGGTGAAAGCTACATCGGTATCCGTCCGCTTGCGGATTTATCTGTAGGCCGTAAGGAGTGCCAACAACCGGCAATCCACCGGGGGGTACCCGAGTGGTTGATTTGTAGGCGGGCGATTGATGAGCTAGCAGCTTGATGGTACACAGGAGACACTGATTTAGACAGGTTCGGACTACCCGGAGGTATAATACCCTACGTCCTATGTCGGTAGCGTCGTTTGTATTGCATGGTACTCAACCGAGCTTTCAGGAAGCTAGAGCGAGCGTATAGTTTACGGGTTGATCGGATCATCATGGGGGTTCCATCTAAACCCACTTGGTTCCGACCAGGACTCTAGTCCGGGTCTGTTACAATTGGAATATCCCTGGATATCCGGACGATTCGCCCACCGAGTCTTCATCAACTTGTCCGTCAAGTCAGGGAGCCCGTATGAGCCGCGTAGGGGTCGGCTCATGGGCCTATCAGTGGGTGCCCTGGACGCCGTGGTCTGGTCTGACAGTGGGCCCAGGGGTACCCATATCCCACAACGGCATACAAATGTACGGCAAAGCCGCCTTTGCCGTGCGCTTTTCATCGCGCGCACGGCAAAGAACTTTATCATGTGCAAATTAAATGCACGGCAAACATTTTTTAAAAGAATAAAAAAACCCACGGCCACGCCACGTGGCCCCACCACCATTGCCCACTGCCATACCACCACGGGCACGCCACCGTCGCCGGAGCCACCACCGCGGTCGCCGTCACTGCTCTACCTGCCGCTATGCCGGAGGAGGGAGGAGGTCGCCACGCTGGGGCACCGCGCCGGATGCTGGAGCCACCGCCGCTACTCCACCCACGACCACGCCTGAGGAGAGAGGGGGCCGCCGCGCCGAGGAGGGGTGACCACGCCGGATGCCGCAGTCGCGGCCGCTGCTCCACCTGCCACCGTGCCGTGGGCATCGCGCCGGGGGCCACTGCGCCGAGGGGCTCCGCGCTGGGAAGCACCGCCGCTGCCGCTGTTGGAGGTGCTCCACCCCTGCCGTCGCAGCCACCCACTGCCCCGCTGTTGCTGCCACCACCGCCGCCCGCTGCCCTGCTGCTGCCACCACCGCCGCCCGCTGCCCTGCTGCTGCTACGCCACCACTGCCGCTCGCTGCTCCGCTGCTGCCATACCGTGCGCCACCGCTGCCACCACCACGCCGCGGTCCCGGCGGTGCCACCAAACCGGGAGAGGGAGGGAGATGAGAGAGGGAGAGAGAGAGAGAGAGAAGAGACAGAGAGAGGGAGACACGAACCCGCACTGGCCACCGGCCGCCGCCCGCCGTCCGCACCGGCTTCGGCCGCACGCGCCGCCCGTCGCCGCGTGGGCGCCGCCCGCCGCCGTGTGGCCACCACCCACGGCCGCCGCCTGCCGCCGCGTGGGCCGCGACCCAGCACCCACCGTCCGCACCGGCTTCAGCCGCACGCACCGCCCGTCGCCGCGTGGGCTGCCACCCACCGCCCGCCGCCGCGTGGGCTTCCACCCAGCGCCCGCCGTCCGCGCCGGATCCGGGCGGGCAGCGTCGGATATACAGCCTGTGCTGCTGTCCACCGGATCCGGCCGGGGCTCGTCGGCGCCGGATCCAGGGAGAGAGAGGGAGGTGGTGACCGCGGGAGGGAGGGAGGGAGGTGGCTCGTCGGCACCGGATTGAGAGAGAAAGAGAGAAGAAAGAAGGGAGGAGGACCCGAGGAGATAAGGCCGACCGCGCGCGGTGGAGTTGGGGCCGGGGGATGGGGCCCGCAGCGATGTGTGGGAGGAGGGAGAGGGTGCGGCGGGTTCATAGTGGACCCAAAAACTTTGTCGTGCGTGATTAAACAAACCCACGGCAAAGATATTGTTTGCCGTGCGCCTTTCTCTCAGCGCACGACAAACATATTGTTTGTCATGCGCCTTTTTCAGAACGCACGACAAAGATATTGTTTGCCGTGCACCAACGCACGGCAAACAAATTTTTAATAATTATACTTAATTCATAAAAATTATCAAATAAGTTTTAAAATAATTCTAAAAATTAATACAAAATACGTTATGTTAACTATTGCTTATAGAAAAATACATTGAAGTCCAAATTCAATTTGATCGTCACATCAACTACAAATCTCACCATATACTTTATAAGTCTCTGAAACTCTTCGGAGATGTTTCGGTTTGTATGCATCATACATGACAAAATATTCAAAACTCATTCAAATTTTTACCACAGCCTTCACACATGATATAATGAGATATTGACAAATCTCATAATTTTCAAACTTAATTTGCATTTGTTTAGAATTTTTAAATCATTTGGACACACGATAATGGCCGTGTTTTCTAACCAAGATGTTCAAAATTTTATTTGATTTCAGGGGTACACTACAGCGTTTGGTGCTGTTGGCGACGCCTCCAAGTGGTCGCTATATGGGGTATTTGGTCGCAATACATATAGATTACGACGGTTTCATTCCGTCGGCAGGCGTTGCAATATGATCCGTCGCAATATGTTGCTGCAACGGTTCCAAAACAGTGTCGCGATAAAAAGAACGTGTTGCGACGGTGCCTGACGATGCAATTAGGTGAAGTAGCGACGACCGGTGGCGTTGCAACACAGGTTATTGCAACGAAAGGCATCGTCGCGATAGCGGTTGTTGCGACCTGTCTGGTCTGTTGCAAGCAAGATCTGTTGCAATGATAGAATCGTGTCGCAATACGATACCTGCCATTGCAATTCGTATGTAGGCTATCACAAGGGAGTCATAATTATACTTCAACCCAATCGCGACTCTAATTGCCGTCGCCATACACGAATAGGGTCACGCAACAAATATGGTTCGTCGCCATACGATCCTACGAAATTGCAGCACTATGTGTCGTCGCCATATACGAAGGGATTCACGCAACCAACTATGCGTCGTCGCCATAAGATTGAACCAATTCGCAACAATAATAACCGTCGTTATACACATAGATGGTGACGCTACCAACTATGGGTGGTCGCCATATGCTTTAACAATAGCGCAACGCAAATTACCGTGGCTATACACGTGGACGGTTATGCAACCAAAGATTGGTCGTCGCCATATGCTTGAACAAAATCACAACGCTGATTTCCGTCGCTATACATGTAGACGGTCACGCAACCAAAGATTGGTCGTCGCCATATGCTTGAACAAAATCACAACGCTGATTTCCGTCGCTATACACGTAGACGGTCACGCAACCAAAGATTGGTCGTCGCCATATGCTTGAACAAAATCACAACGCTGATTTCCGTCGCTATACACGTAGACGGTCACGCAACCAAAGATTGGTCGTCGCCATATGCTTGAACAAAATCACAACGCTGATTTCCGTCGCTATACACGTAGACGGTCACGCAACCAAAGATTGGTCGTCGCCATATGCTTGAACAAAATCACAACGCTGATTTCCGTCGCTATACACGTAGACGGTCACGCAACCAAAGATTGGTCGTCGCCATATGCTTGAACAAAATCACAACGCTGATTTCCGTCGCTATACACGTAGACGGTCACGCAACCAAAGATTGGTCGTCGCCATATGCTTGAACAAAATCACAACGCTGATTTCCGTCGCTATACACGTAGACGGTCACGCAACCAAAGATTGGTCGTCGCCATATGCTTGAACAAAATCACAACGCGTACAGCCGTCGCTACATGGGTGTAGGAGTACCGCAACGAAGCATGCGTCGACGCTATATGCCCTAGTGATAACGCATCAGATGAATTTTGGTCGCCATATGCATGTACTACATCACTACGAACTATGGTCCGTCGCTATTGCCACAGAGGAAAGCGCAACGAAATATTGGTCGCCATAGGACACACGCTGGATGCTCACCATCCCCAATTTATGATTCTTTAATCAGCAAAAATAGTCAAAACATAGACTGTTGCAACCAATTGCAATGTACATTCATATCATTCAATACCACAATTCTTCACATAATAGAAGAAAATTCAGCAATTAGAGTATGCACTCTTGTCCATCACTCACATGCATTTATGTATGGAGTCTGCACATTGTGAAAGAGGGCAGGCGAGAGATAAGTGGCATAAATATGCATTTTCTCAATCACAACTAAGTATAGTCGTTACCATGTTCGTTGTGTCTTGACTCTGCACTAACGTTATTGCAGCAGTGCCGACCTCATTGACCCTAGGTTCAACTTGACCTGTACTGTTGTTGGATGGAGGTGTATTCTGCTTATTTGAAATGATGGAAGGTAAGATATTATTAGCTGCATTGGCCAAGTTATGAACACAACAGGTACAATCATCTGGTTACCTCTGAACCTGGCAGCAAGTGTTTGATAGGCTGGATCATCTTTGCAAATTGTTCCTCCACTTGCTTTTGCATCTTTTTCTCCATTTCTTCTCTCTCGCGTTCCTTGTCAGCTTCATGGTTCTTGAGTATTTCTTCCAGCTGACGTTCTCGTGCTTCGACCTTATTGAGCTTCTCTTGTAACAACCTCTCCCGATACACTCTGCTGCTTCTTTGAGTGGCCATGTAACCATAGCCACGTGACACGGAGGATTTGACATGTGTTCTTTCCTTGTATGTTTCAGTTAAAATGTTATCTTCCTGTTCATCTCGCGGAGTGGAACTTGTGCCTTCATCCCCCTCCTCTTGATTTGCTAGTTCAGCTAATTTCCTGACTGTACAATCCTGTGGGCAAGAAATAATTGTAAGATAAAAAACCACGTGCCCATGGTTTGATTCAAAATTAAACGAGTGTTATGTGCACGCAAGGTTACAATCAAATTTGTACTCACATAAATAGTCTCAGCCACCTCATCTCTCCATTTTCCATCCCTAGAGTGAGTAATCTTCCAAAGCTCCAACTGGCGTGGCTCAGCACCAGTTTCGGGGTCTCGCTGTGATTGCACCAATACACGGCATGAATATATGATTTTCTTATGTAGATAGTGAGAGATGAGAATGTTGTAACCAATCTTTACCTTTTCCCAACTCCACTGAGAGTAAGGTTTCGAACCCCCAGTATGATTGCTAGCTACACGGCCGCGATTGCCTGAGTTCTGGGTGCTTGCATTCTGCAAGGAGTGAACCAGTGATGTTAAGCGATGAAAGGTTGAACTCATCTTCTATATAACTTACCCTAAATGCTATTGTTCCAAAGTAGTGGCATAAATAGTGCCACTCCACAATGTTTAGCTAAGCAGGCTTGTGCCTCATTCTATCCTCATAACTGTCGACCGCCTTGTATGTAGCACTCAAGTCGCCTCGCCAACCTTTGTAGCGTGCGTGAGCAATCTTCAATATCTTTTCCTCTGGATTTTGAATGCCCTCAAAATCCCATTTTTCCTGGTGGAAAGGAAACTTGTTATTCATGCATGATTCAATCATAACACTGGATACGAACAAAAAAGAGGGAACGCATCTGCTATATAACATTAACAAGGTGCATGCGGTGGACAGTGACTTACCATTACATCTTGTACGATTTCATTCTTGACTACCGGATCCACATCACTCCAAAATCGGACTCCAATTAGTGGAGCCTTCGCCCTAGTATTTACAACAATATCATCAACAAAGGTTTGTCTGTTTTCTCCACAGGGACCACCCAACTTTGATGAAAATTGGATTTTCATCTTTTCGCTGCTAGCCTTGATCTCTTGGCAATGTGAAGATAATCCTTTCAGGGTTCCACGGCCAACTGGCTTGCCACCTACTTGCATTCACACCAGAGAAAATAACATATATTCACTGCTGAACAATAGCAGGTGTAGAAACCAATGAAAAATAAAGAGTGAAATTTCTGGAGGTGTAGAGCTTCTATAACCTTTTGTCTTCCTTGGTCTCCTAGCATGCGATGGAAGTTGTGGTGGTTGCATAGTTTCTGGTGGCGGCGTCGGGCTGCTGTCATTGCTCTCATCTTGTTGGAGTACGACTACTTCTGTAGGTTTAGCTTGAGCTTTATCAAACGCCCCTGAAAACACATGTACATACTTAGTAGGTTCACATTTTTCATCACAAATAAGCTACAGTCGACAAGGATAAAGGACTTACTAACTCCTTTGATAGCTCTGATACTAGTTAACCGAGCAATCATTCTCAGGAACGCGTGACGAGAGTCC
>OAMR01000386.1:1041683-1057794 GCA_900205405.1 Echinochloa crus-galli | reverse complement strand
AGCTAGTCCTCCGAGCTGGCGGCGGCGGCGGCGGCCTCCGTCGTCTCCGCGGGGCACTCGACGATGCTCTCGAGGCTGGGCCGCCACCCGTCGCCGGCGGCCCTACTACCGCCGCCGTCGCGTTTGCGCTCCTCCATCTCGTGGAGCACGTCCTCGAGGCGGCGGTCGCCGGCCTTGAGCTGCGACACGAGCCACCCCAGCTCGCCCTTGGTCAGCACCATCTTCACCTTCACCACCGACGCCGGCGACGAGCCTTCTTGCTCTTCTTCCTCCTCGTCCTTGCCGGCGCCCCCGCCGCTCCTCTTCGGCTGCACCAGGACCAGGCGACCTTCTCCGGCGACGGCACCGCCGCGGCTACCACCTCTACTGCTGCTCTGGACGCAGTTGCCCATGGCGATCGATCGATCGGAGCTAGTGATCCAACAACTCACTCCGTGACTGTACTCTCAGCTAGCTAGCTCAACTGCTCGTCAAAAAGCTAAGGCAGCTGCGTTGGTTGGGTGGCTCGGGTACGTTGGGTTGGTGAAGCCGTGCAGCTGATGATGAGCAAGAGTGAGGTGTATTATGATGAGAGGGGGTGAGGCCGGGGTGGGAGGAGGGGGAGGCATATATAATTTGGACATTATATTGTTGTAACTAACACTGTTGTTGCTGCTTTGTTTGTGTGCTAGCAGGCTAGCAGCGTCGCACAGCTGGTGCATCGATCAACAATGGCAGCAATGGCGATGGCCAACAGCGATGGGGATGAATAATCCAGCTACAATCGCTGTCTAGGGCACATGGGTGGGGGCCTGGTTACTTGCTCGCTTTGGTGGCATCGCGTGTGGACGTGCGTCACCGCAAAAACGCCCTTGGACCTTTATTTGTCACGGAAAGCTAGAGGTTCAGACACTGTCACTACTGCATTATTGGATTATATATATATATATATAATATATTTATTCTTATCATCCTGAGCTGAGAGATACATATATACTGTCTTGGTTTTTTAAAAAAAATATTTATATATGATAGGGAACACCTCATCTACAGCCTCTAGCGCGCGTACCGATATTGTTGAACCGTTGTCTTATTCTCTCTAATCCACTAAGAGTATCTCTCAGATAATCCCTCCATTTTAAAATATAGGGCGCGGTTTGATCCGTCCTCGAGCTAAAGTTTAACCGCTAATCGTATCACTTGCACTATAGATATATTATTTGTAGTAATGTCCATGACCACAATTTTAAAATCATACGAAATGCTTTTAAACATGAATCAAGTAGCAATAAATTGGTATGATATATCCTTAGGCTAATTATTGTATAGTTGTTATGAATAAAGATTATGATGTTAGTTATGGGAAGTACATCATCGTCATTGCTGACGCTTGCTTGCTGGTTATTAACCGTATTATTTTGTTAGGAAAGATGATCGAGACAAAATTAGGTGGCATGGAAGAACACACAAAATAAACGAGCATGTAGAACGGAAGATACAAATAAACCCGGCCATCCTCGATCACGAGGTTGGATGACAAAAACTAGATTATCAGGAGACACGTACGTCCGTCGACCAACGTAGTACTACACGTACGCCCTAAACCCTGGTTGGTCGCTAGCTGCACGTGAAGTCGCTACCATCCATGCACGTACCAGCTCAATCATAGGCCGATGAGTTACGTTCAAAAAAATATATAGGGCGATGGGCACACCAACACACACATGATTCCATTTCCACTTCATGCGAACCTTAAAAGTACGTTCAGCCAGATCGGCATCCACATATCTGCAGCTGATCATCGATCATCACCTCAGTACGTACAGGCATATACTCCGTACATCTTATGCACCCCGCCTACTACTGCAGATAGGTATGTGAGTGGGTACCCAATGGGTTTTTTGAGTCAGCCACCTTAGTTCATTTTATCTTCTAAATAAATTACATGTTATGCCATTCTAATTTATTTTTCTAAGTTTTGGGTCGACCCGGTGACCTAAAAGTAGTCATAGTTGCATCCCTAACTACAGATTTAGACATGCTCGCTACACTTTTTTCTTTTTGCAATGCTCGCTACACTATTTTTGTGCACGCAATTTTATATATTTGTATGGCATGTATACCAGTTCTCTCGATCTGCAGTTGCCGAAAATATGTTCAATATTAGCTAATTATAAAAGAAAAAAAATACGCCAAACATATTATGGACATCGTTTTTATTTTTTCGTAATAAAATATATAGTGGCCAAACAAAATTGTCGGCAGGTAGGTCGAGTAGTACAGTACGTGAAGTGTGGAAGCTAGTATACGATAAGGCTGATACGTTTTGTGGGCGCGACCTCACCATCGATCATATGTTAATTAATGGCTCGATCGAACCTTTAGGTGTATATGTATACGTACGATTGTACGCACGGTTCAGTCAGAGGATTCGGTACGTCAAATTATGTTGGATTTGGACAGACTGTCGATCATTTATCGGACTGTGGTCGACGACCTCGACCTCCATCGGTCGACACCAAATTATATAGCCAACCTCGATGCCGGCCCGAAACAAAGAACGCATCGCAATATAATATCCCGCATGAAAGATACACAAATATATGCATATGTAGTCAAGCTATTGTCTGTTAAAAGTTACTATATCTGAATTGAGAACAATCTATAGTGATGTTTTTATATCTTTCACCTTCAACATCTCTCGTCACTTTATTAAGTATAAAAAGAACATCTCTCATCGCTTTTGTTTGCATGTACACACGAGTAGCTGACCTCACATATGCGTCGAGCGTCGTCGTGGAATATGACAATGCTACACGTACCGTCGGCGCGCGGCAGACGATCGATACAGACAAGCCGACGATAACGCCACAAGCTGCCATGGAAAAATCACAAGGAATCAAACAAGACGCCTAACAGGATGACCAGGATGGTTCGAGACCCATCATGGTCAGAGATCTATCAGTCGTCAGAACGTGAGCAAGCCGCCTATCTCTACTACTGCTACACTACACAACGGGAGGCCCGGCCGATCGAGGCAGCTAGCTGGAGAACCAAAGGCCGATCCTGACGGCCCTGACCGCGACATGCATGTAGCAACGTCTGATGGCCGTCAGTAATAAGTCAGTTGCGCAGCTAGCGAGAGAGTCTCTCGGAGTTCAAACGGCCGGTCTTCCCTGCTGACATGGGCGTGGCGTCAACCTGACGACATGCTTCCATGCATGGCATCTCTCCAGACGCTGCCATGAACATCTTCATACTCTCCGGTGGTATGCATCTTCATCATCAGTGTAACGTTGCCATCTTATTGCTTGCAACCAAACAAGCCGCAGCAGCGCATCTGCATGCAATGGAATATATATAATCACAACTTGATGAAACTTCTAAACCCCAAGAAACTGCAGAAGCTACGCAATGCAGGCTGCAGCAGTCAAGGACAGATAGGGGAGAATAATCCTTAAATATTTGGGAGCCAGCAGTTAGCTGAAGTGGATAGCTATAAACATAAACAAATTCAGAGTTTCAGATAAATAAGCCAGCAGTGGCTGCTGGCAGCATGTTCTTTGCTCTCTCTATGCAACTTGGCCCTCTAAAAGTTGCAAGCACACAAGAGCACGGCACTGCTACATTACAAGGGAGGAAGATATGGTGATATCATGAATCAAACCCTGGGCTCCACGGTCTATTTCAGCCAGAAAAAAGGCAACCTTTTCCAGATAAATGATGCGAGAAATGATGTCCTGCATGCGTCTGGGAACCCTGCCTTGCCTGATCCCCCTTCCATCCATCGCCTTAGCCCAGAACGTAGCGTGTAGTAAGAACAGCTGTTGGGGCATCACCGTCATGACAATGTCAGTGCGCTGCAAGGTGCCGTACTGAATTTATCAGAGGGGAAGATACATATATCATCTACAATTTTAATTAGTTTCTGTAGTTGTTATTCCGGAACATGAAAGAAAAAAGGACAGAAATGACATAGTGCACCAGTGTACATGGTGAATTCATTTTGTTTAGATGCTGACGTACATAGTGAATTCATGAAGTAACGCAGTGCGCTTATATGTACAGGAATGATCGAGAAATCACAACTAACCACCTCTACGAAAATTACACGGTTTAAATGTTGCTGTCAACACCTTATCATATTTTTCTTTTCTTTACCGTACCTTTTATTTATTGTTGACATGGTAGATCCCAGCCTATAACAGAGTGACACTGTGCTCTCCAATGTCTGAATCGGAAACGGCACTAGCAAAACAGTTCATGTAAGGTACAGTCTATAAGAGGAAACTCGAGACTGATCGACCTCCGATCAAGTGTGACCAAATTTCCAACACACCATCTGTAATGCCAGCAAGCCGTCCGAATGAATGCAATACATCATGCTTATCACATAATGATGCACTATTGAGAAGACGGCATAGATCGTTCCCTTTCTTCTGTATCAATGTTGACACGGGATGTTCATCGTCCATGCTTGTCACTGGTTGGGGTTATCCTATTCAAGTGTCGATCAGTCAAAACTTTTACACTGTTTCAGGCAGATTGCAGTAGCCACAAGAAACAGAGTAGACCAAAAGGATGTAACGTTTCTAGTTGTAGACAAAGTATACAACAGATTCATGTGGCACACCATTTTACCCAATCCATTCCACTGCAGTAAAAGCCTGACAATTATTGGACTCTCTATCCTTCTTCACTGCCTAGTTCTCCCAATGCCTGGCATACCCATTTTCTTGTTGCAATTGCACTCCTGCTTATCAGCCATTGCTGAATGATCCCACGGTTTCACTCATCATCTCCGCTGATGCATGTCCCACTTTTTACTTTTAAGCACTACTTCCATCAGGGTCGTTCAGAACTTCAGTAGCATTACTTGGTCAACCAGTTGTTGCTTCAGTGAGATCCCAGTGTATATATATGAACGTGAAACAGTCACATTTACTACAATTCTAGGAATATTTGGAGGACTGAAGGAAAACAAAAATGTACCTAAGGTATATATTTAACCAAATTTTTGCAGTTATTTGTCTGGTTAACAGTGCATATGTTCAAGTGAACTAATTTGTGTTAGAAATGGGCCCTCAAGCGTTAAGCAGGAACAAATAAATGGAATTTAGTTGAATCCCTGTTCATAGACAGATCCTCATGAACTACACGTAAATCTTCAGAGATATGACTGCTGGTTTTGACAGATCAATGGAAAATAACTGTTACGTGCATCTAAGTCATACAAGGAGTGTTCTAGCATTGGTGGAAATTAATGCCATGATTTAACAATAATTTTTCAAGCGACAAAGTAGACTAATATGGTGCATATTATATATTGGTCCAATGTAGAAATGCCACCTTGTTGGGGAAGTACACAGGATGATGAAAAGGACGTATGAAGAACTGGTAAAATTGTAGAAGGAAATCGAAATCAGACGGCAGACGAACTAAGAGCCAAAACACACCATCGTGAAAGAGGCGATGGCCGGCTCAATCGTTACTGAAAAATAATGCAGAGAGGTCAAACATCGCAAAGAAGAACAGGAGGCCCACTTACAAAGCCAGCCACCTGCTTCCACTGATTACTGTTTAGCACCACCTCGCCTAACTAAGCTGCGAAGCACCAGCTTAAATACTCGTCCTAATCACCTGCTCTCGCCGAGCCCAGTAGCGTGGGCTTGTCACCCAAGTGGGGGCATCAGGGTGGTGAGGATCTATGGGCCTGGGACTGTGGTTGTGCCTTAGCAGGCCTGCCCATTCCAAGTTGAGTAGTGGCTGGACGGGGCTTTGGCGAAGGCCATGGGCTTCTCTGGACCTCTGGAGTGGCAGGAACGGCGTGAGGCTGGTTTCACAGAGCAGCGAACACTGCCCGCTTCCAACGGTGGGAGGATAAACAGGCCGCTACAACATGGTCCCGCTTCTGGCCCATAGTTCCACTACAACAGACCACCATTTTTTTTTCTTGACGTTTATTCTTCCTGCTGACTACCTAGCCCATCGTTCGTGATTGCATCAGCTCCACCGGCGCAGAAGTACAGAACAAATTCATCCAACAGTTCACAAACGTAATCAACTGGGGGATTTCATAAAAAAAAGCTCCGGTGATCGCGAAAATGGCAGCAGATTATTACAAAGACAGGCAATATATGTCTTGATGTTGATCCAAGACCGGGAACGGCAATCCAGCATGGTACTGCAAAGAGAACGTAACGACAGTTCGCGACCTTACATTGCAATACGTAGCAACGGCACATTTGTAACAGCTTCCAACATTCACAATCAAACGATATAATAACTACACAATCCAGGATCGAGATGACATTTCATGAAGACAGGGCTCATCGATCAACTCAGGGGCAGCGAGCAAACGATAAAACCATGATTGTAAAATACTACCACTGCTCAAAATTTCCATACTTCTGTCTGACACACGTTTTTTAGCCTAAGATGGCACTAAACTACTTTACAGCAATTTAACAGGTGACTTCCACTTGGCTAACACAACTGGGAACAGTTACAAGCAAAAGCCTTTGATCTGACTGTATCCATGACAATAAACTTCACTGTTCTCTACTCAGGGTTGACCTTTTGCTTCTTTGAGTGATCCTTATTTTTCTTGGCCTCACGGCGCTCTCTCTTCAGTCCCTTTATGTCGTTCGATAAGGTCAACTTTCCGACCTGAATTCAGTCAAAACCATGAATCAGGTTATCATTCCAAAATCACTTGACCTTTACAATTGCTGTGAAAACAAAATTCCATACAAACCTGCTGGTCTGGCATGTAGACCTTGCCCAGCCTGCCCTGCACTGGATCCTTGGTGACATTTTTCACCTGCAAGAAGGTTCATGATCATTGTGAATACCATGGCGACTAAGGAAGATTTTAGCAAGAACTAGAAGACAAGGGCATTAGCATGCTCATAATCCGGATCATAAAAGACAGTTCCATCAGATTTACCTTCTTAGCATGCTCAGCAGTCTTCATAGCTTCTTTCTTCAAACTTTCAACTGGAAGTCTGTGTCTCCTTACAACCAGATCCATTGAAGGCCCAACTTCAACCAGCTCCATTCTAGGAATAGATGTGCCTGACCTTTTTAGACGGAGAGCACAGTGCATCATGTAGACAGTAGTAGGAGAGATTGCTGTGCACACATAGATCCGATCTACACCAGCAAGGTTTAGATTCTCTACGACCTGCATTCAGGAACAGCAGTTTACTATGAAGTTCAAGAGATTATCTCAGTCCGGAATCTCAGCTTGTATTTGCAAAAATGGCACACCTCTCCTCTGAAAAGATCAAGCAGCATTTCTTTCAAATGCTTCAGCTCTTCGGCACTCTCAAAGTGTTCCCCTATGAAGGCAAAGAAAGGCTTCGATCCAAGTTTTGGAGCCAGCTTCTTATCATAAACGTAAGATTCCATCGATTTGTAGTTCTCAACACCTACTTCAACAAGGTCATATATGTGGTGGTCATATGTCCTTCCCAAAATTAGATTGTTGGGCCTCTTCTTTGAATGAGAACCATACTGCACAACAAATAAAAATTATTGGTGAAAACCATGGACGAGGATAATATTTTTCACCTGCAAGAAGGTTCATGATCATTGTGAATACCATGGCGACTAAGGAAGATTTTAGCAAGAACTAGAAGACAATGACATTAGCTATTCGACCCTAGTGGAACCAAAGTTGGCAGTAGAGGACAATAATAATCCGGATAATAAAAGACAGTTCCATACCTTCTTCGCATGCTCAGCTGTCTTCATAGCTTCTTTCTTCAAACTTTCAACTGGAAGTCTGTGTCTCCTTACAACCAGATCCATTGAAGGCCCAACTTCAACCAACTCCATTCTAGGAATAGATGTGCCTGACCTTTTTAGACGGAGAGCACAGTGCATCATGTAGACAGTAGTAGGAGAGATTGCTGTGCACACATAGATCCGATCTACACCAGCAAGGTTTAGATTCTCTATGACCTGCATTCAGGAACAGCAGTTTACTATGAAGTTCAAGAGATTAATCTCTGTCCTGAATGTCAGCTTGTATTTGCAAAAATGGCACACCAATCAAGGTATTATCACTGATGGTCTGAACGAACAACCATTTGCATACTTCAGGACTTCGCCGTTAGCCAGACTACTATCCACCAGTTAGAAGATCAGTGAATGGAGCTAACAATTTTGTTGTATATAGGAGTCAGTATGAAGTAGATTGAGCAGGAGCTTGGTAGTTATTTATCACATAATCGCTCTTTTGTTGTGTTTGCATCTTCTACCCTAGCACAAAGACGTGTTGTACCTCCTGAACAGTCTATGGATCTAGAACTTTTGTATCAAAACTATATTATCCCGCTACCTACGAATCAAATATACTATCATGTTGTTGTGAAAATGCATTATCTTGCATGCTTTATAGGTACATTTTTCCTAAGCTGGCCTATGGAACGCAGCACAGAGTAAACTTGTCTGCTAAATCAACCAGCTAAAGGTTTCCCTCAGCCTGTGGGATTGCTGCTATCAATAGGTAGGTACCGGCTCATAGTAGTCGTCTGGTAGCACAACCATGGCTCTGAAGCTGCTGAGCAGAAACGAATCCATCTCTTCCCTTGCAAGTAGTATTGGCATTTCTTCAGTTTCGTCAGACAGATTAATATTCTTCCCTTTCGAGTACTTCGTACATGTACATCATATAATTTAATCTCTTCATATTAAACAAATCCTTTCTCAACCGAAGGTTGAAAATAAGAACCAAATGACCAGATCATATCACCATTTTTATCATCGCACGTTGATTTCTATATATAGTAATGAAGATCAATTATCTCAGAACCGCACTTCAGTACATCCATCATCCCCAGAGAAATATAAATCTCAAGACTCAACAAACAAGAACAACTTAGCTCTAAATGAGCCAGTACCAGTCTCTAAATTTATCAATCAATTTACAGTATTCACGCTGGTGAAAGCGCGGCAACGCCGGGCGTTGATTCTAGTTATATTACGAAGACCGGGTACGTCACTCCAAGATCAAGAACATGCTGTACCACTGTAACAGTAATTCTAGATGAAGGCCTTGCACTGCAAAGAACATAACGACAGTTCGCGGCCTTGCATTGCAATACGTAGCGACGGCACATTTATAACAGCTTCCAACATTCACAACCAAACGATGTAATAACGACACAATCCAGGATCGAGATGACATTTCATGAGAACAGGACTCATCGATCATCTCAGGGGATAACAATGATTGTAAAATACCATCACTGCTCAAAATTTCCATACTTCTGTCTGACAGATGACTAGATGAGGTTGCGGTGTACAATATTGTTGTGAAAGCCACACACAGTTTTTTAGCCTAAGAAGATGGCGCGGAAGTACTTTCCAGCAATCTAACAAGTGACTTCCACTTGACTAACACAACTGGGAACAGTTGCAAGCAAAAACCCATGGTCTGACTGTATCCAAGACAATAAACTTCATTGTTCTCTACTCGGGGTTGACCTTTGGCTTCTTTGAGTGATCCTTGTTTTTCTTGGCCTCGCGGCGCTCCCTCTTCAGTCCCTTTACATCGTTCGATAAGGTCAACTTTCCAACCTGAATTCAGTCAAAACCATGAATCAGGTTATCATTCCAAAATCACTTGACCTTTACAATTGCTGTGAAAACAAAATTCCATACAAACCTGCTGGTCTGGCATGTAGACCTTGCCCAGCCTGCCCTGCACTGGATCCTTGGTGACATTTTTCACCTGCAAGAAGGTTCATGATCATTGTGAATACCATGGCGACTAAGGAAGATTTTAGCAAGAACTAGAAGACAATGACATTAGCTATTCGACCCTAGTGGAACCAAAGTTGGCAGTAGAGGACAATAATAATCCGGATAATAAAAGACAGTTCCATACCTTCTTCGCATGCTCAGCTGTCTTCATAGCTTCTTTCTTCAAACTTTCAACTGGAAGTCTGTGTCTCCTTACAACCAGATCCATTGAAGGCCCAACTTCAACCAACTCCATTCTAGGAATAGATGTGCCTGACCTTTTTAGACGGAGAGCACAGTGCATCATGTAGACAGTAGTAGGAGAGATTGCTGTGCACACATAGATCCGATCTACACCAGCAAGGTTTAGATTCTCTATGACCTGCATTCAGGAACAGCAGTTTACTATGAAGTTCAAGAGATTAATCTCTGTCCTGAATGTCAGCTTGTATTTGCAAAAATGGCACACCAATCAAGGTATTATCACTGATGGTCTGAACGAACAACCATTTGCATACTTCAGGACTTCGCCGTTAGCCAGACTACTATCCACCAGTTAGAAGATCAGTGAATGGAGCTAACAATTTTGTTGTATATAGGAGTCAGTATGAAGTAGATTGAGCAGGAGCTTGGTAGTTATTTATCACATAATCGCTCTTTTGTTGTGTTTGCATCTTCTACCCTAGCACAAAGACGTGTTGTACCTCCTGAACAGTCTATGGATCTAGAACTTTTGTATCAAAACTATATTATCCCGCTACCTACGAATCAAATATACTATCATGTTGTTGTGAAAATGCATTATCTTGCATGCTTTATAGGTACATTTTTCCTAAGCTGGCCTATGGAACGCAGCACAGAGTAAACTTGTCTGCTAAATCAACCAGCTAAAGGTTTCCCTCAGCCTGTGGGATTGCTGCTATCAATAGGTAGGTACCGGCTCATAGTAGTCGTCTGGTAGCACAACCATGGCTCTGAAGCTGCTGAGCAGAAACGAATCCATCTCTTCCCTTGCAAGTAGTATTGGCATTTCTTCAGTTTCGTCAGACAGATTAATATTCTTCCCTTTCGAGTACTTCGTACATGTACATCATATAATTTAATCTCTTCATATTAAACAAATCCTTTCTCAACCGAAGGTTGAAAATAAGAACCAAATGACCAGATCATATCACCATTTTTATCATCGCACGTTGATTTCTATATATAGTAATGAAGATCAATTATCTCAGAACCGCACTTCAGTACATCCATCATCCCCAGAGAAATATAAATCTCAAGACTCAACAAACAAGAACAACTTAGCTCTAAATGAGCCAGTACCAGTCTCTAAATTTATCAATCAATTTACAGTATTCACGCTGGTGAAAGCGCGGCAACGCCGGGCGTTGATTCTAGTTATATTACGAAGACCGGGTACGTCACTCCAAGATCAAGAACATGCTGTACCACTGTAACAGTAATTCTAGATGAAGGCCTTGCACTGCAAAGAACATAACGACAGTTCGCGGCCTTGCATTGCAATACGTAGCGACGGCACATTTATAACAGCTTCCAACATTCACAACCAAACGATGTAATAACGACACAATCCAGGATCGAGATGACATTTCATGAGGACAGGACTCATCGATCATCTCAGGGGCAGCGAGCAAACGATATAACCATGATTGTAAAATACTATCACTGCTCAAAATTTCCATACTTCTGTCTGACAGATGACTAGATGAGGTTGTGGCGCACAATATTGTTGTGAAAGCCACACAAAGTTTTTTAGCCTAAGAAGATGGCACTAAACTACTTTCCAGCAATCTAACAGGTGACTTCCACTTGGCTAACACAACTGGGAACAGTTACAAGCAAAAGCCTTTGATCTGACTGTATCCATGACAATAAACTTCACTGTTCTCTACTCAGGGTTGACCTTTTGCTTCTTTGAGTGATCCTTATTTTTCTTGGCCTCACGGCGCTCTCTCTTCAGTCCCTTTATGTCGTTCGATAAGGTCAACTTTCCGACCTGAATTCAGTCAAAACCATGAATCAGGTTATCATTCCAAAATCACTTGACCTTTACAATTGCTGTGAAAACAAAATTCCATACAAACCTGCTGGTCTGGCATGTAGACCTTGCCCAGCCTGCCCTGCACTGGATCCTTGGTGACATTTTTCACCTGCAAGAAGGTTCATGATCATTGTGAATACCATGGCGACTAAGGAAGATTTTAGCAAGAACTAGAAGACAATGACATTAGCTATTCGACCCTAGTGGAACCAAAGTTGGCAGTAGAGGATGCTCATAATCCGGATCATAAAAGACAGTTCCATCAGATTTACCTTCTTAGCATGCTCAGCAGTCTTCATAGCTTCTTTCTTCAAACTTTCAACTGGAAGTCTGTGTCTCCTTACAACCAGATCCATTGAAGGCCCAACTTCAACCAGCTCCATTCTAGGAATAGATGTGCCTGACCTTTTTAGACGGAGAGCACAGTGCATCATGTAGACAGTAGTAGGAGAGATTGCGGTGCACACATAGATCCGATCTACACCAGCAAGGTTTAGATTCTCTACGACCTGCATTCAGGAACAGCAGTTTACTATGAAGTTCAAGAGATTATCTCAGTCCGGAATCTCAGCTTGTATTTGCAAAAATGGCACACCTCTCCTCTGAAAAGATCAAGCAGCATTTCTTTCAAATGCTTCAGCTCTTCGGCACTCTCAAAGTGTTCCCCTATGAAGGCAAAGAAAGGCTTCGATCCAAGTTTTGGAGCCAGCTTCTTATCATAAACGTAAGATTCCATCGATTTGTAGTTCTCAACACCTACTTCAACAAGGTCATATATGTGGTGGTCATATGTCCTTCCCAAAATTAGATTGTTGGGCCTCTTCTTTGAATGAGAACCATACTGCACAACAAATAAAAATTATTGGTGAAAACCATGGACGGGGATAATCATATGACATTTTAGTAAATCAACAAGTATAAGATTCGAGAACACGGGACTTGAGCGTTAAAAGTTTAGAGCAGAAATAAAAATGTTACTCCTTTACTCAGAAATCAATGATACGGCCCAACAAAATATTCTACTTCTACTGCACACCATGAATTATTACAGCACCAGTAAATCCAGGATCATGTCTCTTGCAAGGGAAATAACTGGTTCTTCACACCAAGCACCCAGATAACAAACTGTAAAACAAGCCAGATGATATCACTCACCACTATAAGGCTGCAGTCTGTCTTGAGGGAGAAAAACTCCAGAGAAGATTCTCCACCACTTTCAAACGGCCTAATGTTGTCATTCTTCTTGGTGTACTTCACGGCATTATCGCGCTTCAGGTGGTAGATATCTGACAGCACAGAGTTCAACACAGCACTAGTCTTTGTACCATGGAGGATAAGCGTCTTTTTGCCAGTCTCAACCTGGCAAAATCATCAGAGCACAAGTCAGATGTGAGATTCAGTCACAAAGAAACACATATGACATTTTCAGTTCAAGATTTGTTACCACATAAGGTTCAAAATATGCAGAACCATACCTATATACCAGCCTACTAGGTAGCTATAACACCAAGAATTATATGCAATTTTCAGATATAGAGCACAGTGCATTGCACGCTCTGCCAAAGCTCACGCCTTATTTCCAATTACTTAACCCACTGCTACAGTCACTAAAGATTATTATCAATATATAGTCCCATCGCTAGCAACGGAAAATAGGTATATATGAAGCTAAGACACGATATGAACAGAACAGAAGGCAAGAGTTGCTAAAGTTGCCTCATCGGTGCTGTTTGTTCTAAGATAATTCATGCGCAATCACCCAGCTCTGGGAAGCTGCTCATCCAGTACATTGTAGCAACAGAGCATTTTTCAAGCCAAACAGCAATCACCCCAGATAAGCTATCTACAACGCTACAAATATGATGTGGTATTTCAGTCCTACTGCCTTGCGAGTGTAGATGGCCAAAACGGAACATTGAAAGGTGTCTTCAGCAAAAACCGAAGGCCCCACGGACTGTGCTTGACGGCGCGCCGAGGTTTTGGGGAAGACAAGTGGGAACTTACGAGCTTGGGCGCATGCTTGAGGACCTCCCGCCTAGCGCGTTGGGTCCTGGGGACCCTGATCGCCGCAACCATCTTCTCCCTCGGCCGCCGCCGCAAGGAAGAAGAAGCTGAAGGAGTCGAGGCGGCGGCGCAGCGTCCGGGAGGCGCAGCCCTAAAGCCTCTCGCCTCGCCTTCCTTCTCCACTTGTGTAATGGGCCGTCCTGGGCTTGTCTGACTAGCTAGTATCTTTTTGCTTGAAAAGGTCCATGTATCACAGTTTATGGGCCGGATGGCCCGGCTTATCACAACATACTATTTTTCACTTTTTGTTTCCTGAAAAGTCTATTTTATCTCTATTGAGATTTTTTTTTCGAACGAGATAAGATGTATAGCACAGTAAATGCCCACCTTCTCATAAAAAGGAGTACCTAACAAAAAGAAATCTATACTACTAAAATTCAAAACTTTCGCTTCGTCAATTAAACCATCATAATTTTTACGAAAACCTAGTAATATTTATAAAAAATCAATATATTGTAATTTTACGAAAATTCTTTAATATAATCATCGAGTTCGTAACCAGCATTGTCTCCGTATTTTTTATTAAACGTGTGTGCACATGTGTTCTCGCCGGTAAATGGAAAGGATTCCTCCTCTCCGGAGGTTACCTCGCTCGCTTACGTCGCAGTCTCGCTCTCATAGACGCATGCCAAGGGCAGGCAAAATCTGCCACCCTACTTGCCGATCACAAACCTTGGACGAGCCACAAAACCCATCGCTTCATCACTCGTCACTCGTTAGGCTCGCGAGCCAAAATATATATTTAAAAATTACTTTATAATATATATAATATAATATAATATAAAAAATATACTCTACCACGTTGTAGTAATAAAACATAATTATATCATTGCCTAGAACTATACATAAACAATACATAAAGTATATAGTAGCTAATTAATAGTTTACTCATTGCTCTATCAAGTTTTCTAACTCGTTTGGCTCACAAACTCGTCCATTAATGAAACAAGAAAAATTGTTTGGCTCATTAAAACATCTATCGAACCAAGCCGAATTAGGATGGAACCGAATCATCTCACGAGTTTTAAGTTTTTGGTCCAGTTCACTCATATAGTTGGTTGTAGGGTAATTTCCAATGCTTTATTGTCGGGGACATTCCAAGGGGTCCCTAACCACCGGGAATAATCACCCTCAAAAAACATTTAACCACTGGTGGCCCATGAAATCACCCGGGGCAGCACGGCCCGATGACGCTCACCACGGCCCGAATGACCATCCCGGCTTGAGTCGCCCCAAGGCCCAAAGAGCGAACGCCATCTCCGCCTCGCTCGAGGACCCTCGACCCCCTCGGGCAGGCATGGCCGCATCTCCGCCTCGTTCGAGGTCCTTCAACCCCCTCGAGCGGGTGCGACCCCGTTTCCGCCTCGCTCGAGGTCCGCGCGCCTCCTCGAGCAGGTGGATCACTCCGCTCGGCAACCACATTTAATGCCACAACCTACCGAACCCCCAAATCAAAGGATGGGGATGGGACTCCGCCCTGCTTCACGTCGCTGACACGGTCAGGACCACTGTACTACCTGCCCCCGTGCTGTGCTGACGTATTCCCACTAGGCGGGCAGGCACGGGTCATTCCATCGCCCTGTGCCAACTGCTCCTGTCCTCTCCCCACTGCGAAGCTGAAAGTGCATCTAGGCACTTAAGTGTTTTGGTGATTTTGGATGACAACATGATTTGTAATTTAACTTGTTTGCGAAGACGGAATGCTAGGAGCTGCATAGGTGGGTCCTGAAGGTGCAAACCCGAACGAGGAACCAAACAAGTCACCCTCTGAAGTAGGCATGTATGGCATGGTCCCTGGAGCACCAACTGACTGTGGAGGGGGTGGTGGAGGCTGTGAGCTCGATCCAACGTGTCCATATCCAAATATGTCACCATACTCTCAAAAGTAGCCCGCATTCATGTGATCGGTCATGATGTCTCCGAAGCGGGGGTATCTCAGGTAGCTCGAGAGGTGGTGAGATAGGTGATGGTGGATCATCTGGACTCATCTTGGCATGTAATCTCTTCACCGCATCCCTAGTCCTGTCTCTTATACACATCTGCTGCCTAATGTTCACTTCAACATCCCTCTGACCTTTGCAAATGCCTGTGAACATGGAGATAAACTTCCGAATGGGAGAAGTCCGTCGCTCAGGATATGAGCTGCTGCCAGGCCCAAACCGGTCAGACCGGTTTGGGGAACCAGTCAGACCGGTTTGCCCCGGCTGCAGCTGACTATCCCTGTCTCCCAAACTAGCCGTTATAGCCGTTGGA
>OAMR01000386.1:1003585-1033582 GCA_900205405.1 Echinochloa crus-galli | reverse complement strand
TTGCGTCCTCCTGTTCCTCACAAATTTAGGATGCCTTCTCCTCCACCAGCAGACACAGATGCAGCAGCCGGAGGTGACCATGGGCAGCAAAGAGGAGCTCAAACTCAGCAGCAGCAGCGCAGTCAGCTGCAGCCGGGGCAAACCGGTCTGACCGGTTCCCCAAACCGGTCTGACCGGTTTGGGCCTGGCAGCAGCTCATATCCTGAGCGACGGACTTCTCCCATTCGGAAGTTTATCTCCATGTGCAAAGGTCAGAGGGATGTTGAAGTGAACATTAGGCAGCAGAGGATTGAGAGCAAGAAGACTAGGGATGCGGTGAAGAGATTACATGCCAAGATGAGCCCGGATGATCCTCCATCTCCCATCTCTCCTCCACTTGAGCTACCTGAGATACCCCCGCTTCGAGACATCATGACCGATCACATGAATGCGGGCTACTTTGAGGAGTATGGTGACATATTTGGATATGGACACGTTGGGTCGAGCTCACAGCCTCCGCCACCCCCTCCACAGTCAGTTGGTGCTCCGGGGACCATGCCATACATGCCTACTTCAGAGGGTGCCTTGTTTGGTTCCTCGTTTGGATTTGCACCTCCAGGACCTACCTATGCAGCTGCCACACTCCCGTCCTTGTCATATGCATATGGTGGTGCGTCATCTTTTATGGCAGGAGTTCAGTTCTCTAGTACACCATCTCCATCTCCCGGAGACTTTGCTTCACAGGCAGCTGCTTCCATCTTCGGACCCACTTCTGCTCCTAGTCATGGTGAGTTTAGCATATCTACATCTTCTTCCATGACTAGCACATCTGAATCACTCTCACACTATCACACATATACATTCGATTGAGTGAAGGTTTTCATTGGACTACTACTTCTTCGTCAGACGATCATAGCCCAACCTTCTAGTGGCGGAGACGTTTGGAGAGATGATGGGAGTATGACTACAAGCTTCTCCAGGCCCTTTATGGATGATTGATGACAAAGGGGGAGAAGAATGGATTAAAGCCTAGTTTCTAGTCTTGTAGTCGTTTATGAATTTGGATGTAATAAATTCATACTTTATCTATTTGTGGACTTGAGAAATTGTATTGTGTGCTACTATGTGTGTTGAACCTATTTATGTATTCTAAGTGACAATTTGCTAGTGTGTTACATCTATTGGGTGATGCAATGTTGTTTCACACATACCTGCTGTTGGGGTGAAACCGGTCTGACCGGTTTCCCAAACCGGTCTGACCGGTTTGGCCTGAAACAGCGCATGTGTTTCTTTTCATTCTTGTTGGATGATATACATGTCATATGCATCACATATTGTTTTATCCTGTCACATACACTTGTTGCACATGATGGATGCAGAGATATAGGGGGAGCTCTCATTGTTGTTGATTATTTGTGCATTTGGCATTTGAGGCCGAATTTTTGAAATTCTATTCAAAGCACATATTGAGGGGGAGCTCACCATATATCTCAATCATCTAGAGCTTAAATTTCATATCTATTTGTAAGCTTTAATCATGTTGTCATCAATCACCAAAACATATAAGTGCCTAGATGCACTTTCAATCTCCCCCTTTTTGGTGATTGATGACAACATGATTAAAGCTTACAAATAGATATGAAATATAAGCTCTAGATGATTGAGATATATGGTGAGCTCCCCCTCAATATGTGCTTTGAATAGAATTTCAAAAATTCGGCCTCAAATGCCAAATTCACATATAATCAACAAAATTTAGAGCTCCCCCTATATCTTAGCATCCATATGTGCAACAATTGTGTGTGACATAATAAAAACAATGTGTGATGCATATGACAAGTATAGCACTCAATAAAACAAGAGAATCACATGCTTGCTGTCACGGGCCAAACCGGTCAGACCGGTTTGGGAAACCGGTCAGACCGGTTTCACCCCAGACAGCAAACATGTGAAACAACATTGCATCAATCAATACATGAGTATCACACTAGCAAATGGTCACTTAGAATATAAAACAAGGTTCAACACACAGTAGCACACAATACAAGTTCTCAAGTCCACAAAGAGATAAAGATCGAATTTATTACAATCCAAATGACTACAAGATCAAATAGAGAAAGCTTTAATCCATTCTTCTCCCCCTTTGTCATCAATCATCCATAAAGGGCCTGGAGAAGCTCCCTTCATGCATCCACTCCTTGCCGCTAGAAAGTCGGGCTATGATCATCTGACGAAGAAGTGGTAGTCCAATGAAAACCTTCACTCAAGATAATGTGTATGTGTGATAAAAATGGAGTGATTCGGATGAGCTAGCCATGGAAGAAAGATAAAGATGTGCTAGACATACCATGACTAGGAGCAGAAGTAGGTCCAAAAAGAGAAGCCGCTGCCTGAGATGCAAAATCTCCAGGAGATGGAGATGGTGCACTCGAAAACTGAACCCCCGCCATAGATGAACCGGTCCCACCATATGCATATGAAGAAGAAGGAAGTGAAGCTGCTGCATAAGATGGTCCAGGCGGTGCAAATCCAAATGAGGAACCAAATAAGTCACCCTCTGAAGTAGGCATGTATGGCATGGTCCCTGGAGCACCAACTGACTGTGGCGGAGGCTGCGAGCTCGATCCAACATGTCCATAACCAAAAATATCACCGTACTCCTCAAAAACTAGGGGACTCCGCCCTGCTCCACGTCGCTGACACGGTCAGGTCCACTGTACTACCTGCCCCCGTGCTGTGCTGACGCATTCCCACTATGCGGGCAGGCACGGGTCATTCCGTCGCCCTGTGCCAACTACTCCCGTCCTTTCCCCACCGCGAAGCCCTCGAAACGGGCAGGCAGACACCCTCGAACACCGTACGGATGGCGACCAGGGGCGAGCCCTGGCGGACGTACGGCTGTCATTCACCGCCACTATTCCGCCTACTCTCGTCCTCCCCCGTACGACCCGACCCTCGAACGGGCGGGGGAGGCCCTCGAGCGGGAGTACGAGCCAATAGGGAAGCGTTGACTCCAACCAGGCGCGGCTCTGTCACGACGTACGCGGGGTCAAATCCACCAACTCCCTGCCATTCCCCCGACAGGGCGAGCACGCCGCGCACTGTGGCCAGCAGAGGCCACCATTCCGTCACTATGCCGCCAACTCCCGTCCTCCCCTGACCGGGCGAGCATGGGAGACCACCGATCGGGCGTACGGGCAACGGACAGGTCCCAGCGAGAAGGCCTGCCACCCCTCGAAGCCGCTCCGGGACAAGATCAAGGACGGTCACGACATCCGAAGAAGCCGGAGCTCGCCATGAATCGCCGCTTAGAACCAAGGACGGTGACACGTCCGGGGCCACGCTCTTCTAGTACACCCCCTGTAGCGCGTATTGTACTTGTACTTGTACCCCCTCAGGCCGCTCTCCTTCCTCCTTGAGCTATAAAAGGGGGAAGAAGGCGCCGGCCAGGGGGACGGACACAGAACAACAGAAAGACACCCACACACACCCGCGCTCACGATCTTGGCACTAAGCCTCAATCACTTGCTCGTTCAGGGACTTGGAGGCCTCTCCTCCTCTCCCGTCAAGCTTGTAGCCCCCTACTGCAAGCACTCCGGTGCAAGATAGTACAGTGCCAAGAGCACGCCTTGCTGGACGTACGGCCCCATTGCCGGAACCAGGATAAACCCCTTGTGTCATTATGCTAGCTCTTGCATCAACCGGCGAGGGACGGGACACAGCGTATTCTGTTCGGTGCTGAGGTTGGCGGCCAATCTAGGCACCGACATTTATGACACTATTTTTATACCCAAAGGTGATAATTCCTCTGTGACTAATTAATCGCCATCTTAAAGTCCTGCTCTTGAGATAATGAGAGCCATTTTATTTAAATATCTTGCCACAATATTCTAACACCCTAATCTCTTTAGCATACTTCCTCCGGTCTCTTTTATGAGGCGTGCATGTATATCGACATTCAAACTTTTATAAGGCTGTCTCTACCCTCCATGTACATGGACACATTGTTTCCATAGCATGCCCTAAACTTCTACCAATAATTTAACCACAATTTATAGTTTTGTACAATGTTAGAAGGGTTAGATTTAGTCAAAAGTACTCTCCAATAATCATAAATTTATAATCAGAAACAACATAATATAAGATAAATAAATATTTAAATTATAGCTTAGAAGACCATATAAAGTCAAGTCACGCCTTATAAAAACAAACAAAGGGAGTAAGATATAAATATCCTAATCATGCTTAGTATGTCTGTTAATAATGTCATTTTATTGCCGGAGGATTTTTGTGTCATTTCAGCTCCAGTGCTTCTGAGTTTTTTTTATGTAGGAATCAACTCATTTATCATATGTACCTATTTTGTGATGCTATTGAGGAGTGATATCATATACCGCATTTTATTCTCTTTTATTATTATATTGGTATATCAGTATACATTTTTGGACTTCATATATGGCAACATGATATTTGGCCTTAGAAATTGTAGGAATTTGGTGCGCCCATTTTAAGCTTATTCTTAGTTCCAAACCAGATTTGTTTTCTGGATCTTCTATTTTGCAGGAATAAAAACAGGCCTCCGGATGATAAGTTCATTATTAAAATATATAATGATATACCCTCCGGTTGATCAAGCCAATCATTTTCTTATCGCAAGTTCGAATGCACGCCTCGCTCCAGTGGTAAGAAACGGACAAAAGGAAAATGGCAAATACAATGTGAAATGCTCACCACTCATCATACATTGCCCTGTCAGATGGACTTTCCCTTCAAAACATGCCAATCTCATCTCATCGTTCAGAGCATGAATTATTTGCGCATGCCTAATTTCGCGTGCAATCCCAATGGAGCCCTCACCTCCATGCCGGTGGTTACAATATCTGATCGTACATGACTAGTATCCGCTAGCGTTACCTAGGAACGCCGGGAAGGAACAGTCTGATATCTCGCACTACCTAGGAACGCCGGGAAGGAACGGTCGTGCAGTCTCGCACACACGAACCTAGCCTAGGATGCCGTAAGAATTTCACTCTTCGAAGCAATAGTTATCTTCGGTGCTGTTGCAGCTGTTTCCTCTGGTTGTTCCTGTAAAATGGTGAACAAATTCTCTCCATATGAGTTTGCTCTCAAAAAATATTCCTAAACTGTAAAGACATACCGAATACAAGAGCGATCACTAGTCCTGATCAGTTAGAACTTACTCTTTCGGTGGAAGCGCAATATGCTTCTAGCTCTTTCTTCGCAAAGGTCGGAAGAACAAATGCTGCCCTATGCATCTGTTCAATGGCGAAAGTAGTCTGGTTGAAATAATCTAATAATTCTTAATGGAAGCAATCTCACATCAGGGTTTGCCGATGAATGGACTCGGAGTGAGCAAACAATAGGAACAATAGGTATAAAAGCATTCCCATGTTGCAACTAACAAAATTCATCACAGCACAGAAAGGTAATTAACACAAATTAGATTTATTCATTATTATAGCAGGATAAATCCTGCATCCTAGGACAAGTGGCTGGACAGCATCCTAGGACAAGAGGCTGGACAGGTTGAATCATATATTGGCACAATAAATTCTATGCAACTGATAAAAGAAAACTGACCTCTGAATTATAAAATCTGATCTCCCTTCCAGCTTTTGTAGCACCTTCCAGATTTTCAATTGGATTTATAGGAGTCAGGAAGTTGACCGGTGGACCTTCTTTGGCACATAGCAGAAACCCAATCACTCCACTGCAAAATTCAAGTAAATGTTCTGTAAGAAAAGATCAAGTTCCAAACATATAAACAATTAACACTACAAAAAACTCTCATTGTCTCAGCTGCAAAGCCTGGAACATCTATTTGTCACAATCTCCAACATTGACTTGTCATGTTAAACCACAATTAGGCCCAATTTTTAACAAAGGAATTTTGAAGATTATAATCATGTGAACAATATGTCCTTCAGAACAGGAAATTCCTAGAGACAAACTTTGGAGGAAATTTAACATGAGGTTAGACCTCATGTAATTTTTCCTTTGTCTTTCTCCTAACTATGCACTTCCTTTTCCTAGTGCAATCAAACAGCTCATTCAATTCTTGATTTCTAAGGATTTGTTGCAACCTTAATTGTAAACTGCATTCCAAACGACACTTAAAATTCTAAACGGTGCTAACCAAGTTAATTAATATTTTCCTGTTTCTAAAATTAATTTTACAGAGTTCACAAGTACAACAGACAGCAATAATGGCTAACAACAGTTGATTACTTCATGGTACATGCACAGTTTGGACTTTTCTTTCCAGAAACCATATATGATGTCCTACCGAACAAAATAACATTTCTCTGTAAAATGTTCTAAATTTTAGTAGCATGTTAAATTTTTCATAATATTTATCGTTCTTTGATGTAGAATGTTCAAGTACAGAATGAGTGTCATGTGGCTATTTCCCTCTCTCTGTACGTCTACTAAGGCCTACCCAAAATGTCTGCTTCATGAAGATAAAAATAGAAACCATCTAGCTTCAACAATATGAGAGGTCACATAGTTTGCATTGACCAGCTAGCATAACTTGATTAGGCAAAATATGTAGACAATGTCAGGAATATTTGCACACTAATGTTGTTAGGCTATGACTGGTTCCTTGAAAGAGTTGAGGCTAAGCCCCAAATATCTTATGGTTGCCAAAAGAACCAGTGCCGCACCAGCACCAGTTCACTTTCAATGATAGTGGCATTCATGATGATCACAGTACCATCTTCTTGGAACAGACAAAAAAGTAGCTGAATACAGAACTTGTTCTCACGCCCAACCCAGAACCCCCCATAAGTCCACCAAGCTCAATGTCAGAAAGGGATAAAAATAGAACTGTTTGCAGAAACCATAAGTTCAAATCCCTCAAATATGCATCCAATCAACTCAGGAAAGCACAAGACAGACTTTGCATATTGCATAGTTAAGCCCATAAAATCATTCTTTTTTACAAGGAAAAAAGGAGCAAAAAAAAGAAAACAATAGCATCAATATATTATATTTTAATTCAAAACTTCAACAATATCAAGCATCTATTTATTCCATATCATTTAAAAATAAGAACTATACACAGAAAAAAAACATAGCGCATGCTTAATGCATTCATAACCCCCAAAAATACTAAATTTCCATATGAATAGTTGGTTGAGACAGGGGGCAATGAGCCTTGCATGAAACAGAAATAGTTGATACATATTAAAGATAATGAATGATACTGAATGACTTCAGAGGGGCCACAACTAAGAAAACTAAAAAGTGAAACTGGCATTGTATTTTAAGCATACACCAATGCATAGGTAATGAAAATGTTTCTAGGACCAACTACAACCCAAAACAATTACTGTTTGTATACATCATGCAAATACACAGGTTGCAAACAGGTCATCTTTAGCTCATATAATATGTATTAGATTGTGAAGTGCAACAGTAACATAAGAACGCCTAAATTAGTTGTAAATACAGTTAAAACGTAAAAAAGGATAAAGGTAAGGAGAATAGATAATAGAGAGTGTGAAGAACCTCGGGTATGTTGGGACACTAGTCCATGCATAGCGTACAGAACCCTTGAAAGTCTCACGACAAATTGAAAGCATGTCCTGAATCAAATGTGTATGCAACCACATACTTTCAGCTTGATTACAAAGAACCCCACCAGGCCTCAAAGCTCTAGCAATTGTATCAAAAAAAGGTTTCTCCACAAGTTCCTGAGCAGGCCCTGCAAATGCCAAAAGTAGCACAATAAGAATAGTAACATTTGACTGAGAATTTGATAGGTCAGTTCTTTTTGCAAGTAAAATTTGAACACATTATTTGTTATTAATATAGAATAGCCAGGGATGTAGTAATCTAGAAATAAGAAGCGCCTCAGGAAAAATATAATAGGAAGTAACAAACCAAAATACGCAGAGTAACAGAGCAGATATACAGCAACAAAGGCATAGCTAAGACTTTCCATAGCGCTGTGTTCAAGAAAGACAATGAATAGCAGCATAAGCTCACCTATTGGATCTGATGAATCAACAATAACAGCATCATATGTACCTTCAGGAGCATTTCTCAAGAGCTCCACAGCTGTAAGTAGAAAACAAGAAATTCTGGTGAAATTACAAATCAAAAACTGAAAAGATTTTACCTATATGCTGCAAATAGGGAGTTATGAGGATATGAAGAAGATTGTAGTCAAGTCGTATGATTATAGACATACCATCCCCAACATGAAGTTGAACACGAGGATCTTCAAATCCAACAGACAAATGTGGGAAGAAATCTTTACAAACCTAAAAAGTTAAGATTATCAGTAAGGTATAGACAAGTGTAATTGCACTTCTAAGAGAAGGTAAAATAATCAAAGGAGAACTTTACGTCAATAACCAGCTGGTCAATTTCACATATGTCAATAGACTCCACTGAACTATGTCTGGAAATCTCTCGGAGTACACCTCCATCACCACCACCAATAACTAAAACCTACAAAAGAGTTCCTAAGAGAATAAGTCACTATCATGCTACAGTTTCCATGCAAGTACAGGTAAAAAGAAATATTCCATGCACTAATATATAACTGCAGAATATCTTCCTATTCAATTTCTGTTAGTGGCAATATACGATTGCCTGTAATGTCAAAATATTGAGGAAAAATAGGGATCAGGAGATATACTTTTTTGGGGGATGGAATTGAGCAAAGTGGGAGGTGAGTAATCATTTCCTGGTATGCACACTCATCCTTATCAGTCAACTGAACAATGCCATCAAGAACAAGGACTTTCCCATAGGTTGATGACTGCACACAAAAGTTACCGGGTTATACACAATAGAAGCCAAAGTAGTTTTTTTTATTTCTGGTGTCAATAGACAACAAGGACCTCAAAAACTAAGACTTCTTGGTACGGCGACTTCCCCTGGTACAAGATCTTCTCCACTTTCAGTGAATGGGCCTCTCCTACATATGAGAGTAAAATCAAAAGACATATGAGACAGAATAAAAATTGTTTGGGCAAATGGCAGATAAATACGGCAATGAGCAAAATTAAAATTTTGGTTCAATGCCAAAAAAAACATATTATAGAGTATCACACAATAGTATTTGTACAAGGAACACAGGACAAAAAAAAACCCACACTGGTTTAGTATACCAAACGCACAGATGATCCAACATTGGAAATAAATTTAGCGCACTGATGATCCAACATTGGAAAATAAATTTAACACATTACAGAGGTCAGGGAATGAACCCAACAGAACATAGGTTTTCTTGTAGAAGTGCCGAAACTATGAACACCACTATTGACAAATAAAAAAGCCACAAAGCATCACTCATATGCAAATGCACTCTTATGTTATTACTTATCAGCTGATGCATGGTCTTTGTACCATGAGGAAAATTTACACAGGCATAAGACACCACATCACCACTAGCACAGTCAACAGACTATAGAGCGTCTTTGGTGCAACAAAATAAATAAAAATAAAAAATTACTAACTCTGAGTAACATGCACAATGTTAGATCAACTTTCTCCACCAAATTCGTGAGAATTGTATTATACTCGTAATAATAGAAATATCGTCATAGAACTATTGAAAATCATTCTTTCAGCAAAAACTTGGGAGGTTGCATGTGAACTTTTATCAAATGCTAGAATTTTTCATTCAGTGACAAAAAAAAAATTCTGGCTGAAAAAAATCAGTTGCAGCAACTGCAGTGCAACCTCCTCTAACATAAATAAACGCAGGCATGCAGTTGTCGGCAAATAACTTCATGTCTATCAGAATACCATTTTGCAAACAAACAATTTAACTTTTGAACTTGAATAAAATTACTGTTGTAGACCACTGTTATTAACATATCAATTAGGCAGGTCAAAAAATAAAATTTTAGCAGTGGCAAGACAGGTACCTGGCCACATCGGGTTATTGTAGTACTGAACTTTGCTTGCTTTACCTGCATAATATAGGGAGCAATCAAAGTCAGATAAAACAAGTGGACAGTAAGTTGTAGAAGCTACGTTAGGAAGCAAGATGATCAAGGATGTGAAGCGCAGCATGGACATACCGCAGCGTGATCGCGGTTCGGTGAACCAGCCCGACACCACGGTAGCATGGCACTTGGCCTCAGACTCAGGCGCGGCTGCCCTGGCCTTGACGCAGCAAGGGGGCAGGGGCTTGGCGGCGCCATCACCCCCACTCCCCTTTGTCTGCGCCGTCCCAGTCAAACCATTTCCTGCGCCTCCACCCTCCATGGACCCTGTTCCTCTTTGGAGTTCCCAGCCTCTGGATCAATCACAGCAACAGCACCCAGGGTAAGCAGCAACCAATGGCAAGCACAATATCAAGGAGCAACCTCCACGACAGCACCGCGAGGCGGTTGACAGGTGGCGGGCTATATCTGCAGCAAACGTGGGCCACGAGGCGTGGTGACAGATGGTTGGGGGGAAGGGCAACAACTGCATCAACTGCATGCTCACCCACCCACCCACAACAACCTACTGCTGGCTACAAGGGCGTGACTAGAACATGGGATTAATCAACCATCAACCCTACAAGGACGTGACTAGAACATGGATTAATCAGCCAGTTGATAATCCTCCCTAAAGCATCGGGATTTCTGAAATTAAAACGGCAGGGGTTTGAAAAGAAACCCCTTTTCTAATCGCCGCCGTACGTGCTCCCCAAACACCACCTGCGACGAATCGCAGCAACGCGCAAGTCCTCCAAGAAACGCTGCCGCTACTCGGAGAACCCGACCCCGCCGCCGGGCCAAAGAATCAATCCGCTTGCAGAGGCCAAACTGCGGAAGCTTCCAGAGGCCAAACTGCGTCTTGAGAAAGAAAAGCTCTTTACCTGGGGCGCGAATGGCGAGGCGAGGCGGTGCGGATGGAGGAGGAGCGGAGAGGCGGCGGCGCGAGGCGGAAGAAATAGGAGGGGGGCGCCGTGCCGGTGGTGGTGGGGATGGATTCTCTTTCCTCCTATTTTATTTTCCTCTTTCCTTTCTACAGGCGTCTCTAGGAATCCGTGCTTTCTGCGGGGAGGGAAGGGGAGATTGGGAGTTTCGTGTGGCTACGTGGAGATGTAAAGGCCGTCGGATGCTAGATGGGTTGCTCAGCTTTTTGGACTTTGGAGCAAAGGTTTTTGCACGGTCCTGCGAACTTTTTTTTTATATACGGAGTCCTGCGAACTGATATCGTATTACCGCGTCAAACTTGGGTGGGAAAAGTGAAAACACTAGGCGGGCGCTGGATTTGAGTATTCAAATATTCATATTTGTTTCGAATCGAATTATATTAATTTAATTAAAATACAAAATCAAAAATCAAACCTGTTAGCATTCTAAGGTCAAAAGTATAGTTTAAATTAAAGTAAAAGAAAGCTTTATATATACTTAAATCATATAAATAGGGGTAAACAGGGCTTCTGATGTTTCATAGAAATTGTTTGTTACGTTCGAATCAGCGTGACCATTTTTTATTTACAAGTATATGTTTTTTATGTCGTTTTTACCGTGTCAAACTTGGGTGGAAACACACCCAGGCATTAGGCAAGGCGTTATCATTGTCGTCTTGAGTAAGGCTATATAAATCAACTATTCAGAGAACTTCAAAGTTAAAAAGGTTTTAAAATTGGATGTTAGGGCGTGGCCGGTGCATGGTCCTACGTGGCCTTGATGAATCAATTCATCACCACTGCAAGTAATTGATTCATCAAAGAAAGAGAAATAATTTATTTGGCGGTTTAGATTATTGGCAAGTACAATTTGCTAGCGTGATCAAATATGACAAACTGCATATATTCCAATTGTCAAACATTCAGATAGCCTGTTCATTTCAGCAGCTTCAAAGGTCCAGCCTTGAAAGAGCTCATCATGCAGATAATAAATCAAGCCATGAACTTCATGAGAATATATGCAGACAACTTAGCCACAGTGACCTTTATTTAGTGCCTCTTTATTCTAGAGAATATGTATCTTTCTGTCTAGTTTATCAGCTGCTTTCTTTCCCTTATCTATTCATGTACTTGATGCAAGGATCGATTCATACTTTTTTGTCTTTTTTATAACAAACATATCTGAAAGTGCTGATATTTTCCTTGTTCTCGCATAATTGAATTATTAAGTCATTTTTTAAAATTTCTGTACAACTCATATATATTCCACTCCATGTGGTTATAGAATCATCTGACTCGTGGCAAAAAGAACGATTCCTTCAGGTTTGATTGCACTCTCTCAAACAGGTCTAAGTCCTTGTTTCGATGGAAAACCAAAGGGTAACAAATAAAATGAACTATTTGTATTAAGATTTTTATGTTCTTCAAGCTGTCTCCAATCACCTTTGGAAAAGGAAGTATTGGAAGTGTGATCAATGCAACAGGATAGCATATCAAAAAAGAGATTATTCCCCAAAGCGAAGCACCTTAAAAGGAGATGCTCCCATGGAGGGGGAAGTGCAGGGAAAACTGGCAATCTCTCTCAAAGCTCGTTGGATGAATAAAGCACAAAGTTTCAGCATCTTAGAAAAGACCACTCAGATAAGCTAAGCTATTTATTATTACTACCTGTAGCTATCTACCAATGGCACATGTGGTCTGAAGCTTAGGAGAAAATTGACTTTTGTACCAAAGAAAGTAAACAATACCACATGCCATTCACATCTACATAACCAGATTCAAATATGGCACAATAAAGGCTCCAACACCAGGTTATACCAATGGCATACGTGAAGGCCTGAAATTTGAGAACTGATAGTCGAATCGGTTTATCAGAGAGGTAACACCACTTGATCAGTAACATCTTTTTTGCGGTTAATAAGAAGTAACATTTACATTATCTTTACTTTTCAAAGTTCACAAGTGGCATAGGAATACTGTGTGGAATGCATAAATACTACATACATCGTATAATACAACCCCTGTCAATATCATACAAATAATGAACCGACAATCTTCTGTGTTGATTTACATGGTTTAAACCAGACAACTTCAGACTATTTGGTGGCCACATTAGCAAGTTGATCACCTGAGGCTTGTAAAAAAATCAGAGGTTGACTGATGAACGTTGTTTAATAACAGGGTACAGAAAAGATAAGTCTTCTTCAGTGAAAAAGTCGGGTTCTGCTAGCTTAACAGCCGTGAGAACCAAGAATATATAGAAGAAAAACGGGCATCGTTTCAGAGAACCAAGACACAATATTTATTTAAAAAATCATACGTACCAACAAATGAGTATAGGACTTACATGACTAGCAAGTATATAAAGTAGAAGGTTAAAGGTAGCACCCGGCCATGCTGTATCCATAACTGTACCAGCTGATCTTGTGATTTGAATGTACAGTGGTATTATTCAGATCAGTCGAGGCAAATATTAGCACATGACTATGAACATTAGTATATACTCCCTCCGTTCTGAAAAACCTGACGTTTAGGACAAAGTTTGGGTCAAACATTGGGAATATAAATCACAAATAACTTTTAAATTGTTGAGTTTACAAATGTGAAAACTATATGAATAGATTTGTCTTGAAAAATACTTTTATAAAAGTATACAGATATCACTCTTTAATAAATATTTTTTATAATAATAAGAGGTCAAAGTTGTGTTTTGGAGACTGTGTCGCTGTCCTAAACGTCAAGTTTTTTAGAATGGAGGGAGTATTTCTCTCTCATAAGTTCATAACCTTCCAACCTTGGAGATGGGGTCGCACTAACAACACAAACACCTAATAATCAAACATCAGTATCAGCTAGAAACTCACAATGTTATAAGACAAGGAATCATCGAAATGAAAATAAATATTTCGCGTCAGCGAATTATAAAGAACAATGAGTATGAGTTGTACATGAAAAAATAAGTTTTCGTGTATATCCTTGAAAACCATCAGAATTACAAGGTTTGCAAGATGTTAGATATAGTTCCCCTGTCGAAGGTTAAGTAAGTCGCATAAATAGTACCTGAGGGAGGGGAAGAACAGCTAAGAAATCAATCAGAAAATACATTGTCAAATACCGCTTTGCTATTTCAAACGTGTCCTCAACCAATAAACCGTGACCAGGCACTCTAGAAGAGGAAGCAGTAAAGCCTGTCCTGAACTGAAATATATATATTTTTTTGCGAGTACTAATTAAACTGAAATATTATATGGAGTAAATAGAAGATATCTGCGAGAGAGGGCAGGATACTCGCTAAACGCTATGTTTTCCAACATACCATCCAGATACAAGCAGGTGTTGTCACCATCAACCGCGGGGACGTAGAAGAACAGAGAGTCCACAAGAACAACAATATGGTATGATACCAAAAATATCTTGTTCCATGCCTTCAGGAATGGCCCCCGAGGATCGAGAACTCTTGCCTTGGACATCATTTGGTCCGAAGCTTATTTGTTCAGAGTTCCAGAATGCCAAAAGCTAAGTATCACTACCCTTCAGTTAAAGGCCAAGATTGTTGGAGGACTGAAAGGCACACATCGTCCTCTCCCTGACGCGTGAACGGACAAGAGGACTGGTTTTGTTTTCCTGGAAGAAATTAAGCAAGAACCACGGGGAACACCTTGGAGAATCGAATCAGCTCGATGGCAAGTTCACCCGGGGCCTAGAACTAGAATAGCAGCAGCTCCACCGCTAGCTAGATGGCACTGAAAGGGCTCACCTCGATCAGGGTTCCCTTTCGATTCGCGAAATCGTGAGGAAGAGACGGCGGCGTGGCGGCCGAGGCCCGAAATTGTCAGTGAACTGAAAATCGAAAGAGTTGTCGAGCAATCGTTAGGGTCCAAACCCAACGGCTATGGTTCATTTTATCTACCTACAGACAACAGACATCTCTACCTGCAAGCTCTTGTTTGTCCTCAAACCACTTCCTTTTCCCTTTATCTAGGAACCTGAATATGCATTTAAGTTTAGAGAGTAAAGCCGAAGCTGACAAGTATCATTATATGTTACAACCCTATTTTAGTTTGAATGTTTGATGTTCGAATTTTAAATGGTTCATTCACTCAGGGTTTGAAGCTTGTGACAGGGAAATGACCTTAGGCTTAGTACCTCATATACATTATGTCAAGGGAGAAAAGAAGGAATTGGACCTAACAATGGGCCACCGAAGCCAACGAATCCGACCCAACTAGCAGCACACTTGGGCGACCCAAAACCCGATGCTGGAATTTTTTCCCCTTTTTTTGAGAAGATTTTTTTTTCTCTTTTTAAAACCAGACCCGGTGTTTGATCAGGTCCGAGAGGAATACACACATGCAAATATATACGAGTACGGCACAACCAGGATTATACATCATTTCACGGACCATTTTGACAACCCAATAATGCAGTTCATACCATTCTCTCGCACGCTGCACGCCACATGCGAGCATACCCCAAAGCTAACAAACAAATGATCAGTTACATTTACATTTTACGGCATCGTCTGTTTTAGAAATTCACAAGAGGTAAATCTGGGATGCTTATAATAAATGCATCCTGTACGCAGAACTACTATGGCGTGTACTGATAAAGAATCGAAGATATATTGAATATGACTTAAACCAGACCTGGTCACCTGGTCCATCTATGTACACTTGTGTTGCATCCAATTACGCGAATTTTATACCGGTAGGACCTGAATAATGTCTGCTTGTTACAGGGTATCCAGAAGACGAGATCACCGATCTTCAGCAAAAAAGTTGGGCTCTGCTGGCTTCTGTAACAATCTTGCTGGCACTCTTTCCTGCAAACGGGCCTTTCGGGTGGCATTTCTTCGTAAGATCCGCATCATGTTGCCAGCAAAACGCGAAGCGTAGAGCGCTGCACCAAGACTCAGCGAAGTAGTGCCATCACATACGATTGCTGCTTGCAACCTCTTCTCCTTCTCATATAAGGTCTCTTCAAGCTTCTTTCTACAGTATCTGTGCCACGCTGCCTGTATGAAACAAGCAGCCCAGGTCCTCCATTGCTGTGAATAAAATCTGAAGGTATGTTGGAGTTGTTTGCTGTGAAGCCTCCTGAATTGGGTGGCAACAAACGTCAAGTCATCAGCCCTCAGAGCAAAAGCTTCGACTTCAGTCAACGTCTTCACTGTCCTAGTTGAGCCAGGAAGATTCGAAGCTAAAGTGGGGTCAAGGGCCCATGTGAGGAGCTCTTCACCACAGAAGTCACCACCCTTTAGAACATTAGAGTTGAAGAAGCCGGTCTGTCCACCATTTGTGGTCATGCTCTCTAGTGTTCCTCTCATGATGAAGAGCATTTCATTCACTGGGTCACCTTCACGAATGATGCAGCTTCCTTCTGTGTAAAGCATGGGTTTTAGACGATCACACATGGCATCCAAAAGCTGCTCGTCCATGTTTTCAAACATCGGAACCTGCAAACAGTAGGAAAAGGTCAAAAAGATGGAAACGCTGATAGCACGTTAAAGAATAGCTTTTGTTCATCAAAGAACAAATTAAAAGAAAGAAGTATATACGAATCAAGTATATGTATAGGTCCCCTAACAATTAACATAAAGACCTCCATCAGAAATTTATTTGCTCAACAAGGTCTTTGAAAAGTTATTGACTACCATAATTCAACCTTTCAAGGTCAAGTAAATTAAAGCTCAATGAATAATAATATAGTTTTCCTATGGGTTAATGTACTGTAAAGAGTTGACAAAGTCTGGGTAGCTTTCTGCGTTTCAAGAGAAAGAGAGTCCATGGTGAATAAGATAGCAAAACTAATCTCCAGAAATTGCCCTTCCAGTCAATATTAGGGGTGTGAAAAGTTAAGTTGGGTATATCCAATCTTTTATGCCTGAAGAAAAGGGAGACCAACCAAGGCACCGGTTCACTGTTTGTTACTGCACAAGTTTACTGTAGCAACAGCCCACCAGTGGAAACACTAGTAGGTTTCTAGCTTGGATGGAAGGACTCGCTAACTAGGGAGGTAGGGTCTCCTCTTTAGTTTAATCACTAGTACTATTTTTACAAATAATTAAACTGAAGAGGGTAGGTGAAAATCCTTATGGGCACCAATTTGCACCCCTGTTTAATGTCAATTAACCAATGACATTATCCAGCTGGATTTTTCCTTCATTTTCTGTCCAGTAATCAGCACATAAATTAAATCAAGCTCCATCCTGGTTTGGCAATGTTGTCAGATGAAAAATTGAAAATGATCAAATGATAGGATAATATTGCTTCTGCATAAAGTATGGCGTATGAGTAGTGTGTACAACCACCTTATCACTTTATGCTCTCATTAGCGATTTCGGTGGAATCCCCAAAAAGCATCAAGATTATACATTTGGGAGTTTCTAACTTCGCTAAAGACTATATTGGTGGCTCCAATTTGACGAAAACAGGTTGAATCAATTCAGCATGTGCACACTAGAGTATCTTTTGCAACAAAAGCAAGTAGAGGGGAATCTCAAACTCCAAGTGGCATATGGAGTGGTTTTTGCAAATTTTCCCACAGTTCAAAGCACCCATTAAGCCCATCCCAAATCGTACATGGGGGAATATGATTGCATCAATCATTCTGCTTGGCTACTTGCTGACACATACATTCCTACCAGAAGACATCAAACTTCAGGCAGTGACAGAGTTGCACTAAAGCCCAGATGAAATCTAGCTAGCACTAAAATCAATGAATTTATACACTAGCTGAACCTGGACACAGCTTTCTAGTAACAAGATCAATCTAGCAATACTTAGATAAGTTGAGGTTCTTAGGAAATAAGGTTAGGCCTATGTATGGACACACTAGACAAATGTTATCTCAAGGAAAGTTCTTGAGAGTTTGTATGTGTGATTGTACATGTGTATCCATTTCCATAGAAGGAGAAAAAAAAGGAAGATAAAAAGTTGAAGTACCTTCATGAGAAGTGACAGACAAAGATGCCTCTTTATCTCTCTTCGTAGATCCTTGGGAAGATTTGTAAGAAGGCCTTCTTCATCAACCCCTCTTGTTTCTTGCCACCTATATTGTTCATGTCGCATAATCCGCTCCTTTAGATTTTCAGGAAGTAGCCTATGTGCCATCCACTGCTCTGTATCACGCCTTTTCACTCTCATTTCTTCTATACGCACAGAGGCTGACTGTAAATAGGTCTGCAATTCTCCAAACAAAAAAGTTAGGATAATATGGTATGTACACGACTTAGCTGCCTAATTAGTAATTAATTAATAAAAAATACTGCTTCTAACTGAAAAAGGATGAGGCTATTATCTTTAAATATGACAAGGTACAATGCAGGACTAGTGTTTGGTAAATCCGAGATGATGATATATAAAGACAAACAGACTGGTTTAGCTTGTTATTTGTAGATTATATTTAAATGAAGATCACTTGAGATCATTAAGAACTGACTATCTAAAAAGTTTATGTTAGCCTATTTTATTTTTAAAAGGAACTAAGTCGTTACAAACATCACAGCTAATACAGGCTGCATATGGATTTAGCTGTTTATGGATGCTAATATTGAAGGTAATAAAGGGAGACTTATCTTTTTTAAAAAAAATAAAATAACCTTTATGATGCTTTAAATTTTCAGGTTTTTACCCATCAGTTTAGTTCCTTTTTCTCAAGGATAAGCAGTCGCTGAGCACTTAGCTTCATAGAATCATGTAAACACAGTGTTCGTGTACAGTTCATATTGGCTTCATATATTTCAAATAAATCCATACGCACTTTCATTTCCATGTCCAATCAATTTAACTAAAATCAAGTTAATATACATCAATAATATGCCGTGAGATTTTAACACAATCGATTACAATTGGCGCTGCACAACTTTGCGCATCCAAAACATTCTTCACATATGTTGACATTGTTAATAGCTAATTAGGTGGAACTTAAACCAACAACACATACACGGTGAAAATGCTATCAATGACAAAGCACTGTGTCTATACCTGCACGTTACCAATAAGTAGTGCAAATAGAACCAAACCCGATGTTGAGACAAAAACCGCAAACAGATTCTCCGGCGTATTAGTGCTTGTTATCATGTTCTGACCAAGAGAACTGCAATAGATGAACCAATCAACAAATGCACATTGATGAAAAAAAGGTGGACATTAATTTTCTGTAAGCAAACCTTAGGTTTTGTAGCCCCCACCAAAAGCAATAGAATAGTTTCTCAAAGAAACTCTTTGATTGTGAAACATTCTGGAGAGCTGGTAGAAAAATTCCAAATATCGGGTCTGGTTTGTCATTGCCATCTGTTGCGCAAGCTTCTTGTAAGAAAGAATTATTTCCAAATGTATTACTCGCACAATATAAATATGTAGGATCACATCCAGTATGATTGCTACACGCTTGTCTCCAACAGGAGTCTTCTCGTTGGATGGAAAGAATGTACCAAAGAGCTCCAAAGCCCTGTAAGCAGTATAGCATCAGTTTGTAATATCTTCACTGTGGACAAGAAATTGTAGAAATTAATGCATTTTATCAGGAGGTTAGCCATCTAATGGAGCACTTCATCATATGATGACAAACTGGCTGGTCAACATATTACGTCCTCTAGTATTTGCATTGCTACTGGTTGCTGGACCAGTAGTTACATTTTAAGATGCTGTACATTCCCCAAATTTGTGACTAGAAATGTCTACTTCGTATAAAAAGGCACTTGTTGCTTGCCACTTTGCTTCTGAATAGATATCCAAATATTTTTACAATCATTTAGTGTAGGCATCTCTAGTTGTTGTATGCTTTGGTATGTTTCAAATTCCTCTGAGATTCATTTCCTGACAGGCAGATTCTGCATCAGAAATACAAAATGCCACCAGAATATGCAAAAAATGTAAAAAGCGTCTCAATGTGACAAAGCCTTGCTCTTTGTCCATAGATATGCAAGGGTTAGGAATTGTGCCCAACCTGGTGGAAGGTATGGGTGGACACATCCATCACCTAGGTTCAAGTCTTGAACTGAACTGTGTTTAGTCTATCTCTCATCTCAAGCAGATGCCGCCACCCAGTTATCCTCTGGTGGTGCACTGGTGCTTATCCCCACCGTCTACCCCGTGCGCACCCCAATAAAAAGTGTTCATTACACACTCATGAATCAAAATATAGCTCATTGGTTTAGGCTTACAACCAAAAAAGAAGATAAACAACATATACCAAGAAAATCAAATCGGTATAAATGAAGGATCACAGGTGTTTCGTGTTTGCTTAACTATCTTTAGTGAGCAAAACGCAGATACTTAAAAAACTGTTTCCTTGCTAATAAAGTAATAATGCATCAACGGGACTTACATGACTGGCAAGCATATAAATTATGAGGTTGAAAGCAGCACCAGCCCATGCTGTTTCTGTAAGTATACCAGCAGATCTTGTGATTTGAAGGTAAAGTGGTATTATTCGGAGCAATCGAGGCACATATTGACATATAATAATAATCAGTAGCATCATTTTTGCCTTCATAACTTCGGAACCTTGGAGACGAGGCAGCACCACCAACACAAATACCTGTTAGTGAAAATACCACATGTAATTACAACTATATGGAATTTAAGACTAGCAAGCTTCAATGAACAACATGGATTTATACAAATAGGAGTATAGTATCTAAATTGTCTCGACAGATCTAAACTGGAAAACAAACAGCAATTCTATCTGAAGAATAAGAAGGCTGCAAAGCTATATGATGGATACCCTTTCAGGCATGTTCTTCAAGTAGCTCAAAGCATTAAACATACCATGTAGTTAGATATTGTAGTCATTAGCTCACTACCTAGCATGATATCATGGCTTACAGTTCAAAAGGCAAGACTTTCCTTGGTCGGTGCCATTTTCTAGGCAGCAGACTTCCATAATGCAGTGCATGCCATGGCTGCGGCAACTAGCCATGCCACGATAATTAATTCAGGCAGGGCCAGAAAAAAACAAGATGTCAGGAGGATCAAAGTCAATTTACTAGAGTCCCCCTTGTAAAATTAGCAACCATTTTTACTTTATGATTTGCATTATTCGAACTCAATGCAAGCAAGAGCATGAGAAATTGAGGTCCGAGGTTTTAGATTCCAGCCATAATTCAGCTTATCTAGCTATGAGTTCAACTTTGGACTGGCTATGACTATGAGGTGACTCAGTGATTCACAAGATGTAAGCCATGGATCATTATGCATCACTATACTAAAAATCTAGTGCAGAATCACCGAATCAGTAAACATCTCAATTTCCAGTTTTTCGCTTTGTTCCGCACTTGCACTGATTGTGCATATATGTATGTTTTCTGGGCGATTGGTGCATTTTAGTTTAATAAAGAGTAACAACATTTTCTTGTAGCCTCTCATGGTCATATATGTGTAACCTAGAACTGAAGTGCCATGTTATAATTGTACAAGTATTCTTTTTAAAGCATAAATGTACAAGTATTCATGCATCCTAACAAAACATTATCGTAACAACTGCATGATGTTAGATACTCGTTGCAGCCAATAGTACTTGACATTTTAGACATGACAAAGTGTCCACTTATCTTTGACAACTATTTTATATTGAGCAGAATATATTTATAAAATCTGAAAAACATTATGAGATTGTATAAGTATTTTTCAAGACATCTACACACAGGATTTTTATGATTTCAAACTAACATTTTAAAGTTACGGACACCGAAGTTTGACTGGATCTTTTCCAAAACATCAAGTATTTGTGACCAGAGGGAGTAACTCCATTATGAAACGTTCACTCGAACAATATGAAACGTGAACTCGAACAATTATGAAACATTCACTAAGTAGATGGTTTGTCACATACCTGTGGGAGGGGAAGAACAGCTAAGAAATCAACGAGGAAAAATGTTGATAGATACCGCTTCGCTATTGCAAATGTGTCCTCAACTAAGACACCCCGACCGAACACTCTAGAAGAAGGAGCAATAAAGCCTGTCCTGAACTGAAACATCATATGGAGTAAATAGAAGATATCTGTGAAAAAGCGCAGAATGCTTGCTGTGGTTCCCAACTTCTTGTCCAAGTACATGCAGTTATTGTCACCATCGATTACCGGGATATACAAGAACAATGGGTCCACAAAAACTGCAACAAGGCATGATATCACAAAAATCTTGTTCCATCTCTGTAAAAATGGCCCTTGAGGATCAAGAACTCTTGTTTTGTGCTTCCTTTCCTCCAAAGCTGATTTGTTTAAAGTTTCAGGATGTGAAGAGTTCCCTAGGAATGAAAACGCTCCGGCAGTTCTGTCCTTTAGCAAACCAAAGACGGTATGCTCTCTTTCTGAAATTAACCTATCTGAAACAACAGAAACAGATTGCTCCGATCTCCAGTCTTGAAACCTGAGCATTAAAAAACAACAGAAAAAATAGTACTCAGAAAATACGAACTTTCTGCAGACCATAGAATGAATCTGGCACCACAATTTCCATCGAAACAGGGTTTCCTTTGAACAACAGGAAGTTTTCTTTGAAAATAAGATATCAATTTACTAAAATGGTTTTGACGCACACTAAACTTGCGGCACCATAATGCAATTTTTCATCACTTTACAGCGTCATGTAGGATGAGAGGATAAAACAAGAGGCCAACCTCACATATCTCTCCTCTCGGCCCGCCATGCCTTCCTTCTAATGCCAGAGGAGAAACAGGGCCGGTAAGGCGGCAACAGCAGCTGATCAAATCTTCGATCGCAGCATGGAAGCATCAACCTCCCTGGAAATCAGCGGCCACGTGTAAGAGCCTTCAAAAGGCATAGAGAGCAAATCGATCATCAAACTATGCAGATTCCCATTAGCAGTCTCGTCGTAAGTAACAAAATGGATAAGAATCCTCAGACCCAAGCATGACGCAAGCAAATGAGCAGCAGATTAGGCACATAAGCAAACAAGGGCAATAAAGTCGGTGTTCCAATCCCCTCGGCTTGAAGGGGAAAAAAGATGTCAACCAGGAAGGAACAGGCCACCAGCAGCACAAAGTCCGGCTCCCCTCCCCCTAAACACCTAGAACGGGCTAGCGAATCTACCCCTTGGGCTAGCAGTTCCAGCGCTAAATCGCATTAACATGACTAGAATGCCCGATCCAATTACCGCCAGAGGCAAGCTTGGATCAGCCGAAGCACACCATCAAGACACCGAATCCGCTTCCCAAGCATGAGAGCAGAGCTCTCGGTGACTATAGTCACAGCATCACAATTCGCAACTGGGCCGACCCGGAAGCGGAGCAGCATCCAACCGCTGGATCACGGGGCGAGCAAGCGGCAGCGGCAGCAGCAGCAGCAGCCGGAAGCCGGAATGGATCTGGACTGGACTAAACCGAGAGCAGCAAGGTAGATCGGGGCGGAGCGAGAGCAGCAGGTAGCAGGGGCGAGCTTACCGGAGCGAAGGGTCCGGTCGAGGTCGGCGCCGCTGGGAGAGGACGACGGCGACGAGGCGGAGCCACGGAGGTGGAGTCCGTGGGGGTGGTGGGCCAGTGAATACTACTAGTATTTACGAATTACGAGACGGCGGCGGCGGCGGTGGCGAACGGACGGGGAATGGCGAGAAGCTGGGGAGATTACCGGCGGTTTCCACGGGTCGGGACGGCTCCCCACCGTGCATGACGGGGACACGTTCTTCGCGTGACTGTTAGTGGGCTCCACTCTCCAGCTCGACCAGACCAAGTAGCCAGCTCATCACACTCCACCTCAGAGCATGGCTTAGGGCAGTCCCAACCCATGATGTCCATAGACAGTGTTCATGATGCCATGTTAGCAAGACATTACTTTAGACATTACGTTCTCTAATCCATGACTTTTTAGTGCGGGTCTTCAATAAATTCACCATCTCTCCTCTCCACCAATCGTATTTGTTTTTTATCTATGATGAAGACACTATCATCTCCCAACCCAAACTTAGTAGTGTCATGTGCATAGGTTCTCGTGTAGACACTGGGTCTTGCATGAGACCCAGTGTCTTGTTCTTTTCCCCTCTCTCCTATTTAATGTTGCGCCACGTAAGCCAATAGTCCTATATATTACCCTATTTAATATTATGGAAACCATCGGAGGATTGGGACTGCCCTTATAACTCCGCCGGCTGCCGGCCGAGAGGACCAAGCCATTTAATGCAGCAGGGAGAGTAGGAGAGAAGGCACCAGCGCATGCAACAAATCAGCATCTAGCGCAGCAGCAATTCACCCAATAGCAGACAGCACAGCGTGCATCCGCCGGCTGCTGGCCGGCGTCTAACGAGACGCCCGCTCCACTCTCTCTTGTTTTCTCTCCCTGCCATGTAGGATTCCGCCGGCTCCCAGCCCATTACTATACTTGCTCTCAGCGCATCCACGAAGCAGTGACATCCAACTCAGTCCAAGGAGAAAACGAGGAAAGATGTCTCCGTAGTCAAACAGTTTCATTACACGGTTATCTAAACTAGAAACTAGATAACTGTATCAAAAAAGTTTTATGGTGATAAAACCTCTCATATTTTATAAAACTATTTCTTCTTTCTTATACCAAATCAGCATAATTAATAATATAAAACTCTTCATGAAACCCCTACTGAGACTGACTTAATTAACATGTGGTCTGAAATTACAGACCTGTTCGGATAGCTGATGGCTGGTGGCTGTTGCTGATTTGTGCTGAGAGAAAAATACTGTTGGCTAGGTGCTGATAAGTCAAGCAAACAAATCGGATTTTTATTGTACGGACAACGACTGCTATTCCTCTATTTTTATTTACATTTCACATTAGATTTGTCATATTCAAAACTGTTTATCATAGTTTAAGTTTATAAGAAATATAAAAATATCAATTGTACCAAATTTATTTTATTTTATTCATCATAGACTATATTTTTTGATGATGTATATGTTTAATATTGTAGATGTTATTATATTTCTCTACAACCTTAATCAAAGTTAGACATTCACTTAGAACAAATCTAGCATGATATGTAAATAAAAAAGAAGAAAATATATTATTCAATTATTAGGTGTATTATCTACAATAGTAATTAGGGATCCTCACATTGTGACAATAAGAGCAGCCATAGCGTTCGGTACAATAATAATGCCTAAAAGTATCATGTCAATGCCGATGCTAAGTTCCATTCTCTTGCCGCAGCGTATCGGAATCGAAATAATTAGGTAGTCCCAGTAGTGATTTTGGATAAGCAAAAATAGCTCATCTCCTTATCACTCCTAACATGTGAGCATGTGAACAACAGCATCTCTGCCGACGATCATATCTAATAACCTATAGATTGAGCAAGGAGCAAAGTAGATATATCGATATCTGCCTTCTCTAATCCAGTCTCATGCAGTGCATAAACCGAAGCCTAGAAAAGGCATCGGTTTGAGCGCACACTATGTGGCTGCTCTCACAGGTCACAAGGGATCCGTTGAGATTTGAATTATGATATAAAAGAAGAGACATGTTTAACAAGTTTGCTTGTGAGTATGTTAATGGAGAGTTACTAGAAAAGTAATTGCTAAATCAAAGACGTTTGAACACAGGTATAACTAACTAAGTTAAGCTCAACTCACAGACTTTTCTAGTTTGCATTATACTCTGTTCACTTAGATATCTTGAGTTTAAAGTTCACTCGTACAACATTTATGTCGTTTTGGTTCTCGAATAAAGTCATTGTTGAACTTTTGCTGCAAGGTAGCGCAGTCAAAAGTGAGTTTCCACAAATCTCCCTATTAACGTAGTTACATGTGTATCAATGTTTAAAATATTGAGCATCATGTTTGTGCTATGCAAACTCAACTAAAGGCATATCATTAGCGAAAAAGAGAAAAAACGAACAAAACAAGAATGGACTATTGAACACATTTGCATCAATTGGATTGATATATAGATTGATATTTCAAAATAAAATTCTTGATTAGAGAAATTGTTAGAGATTTAGGCAATATTCGGTATATTTTAATTCCAGAAATTAGCAACAAATTCATGACATAAATGAGTGATCCAGTGATAACAAAGCATGTGCTAGTGTTCAAGTTAAATCTCCTAATTAACATGAACAACATGAGAAATCGTAAACAGAACTGAATCGAGTTCAGTGTGTACCCCGAGGCGGGACCAGTACCGGAGGTACCGGGTGCGCCGTTACCAGCTGGAGGAGTTGACATCCTCGACTGGCCTGCTTGAAGTAGTCGATCTGATTTGATGCAGTGACGACTTGCAGCAGTGCAGTCCCTCGAACGGCCTCCTGGAAGTAGTCGTTCGCTTGGTGAAGATGGACGCCGGGAAGTAGTCGTTCAGGTTGAGGAAGTTGCCACCAGGAAGTAGACAAAGTAGTCGTACACCAGCGGCGAGCAGGCGCGTACTTGTACGCTCCCCAAAAACCTTATCGGCCGCCTATCCCGAGCAGAATCTCAGGCGAACGGGTTTCGGAGGCAACTGCTCACGCAAGCAGAGTGCGCGCAAAGCTTGCGTTGGGAATGCGAGAGAGCAGCAGAACAACAGAGGGAGAGAGTGAGTGGTCTCCTGAAAGGAATACCAGAGAAGAGAGAGTTCAAGGTGTGGTTGCCCATGGAGGAGAGGCCTCCTCTTATAGGCGCTCAGGGAGGAAGGGAGGATGAACCTGGACGCGTTCAGCAGTGCAGCAATGACCATTATGCCGTCAGTTACTAGTCAGCCCAACGGTTGATTCTCTGAATAATATCAGTAACGGCTATGACTTAATGACTGTCATCAGTGGCAAAACGTCCATCACACAGCACACGCAGAGCGGCTCTCGGCCACGGCAAGGCGAGCGAGAACGCGCGCGCGTGTGGCACGCCCTTCCCCCTTTACCAACTTCACAAGCGGTCCACCCTTGTCCACCCTTTAAGTCAGTTAGGATTCTCGTTGACTCTCAATCCGGGATTTAACTCCCTAGCATTTATTAGTGGACCTTTAATTCTTTTGATTAATTGAGACTAAAAAGGCCCAAGGCCCAATTAATCCAACAGAAATATCATCCATGCTCCATTCTTAAAGGATTGATAATACCTAAGGCTAACAGAGCAAGAAAACAGTTGAATAAAAGAGATAGGAGTATAGTGCTTTTATATGATAAATCAAATTTCATATATCGTAGGTATTGATGAACCTACCATAGTTTAAATTGCATAATTATTTAATGGCCAATATTTTCTCACCATTGTTATATTAAAAAAATATTTGTTTATCTTACAGTATGAGGATTTGGTGGAAAACACAAGATATCATATAAAACATATAGATGGCAGATATTATTTGAAGCCATGGATCCTTGAGCTACACTCGATATAGTACCTTGGTAAAATTAGTTAACTAAAATGGAGCTATATGAATATTGAGAACATGCCATCTTCTTTTAGCAGAAGAAAGAGTAAAATGATTGCTCATCTTTACCGAATTTGCACTTTAATACGAGAACACTCATTTGAGTACTTTAAACCATGGTTTTTAAAGCGGTAAGGCGAGGCGAGGCGACACGCTACCGCCCGGACGCCTAGGCGGTTAAGGCGCAAGGCGAGGCGACGCCTTACATGCAAGTATATTTTGTTATAATACATACATATATCTGTATAAAAGAAGAAAAAATAGAGGACCAGTGGGCCTAAAGATGAAAAGAAGCCCATTAAATCAGTCCAGCCCATAACCCCCCCACCTTATCCACATCCACTCGACGCCTGCCTCAGCCTCCGCCTGCCCTGCTCCTGCTCCTCGGCCTACGGTGCCCAGGGAAAGGCAGCTTAGAGTTGGGCGTGGGGCGGAATCGAAGCCAAATCGAAACAGGCGGGCGGCAGGGAGGCAAATCGGAGCAGGCGGACGGCAGGCTTCAATCAAGCTTCGGGCGGAGGGCTTCAATCGCCGCTGCAGTCACCGGCGGCCGCGCCTGGATCCGCCGGCAGACGGAGAAGCGACGTGCCGCGCGTGGATGCGCCGACGGGCGGGGGATGCGGCAGTGCGTGGATGCGCAGGCGGGCGGGGATGCGGCGAGGTCCGCGCCTGGATGCGCCGGCGGCCGTGCATGGATGCGCCGCCGCGTAGGGAAGGTATGTGCGGGAGTGCGGCACGAGCTCGATTATTTCCTCTGGCCTCTCCCCTGACTCCCGCTCCCCCGCGCTTATCTCTCTGCCTCGCTATTTCTTCCCACGCGGCAGGCAGAAGGCGCAATTTCTTCCCGCCGCTGCATCTTTCCGCGCGCCGATTTCGCGAGCAAAGCGTCCGCAGACCCTGCCTTGGCGACGCCTGACGCCTAACAGACCAAGGCGGACGCCTAGTCTGACAAAGCGGACGCCTTACTCGTACCTGGCTAGGCGAGCCCGACGCCTGGACGCCTAGGCGACGCCTAGCGACGCCTTAAAAACCATGCTTTAAACAGCTACCTTTTGATATTACCAATTGAAGAAGCGAAGAAAATTATGCATTGTCAACACATCATAGCCAATAAAAAAAGAGAAGAGCAAATTTCTAGAAAAGGCTACGTGTTTTCAAAATTGTGCGACAAGATCTGATCCAAGCACACAACGATTATTTTCAGACCAAAGAAAAAAAAACAGGCATCCCGAGATTGTCTTTGGCGTATTATGATGAGACACACGTTCGGTATATAATTGTATAAATTGAACAATTATAATGTGAAAGGAAAAACTATGCCAACTGCTCATGTACTAATCATATTTACTAATTCCTCTCATACATAGTATGTGCTGTTTTTTGTTAACTATGTTTCTCCACCTAATACACGTCACTAAATAAAATTTGATGTATAAGTATATCGACTATTTGCATTATGATATTGCTTGATGAGTGCTCCTACTCGATAGTTCCATTAGGAAGGTTGTGTCTATGCGGCTCACCTTAGTTTCACTTAAGATTGACCTAGAACTATGCGTGTTAAATTAGCTACGGCAATTTCCTCTTGCTCACTAATTTATGCTTTTAATTCAGGTTTAATATTTGTTCATTATTGAAGGTGTCATTGTGCCTACATACTTTTTATATCTGCCATATGGAGTCGGCTGACGACAACAATCCATTTTTATTTATATATCGGAATTTGCTGTAAAGTGGATTGCCAGCTGCATACATCACCGACTAAAGCTTTTTCTATGCAATATTTTTTTCTCTGTTTGCCTAATCTAGGCACCGGTTTTTTCTAGGAAAATAAAGTATGGAGCAAATATTGATAATAATTCCTTGAAATCCGGCGCCTTTTCTAGCGGGGAGGAGGCAGGCCGCAGGGGAATCTGGCACCGGCCACCACCACGCACGCACCGCACGTCCCCTCCCGCCGCTTCCTCCTCCCCGCCCTCCCTTTCCCCAGATCCGAAGCCATTAAACCAGCGGATCTCGCCTCGGGGCGCGGCCGCGGCACCCGGGCAAGGAGGGCGTGCGAGCGGAGAGCCAGCGGCCAGCCATGAGATGGTATGCATCGGTAGCCTCCTGAGGGCGCTGGTGCTGCGTGCGGGGGCGCCTGCGGGGAGGCGCCGGGGGGCCTTGTCCACCCTTTAAGTCAGTTAGGATTCTCGTTGACTCTCAATCCGGGATTTAACTCCCTAGCATTTATTAGTGGACCTTTAATTCTTTTGATTAATTGAGACTAAAAAGGCCCAAGGCCCAATTAATCCAACAATCCCCACCAAGAATTTCAAGGTACAAAAAGAAATGCTCTTATCTCAACTGCTGTTTTGATATACCAGCCTTATAGTGGAGACTGTTAAGTTGAACATCCACCTGGGGCAAGAGTTACACTTATTCACAACTGAACAATGGACTATACCTTGAATTGGCTGTTTCGTGCAAACAAGCTTGACTAGAGCCCCTTGCCAGTACTAGGCTGCTGAGAGCATCCCCTCGGGTTGGAGCGTATAAGTCATATTCCGAGCCTTTCATGGGTATCTAGAGATCACCCTATCTCATAGATTGTGACTAGCAATCGAACCCATATAGATGCAATCCTTTGAGATGTTCTGTAGGTCAACATCTTTGCCCTCATTGAGCCACTCGGATCACATTAAGGTTTTCACCAACCTGCCATACAGACTTAAAAGAGAAATGCACCTCCATTGGAATGAGCCATTTTCAAAGGTTATCTTCTCTCAGCTAAACAGTAGCTTGTTGCTGTA